>CM062806.1:401792396-402392396 GCA_031772625.1 Pinus tabuliformis | reverse complement strand
GGTGTGTTTTACTCTTGCATAACTTGTTATCAATATTTTTGTACTTGTTTGATTTCATTTCATTTATTTCTATATCTACATAGTCTCAACACTTTCCATCCACAAAAGAGTCTTTCAGATTATGAGTGTTCCAAAATGGGAACACATAACTCACTAGTGCCAAATTTCCATTGCCCTACATCATTTTTGCAAAATGTAGAATGACTCCCACTATACTTGTAGTGTTTTCCTTAAGCATGTGTTTCAACTTAACTTCTCATTAAAAGCTAGTCCCAAATATTTGTAATTCTAGTTTAATTATGGTTGTGATGAGTCAGCTAACATAATCCTTTCCTCATTTCCAGTATTATGATTACATTCCTTCAATGTCTTCTACTTTTCTGAAACGCACCTTCTTAATATCGATTTGCGCATCCTCTTCCATGAAGACTCCCTCTATCTTGATTTTTGATTGTTGGTTTCTATTTGTTAGGTTTTCATATAATTTTTTCACATGCGATAAACCAATATGATTTGTGTGATATCATTGGCTACCCCCTATTTTTGGATCTATAATGCCCTCTAAAAGGATTTTGGGCTTTTATTTTCCATCATAAAAAATTGGTTGTTTTAACCTTGCAAATTTACCTTTTTGCTTCTTCATTATTAACCTATATAGATCAAGAAACTCTTTTTTCTTATCTTTCTTATTCATTCCATTGGCACCTTCCATTCTTTGTGAACCATGGATTCATTTCTAAATAGTTTGATGTTACCATTCATTTACCTATTTTTTCAACTTTCCAACATTCTAAATTTGTTTGGATTGCCTCAATTAGCTCCTTCCATAAACATGTTGTTTCATTAATAATATTGAGTTGGGAGGTGGTTCATGAAATTTATGCACTAAAGAGTTTTTTCTTTTCTTTGGTAACATCTATTGTCTTTTGTGAGTCTCTGCTTGGGACAATAGCGTAGTTGGCACAATGGGAGGTTATCCCCTCCACTAGGTTTCAAATGCCAAGGGGGGACATCTTTGGCCCGTTATAATAAGGCTCAAAAAGTAGGCTCCCCCACCCTCGTGGAGTCGCAACTCTTGCTAAGCCATATATTCCTAATATATCTGGCTTACGAATTGTTACTCTTATTTTTATAATAATAATTGTTAGATTTGAATTACTAATTCACCATAAAATAATTAAGAAAACAAAAAAAACTAAAAACAAAACCAAACAAAACCTATTCTCTATTCTCTTGTGTGATACTTTGTCTTGGTACACTATCTCCCCAACCTCCTTTTGGTGCACTTCATCTCTTCCAACAACGAAGCATGGTTTGTCAACATTTCTTCATTGCAATTGTGCATCATGAATGCTACCATATTGTCTATTATACTCATTAAAATAATTATATAATCTTAATGCAATTTGACCATTTTGCGTGTAACATGTAATCTTTCCTAACCCTTTCCAATACTTGAGTTTATGACCCAAAAAAAAATACTATAATGTAATGCATAAATGTAAAATCTTTTAACCATACCGGCATAACCTTCCCTAACCCTTTACTTGAGTCTATGACGTAAAATAATATTTTTATATGTATTGCATAAATATAAAATCTCTTAACGAAAGTATGTCATTTCCTTGTCATCGTTCATTGGTTCCTTTTCGAATCACCCCATCTTCAATGAACCGCAACGACTGAGAAGTTTTTGTAGAACTGGACATTTGGAAATTCCATATTCTCTCAATTAAGTCAAGTCCCCTACAAGCATTATGAACTCCTTTTATTTATATTCACCTATACCCTTTAATAAATGGCGGGACCATTCTCGATTTTTATAATATTTACTTATATCTTTTAAAATGGTGGTTATTTTTTAAGATTTAATTATCATTATTATTCTTTAAAATTTTAAAGTCACGAATGAACTATACACTAAATTGGTGTAAAAACTAGACAAAAAAAACACTCACTTTTATCTAATATTTTAACTACTAAATCTACAGAAACATATATATTCTATTCCTATCTTGTTATGCTATAAATATAAATGGTTTTTTTACATCTCGACTTTAATTTATGGTACAACTTTTTCTTTATGATATATGCAATTCCATGTCTTTTAAATTATTCTAACCATAACTTCATATTTTATGTTTTATTATATATATATATTTGTTTTTTTTTTAATTCTACAACCCACCTGTTCACGAATTTCAACGCTACTATTACAATGTGACTCCTTCCACATCTTTTTTTAAAAATTGTCCTTCACGCGTTATTTTCGAGTTTGCGTGTATGCTTTTCCACCTTAACTTTATCGTACCAGAGCCACGCCAAAGGAATCATGTCAGTTGGTTGTAACGTGACGTGTACCCACCGCTAATGGGTCGGTGGGGTCTGGCTGGTTACAGTTTTATGAAATGATTCAAACCACAAAGGTCTTCTCTCTTGGTTGGATGAAAGAGACCACTTCCCAATAAGTCCAACAAGGTAAGGAAGAATTGTAATGGGAGACAGCTATACATTGAATATAAATCATAAAGGTACTATCAGCTTTGGTTGGGTGGGGCTAAGATGCAATGAATGGTTCAGTTGGGTGGGGTTACATGAAATGAATACAAACAATAAATGTCTTTGTCACAATCAACAATTGGAATCATCTTAGCTGGATGACAGAGACCACTCATATAAAAAAGTCCAACGCAATGAATTCTAATGGGACACGCGGCACGCCTAGATATTGAATATCATAATTGTCCTGTCAAATTTAAACCAGTGGTCCAACCAAGGGAATCACTTTGTGGGTACACTTGCCGTTGAACTTAACGATGCAGTGGAGCGCCATTGGAAAAAAAAATTGTGGTTGTGTGACAAGTATTTTACAAGTACGTGACAATATTTATCGAGGTATAAAATTCCCACCAATCCATACGAACCATCCTACCCATATATATATATGCGGTTGGAAGTATATATACTGGGGTTGAATTTAATTTTACACATGTAATGCGATTGAATTCAATTTCATGTATAAATATATGGAGTTGAAATATATATATATATATAAATAATAGTTTTTTCATGGAGTAATAATTTTTTTAACCTAAAAATATTAATAAAAAAATAAAAATAATTAATTATTAAATTTTATTTTTATAAATAGGTTATTGCTATCAAAAAACTTTAAACAAGAATCAATTTTAATATTTTTTATCAAACTAAAACGTTGATAAAAATATATAAAAAAATAATAATAAAAAAGTACATTAATTAGAATATAATATCTTTCCAGCGAAGGAAGAGGTATATTCCGGGAATTTTTGTCCACATTGCCCTCGGTGTTGGGCAGGAACTTCGGGATAGCCGTCAGAACAACGGTAGCACGTAGGACCACCGCAATGAGGGTTGAAATACCAGATGGTGCCGCCCAGTTATACGACCTGCTTATATTACAAAAAAATTAATAAAAAAATACACTAATTAGAATAGAATATCTTTCCCGAAGGAAGAGGTCTATTCCTGGAATTTTTATGGGAGGTGTCTAAGCTGTGATTTTTTGGGTGTTAAATTTGGTAGAAAAATTAGATGTAAAATTTTGATTTGTATTATTTAAACTGTGTTTTTCATTGTATATATGGATTTAGCATCCTGAACAACTCTTACGGCACTTTGGATATGTAGGGGTTAAGAAGCTTGTAATTTCAATAAATTCTTTTCAGATTTTAGAGAAATTAAATCGGAAATACCCACAAGAAGAACTTATAAAAAGTCTCAAGTTACCCATCAAACTTGTAATTTCAATAAATTTCTAGAAAATTTCAAAACAACTATAAAGCATAAGGACAAAGACTGCGGCCCAGTTCTACGACCTGCTTCCCTGCGAAGGGGTCAGGCTGGTGATGCATCGTAAGTCCCATCGAGACTAAGACACCACCTGGAAAATGCGTAGATATACACCCCCAAAAGTACGCTTCATGGTTGTCGAACAATTGCCATAGACATGAACAAAAAAAAAGGCTGAAAACGTTGGATCAGGAGACGGGAACGCCGTAAAACAGTGCCCATTCCAAATTAAAGAGGTTGTACTTTATTTTAAAGCTATACCGAGCCATTCGTGTTCTCTCATAAGTTTGGGTTTTTTCTTCTGCAATTGGAAAAAAAAAATAATAATTTTTAGGTTTCTAATTAATAGGTTATTTTTTTTTAATTATTAAAAGTGTGAGATTTTATCATTCAAATTTATCATTATTACAAGTTTATACTTTATTTCAATTTGAAAAACATGTATTCATGTAACACTTCTATTCTGAAAAGCTAAAAAAAAGTACATTTTAATTGTCAAGAGTATATTTTTTCTACATTTCATTTTTAATCAATTTTTTAATTTTTTTTTTCTTTTAAATAAATTAAACTCTTAAGACTTTGGTTGTCAGAAGATATCACATTATGGCAATAACAAATAGATAATATAATGAGATCTAAAAATTATAAAAAAATGATTAAAATTGCAATTTTTTATAATTGAATTTGCATTTTTTAAATAACAAAATAGTTTCATTATTCTTTAAAATATCTATGTTATTCAAATTATGCATTCTTAATAATTAATACATGTGATTCAAGCCATTCTTCTACTGAAAAAATTCCAAGTAATAAAAAACTATACATAAAACCAACTCACCAACTTAGTTGTGGTTGATAGCTATTTCGGCTGGACCAGAGATTTTAGAATTACCTCTCCCTCATACAATGACAGTTTTTCTCTCAACTTTTCCAGCATCAAAGAGGCATTGAATCTCGACATTACATACAAATATAAGAAACCCAACAACATCTAAAAACATATTGAGAAAAAGCAACAAATTATTGATTCAACCACAACCATATTCAAGCCAACACCCCATGAACAAATAGAACACTTGGGAAGTTCACAATCTTGAACGTCATCTCTATTTTTCTTAACTAGAATCCATTCTACCCTTCTTTCGGCAATAGGAATCAATGCTAAAATAAGAACAAGACGTAGATGGATACAAAACATATGATTTATCATACATCCATTTCCCCTTGAACAGATCACAGTAAACTACATTCTTGTTGAAGGACATGTCGGTGCCCTTACCTCTGAGCACATTATTAGCACTCTTGTTACCTGTTCTTAGACCTGTTGACTTCTGATGGAATAGGGTTTTTGTAATATTCTTAACAATTAATTATGTCTCAGTGTTCCTCTCAGATTTATCCCAGGAGCCTGAATCTTGTTGCGGATATTGGAGAAGATTATATTCAGACACACGTTAGGCATCTTTTAACTATATGTTAGGCATTAAATGTTTCTTGATTGCAAGCACTCGTTGGTCCCATTTACTTCACGAGAGAGCATATGAGTAGGAAATTCAATGGAAATGTCTAGCTTTCACGTAAATCTTAATCTTTATCTTAGTGCCCATAAAATAAATTTTGAGCTGATATGTTTGTTTCTACACACATCCTGCAGTCTAGCTGTATAAAAAATGTTGAGATGTAATTATTTCGATTTTCATTGTGTTTCATGAACAGGCATTGATACAGCAAATGTGGTGGTGAAGAGAAATAAATGGCGTGAGCAAACGCGTTGATGTTCATCCCACATTATATGTGCATTTCAAAATCGACATCGACACGGTGAAATGTCCATCAGTGGAAGCAATTTCGGTTCATCCACAAAACTTAACAAAGTAAGTTGGATGTGGTCATGTGTATCGTGGCTGTTTGCTTTTGCTAAAAAAATTAAAACTAAAAATGTTATTTTCATGCGAATTTCAGGACGACAGTTTGCAGCACAAATGGCCGGGGGATATAAGTTGTTCGTTTAACGTTAAAACAAAAATTATAATGCGTAAAATAAATTTATAATGTCCCCGCATCGTTATTAGTACTCACTCTTGCTTCAATCAATCACATTTTGTGACATTAGTGATATGTTTTGTTATTATTATTATCGAGGAATCGAGCTTATCAGAATTGCAGAATTTCCAGGAAGCTGCAATACGGATGTGGGATGCGGAGTAATTATCATTTAGACCATTGCCTCGACTCAAGTCATAGCTTTACAAATCAATCTACAACCTTGATGTGATGTTCATGAAATTTCTGTGAAGCGGCGCAATGATATATTTTATTGGTTCATGGAGATGACAAATAAGTTAAAAATTACGGATTCAGGAGATGACGAGTCTAAGGGTTCAGCCCACAGGAAAAATAGATATCCCGTAATTTTCAGAAATGTCCGGCAGACGAGCAGTCCTTCCCATGGAATTTTATAATATTATATAAATTTTTTTGAAAACCGTTAGAAATCAAAATTAAAATTTATTTTCACGCGTAATTTTTGCCTAAAATTTCTTTTCACGCGTAATTTTTGCCGAGCACTTCTCTCACGTGCTAGAGGGATCTTGACGTGTTCAATTTGGAACACTGGTAAGTCAAACATCAACAGTTGACTTTATCACTAGTCAAATAACACGAATCTGTAATCGGATGCTCCGAATCTATAATCGGGAATGTCAATTAAAAGACGCTAGAGATTGACAATACATGGCCAGGGGATATCTCTTCGCTTGCTTCAATGCCGATGAACATAATACGCTCGACTAGGCGACCACGGTTAAGATATGTACGGGAGCCACCAAATGATTCGCATGGCTTCATCGCAAGTGCGATCTTTACGTCGTTGACTGCAATATAAAGATGTTTTGAACTTTTTGGTTTGGCTAAACAATTTTCACTTAAATAATAGAATTTTATTATTGAAAAATGCGTCTTTAAATCCACACATAAATAACCACACCTTTAAAAGCGGAGGACGGTATTTGTATTGTGCAGCTTTACGAATGTGGAGGGCAATATTTAAGTTCGTATGACATCTTTAATAAAGAAAGGATATACGTATTTAAGTTTACAATTAAATTTGACTTTTGAAATATTTTAGGTAAAGATGAGTGAAATGATTAAATAGAAAATATAATATTGGGATTTTATTAATATTTTTAGTTGTGTTTAAATCTCTGATGGAGGCGTCATCTATAAGTTATTTTGGTTCCGGAGTTTTGGCGTTTGGAATCCATTTGCAATAATTTTACCCTGTTTTGCTGCCCTCACCCATATGTTCATAGTGCAATATGAAAGCAAGTCCCATTAGCAACTCTAACATCTAGAGTTATGTCCATAGTGTAGGAGGATACAAGCAACATGATGTAAGATGATACAAACAATATGAACGCAAGTCCCATTACCAACTCCAGTTTCTAGAGTTATGTCCATAGTGTAGGAAAATACAAGCAATATGAAAGCAAGTCCCATCACCAACCTCTACATTTTTGGTGTTTGGAATCAATTTACAATAGTCTGACTAGTGTTCATTCTCGGGTTTTATATGTTTCCATTTTTTCCTAGCCTCTACATTTTTTTATGTTTGAAATCAATTTACAATAATCTGAATCCATTTACAATAATTCTAATTCTGAATTTTATATGTTTTTATTTTTTCTAGCTTCTACATTTTTGGTGTTTGAATTCCATTTACAATAATCCCACTCCATTTATAATATTCCACTCCATTTATAATAGTCCAACCCTTTTCCATTTTTTCTCGAGAGAAGGCTAATACTTCTGTGGAAGAATTTGGATGGGATGGTCCAGAAGCCTCGAGGATCTTGTCGCAACTTTTGTCCGTTGCGCCATTGAAAGGCAATATGTAGTATCATAATATAGAGATAATCACTGGGACCAAAATGAAATGGTTTTCTTTCAATAGATACAAGGTCGTTTTTGCATGAGGCCGACGATTGCGCAGAGCCGGCAATACAACGCTATCGCGAATAGGATGAGTGTATCTTCACATAAAAGGATATGCCGTTTCTTGTACAGAACGATTGTGCTGAGCAGGTAACATAAAGGTCTCGTGAGAAATAGATCATGGAATTACCAGAGGAAGATATTTTATTCGTTGCAGAGCTAACGTGGAACCGCTTGTAACCGCCATCAGAGGAGGAAAACGCGCAGATATGAACGGACCAGAAGGGATCTATGATTGTCGAGGAAGGTCTTACAGGAAGGAGAAGGGATCTATGATTGTCGAGGAAGGTCTTACAGGAAGCAGAAGGGATCTATGATTGTCGAGGAAGGTCTTACAGGGAAGCAGAAGGGATCTATGATTGTCGAGGAAGGTCTTACAGGGAACCAGAAGGATCGATCATATGTAACACACAGATGGCGTGCACTGATGTGGTTGATCGGCAGAATTCTGTGCTTGGGATCACCTCGCGCCCATAGCTTTGGGATGATACGAAGTAAAAAAACCAGATATCACTGAGGCGGAAATACGGCGCCTGGGTAGCAGCGTGGCCTAACTTTTCGACATACGTACGTTTTGTGGTAAATTTTTTTAATTTTATCTAAAATTTTACAGAGATTTGTTGACCTAACTATTGGACATACGTACGTTTTGTGGTAAATTTTTTTAATTTTATCTAAAATTTTACAGAGATTTGTTGACCTAACTATTGGACATACGTACGTTTTGTGGTAAATTTTTTTAATTTTATCTAAAATTTTACAGAGATTTGTTGACCTAACTATTGGACATACGTACGTTTTGTGGTAATTTTTTTTTTTCAATTTTATCTAAAATTTTAGAGAGATTTGTTGACATTATGGTGCAGTATGTATAATTATGTATAAATTTTTTTAATGGTGCTTAATGATATTTATTTATTTATATAATTTAAATATAACAAAAAAAATTATATATCACACGAACAAAAATTATATCACCGAATTCTAAAACAAAAAAATATTGCCAAACTCTTTCGGACGATACAAAACAAAAATGGTATCGCCAGACTCAAACTGAAAATACAAAACAAAAGTACTGAAAATGACGTATCACTAGACTGTAATGGAAAATACAAAAGAGTTGGACTGCGTCCTGATTAGCAAAGGCCAGAAAACGACTTGGGGACGGGGAGGCACACATCTCTAATCTCTCTAATACATCGACGATGTTATTTTTTCATTTTAGTGGTACTCCTCTACTTGGTTCATGCTATGTCTTCACGGCCACCATCGTATCCTCCTCATCACACGGTCGTTTTGTCCATAAGGGCGTCACTGTGCAGAGCAGGTAATACAACGCTATCGTGTGGATCGGATGAGTTAATCAGATAGGTGTCAAGGATGTGGTTTAATGGTTAGCTGGAGAGGTTTTTCTTCATAAATTTTATAGTCTAATTCGGCGCAAGACTATACCTGCTCTGAATTAGATACGTGGTCTTTTCGAACATAACAATTTTCTTGAGTAGTTAACACAAAGGTCTCGTTTGAAATAGATCACGGTATTACCCGACGAATCTATTGAGCAGGCACCGCCTGTAACCACCATCAGAGGAGGAAAACGCGTAGATGTGAACGAACCAGACGGGATCTATGATTGTCGAGAAAGGTCTTACGGGGAAAATTAGTGGTAAAATATCACCGGAAAGGGTCCATCATAAGTAAACGCCGATGGCGTGTACTGATGTGGTTGGTCAGCCGAAATATATGATTGAAATTGCCTCACAGTTATCGCTTCGCTTTGGGAGGATATTAGGAACTCGGAAATCAAATGAACCAGATATCACTTATGCCCAGATATTGCGACCGAGTAGCGAAGGGCAAGAAGCGATGAGGTGGACGGCGATGTTACTTTTTCATTTTTGTGCTAACATGGCTCACCATTACTTTGGCACGTGCTCTGTCTTCAACAACTGCGACCTTCGTAATCGACGAAGCTGTACGTAGCTCCATTGTTGCAGAAACAAGAAGTTCCGATCTAGAGTTGTTTGACAGGCTTTTTTGCTTTTTTTTTTTTGTTTTTATTTTTGCTAGGAAAAAAATACAAATAAATTTAAATATTAAAACTAATTTTGAGAAAAATGTGGCTTTTAATTTATCAAAAAAATAAAAAGCATACTCATTTTGGAAAATCTATCCAGTATTTTCACATTTTTATATTATGAAAATCAGCATGGCTACTTTTCTGAATTTTCATATTGATTTCTATGATACTGAATTTGTCATATTTAGAATTTCCTTTCACACGCACATCCTCAGCTCTGGCTATCGATCAGCAGATCTTTTAAATTCCTTGCAGAGCATACTTCGAAAGAAAGTGACCGGATATCATTACAGAAATATGCAAAGAAAAGCTTAGGAGGTACCTCCCGTCTTATCATTTGTAAAAGTTATTCTTATTGTTGTGGTTCTTAATAAAAGATTATTTTTAAAAGTTAAAGATTTATTATTTAGCATTTAAAAGCATCTAATCGAGGAGAAAAACTCAGGAGGCATGAGGGGAAGGCAGCTGCAGGTGTTTTACAATACAGAAAATGACCAAAGATCAAATATGCAAAGGCAAGTTGTTGTATTATTATCATTATATTTTCATTTATTTTGCGGTAGTTAATAAAAATAAGTTGTATGTCGTTTATCTGAGTTTGTCGTGGGATCGAACTCTTCGGCCTAAGGGTTGTGGGCTTGGAATAGAAGTTTTAGGACAAGGGTTGCGATATTTCGGATATGAGCTGAGGAATTAAGACGCTGTGCAGTCTCTACAGGTTCACGAAGATGGATTCTTTAGGAAAAGTATTACGGCAGAACTAGCCTGGCCGCATCTCTAGCAAATAACTATGGAAAATTTGTTTGGAGTCTACGGTTCCAGAGGATAAGAGGGAATGGAGGACAGTGGAAAAATCGCTTTGATTCAAAGTTTCTAATTTATCGTCTATTTTACGGCCACCTTAATTGGATTGCAGATTTCTCGAATATTCTGGAATCCGACAAACATAGGTACCGTCAATTTTTTAACCGTCCCTATTTTGAAATATTCCAAAAACCTGCAATCGACTTAAGCTCACCGCCATTCCCTTCCCTTTGAAGTGGAAAAGATACGGAAGCACAAGGCATAGACGCGTAAGCTTATGAAACATAGCGTCTCCTCGATGCGCAAGATCCGGAAAAGATGCGGAAGCAGAAGGCACTGACGCGTCGGCTGCAATCGACTTAAGCTCACCGCCATTCCTTTCCCTTTGAGGTGGAAAAGATACGGAAGCACAAGGCATAGACGCGTAAGCTTATGAAACATAGCGTCTCCTGGATGCGCAAGATCCGGAAAAGATGCGGAAGCAGAAGGCACTGACGCGTCGGCTTTTGGAACAGGCCGCCTCGTGTCGACGAGACAATATGTTTCATAAGCCCACGAAATAACGGTCCTCCACACTATTAGACCTTGAAACTCATCTTTTTTCTTTCATGATTTTCGACAAGACTCCTAAACTTTGAATACCTCATTTTTAGAATCCATAAAGTAAATCTAAGACTTACTAGACAATTCCTAATAAGAAAATATATTTTAGTTAATCAGCAAATAGAAAACAAAGGGTTTACATATTTTTGAGTGGCCTCCGGCGAGAATCTTTCATAACCTATGTTCATTGCTATGAAAACCAACTTTCACATACTTATCATGTACATTGGCAATCCTTCATGGTGCACACTTATTTCTTTCCCATCTTGAAGTTTGCCAATCCTTGGCACTATGTTTATTTCTTTCTAATCTTGAAGTTTGCCGATCCTTGGCACTGTGTTCTAAAGTTTATGAATCCTTGCACTATGTTCTTTAAGATTGGCAATGTTTCATGGGGTAAGTGATTTAGTCTTTTGCACTAAAGTTTACTTGTAAAGCTTTGTAACTTTGTAAAGTTGTATAATATATTATTCGGGCAGACTCATTGTTCAGGGAGTTGCTCCTCCTTTTATACTGTGCAATTGTGTTTTTCATGTATAATTGCTTATGATAATGAATGCGTATGGGTGTTCATTGGTATAAAGGAACATTAATAATTACTTGGTTGAGAAACACAAACTAAGTAGGACATATGGTTAGGGGTAGTCCATGAACATAAGTATTGGTGAAAAGAAAGTGTTCGGTGGTGCCGCACATCGCCAAGAGCGGTTGAAAGACTACCGAGGCTCCGATGTCGTGACAATACCTATAATATAGTCTCCAGTCTTCGCTCCTTTTATATAAAATCATCCCATAGCCTCTAAAAAATAAGAATCTTTTTAGAAACACGAATGTCACCAATGTTATAAAAAAAGATTCTTTCCTTAATTAAGATTCTTTTGTTCAAAGAAATTATTTTATAATATGAATAAAAATGATTTCCCAATTCTTTTATCATTCAAAATTCTTATTGATTAAAATTCTTATATTTTTCATTGGTTAAAATTCTTAGAGCAACCAAAATCAAAAATATTTTTTATTAAAAATTTTGACTAATTAAACTCATTAATATATATATATATGATGATGAAAGCTATTGCCTCGATTAAAAATCCCCACCAAAGCTCTTACGTTCATAACTGATCATTTCTTTTCCTTGATCTTTAAAATATTCCACTTCAAACAAATATTCGTAAACATAAAAAAATTTCGCGCTTACCGATAGCAAAAACCCTTTATAACTTTTCAATATAATGTAACTCAAATTTATATTATTCAATTCATGATAAGTTTGCATTTCTTTAAAATTTTCATGAATTAATGGAAACCCATGGATCTCGTGGATTCCAGTGTGAATAAAAACATATGTTATTATAAATATTGTACTCTAAGTAATACTTTTTAAATTAATTTGATTAAAAATGCAGTTTAAACGTTAAGAACATATACCTTTTGAATATCTAAAAAAAATTCATAATATTAATTTTATTTTACATAATAATATATTGAGATGATCAAACCATAATTAAAAAAATTAAAAAAACCAATAAGTCGCCTCTTTAAAATGCGCCAAAAAAAACGGACTACATGGTACCTCGTAAAAGATACTGCTTAAGAGCGAGCTAGTGTCGACGCCACCTGTAATGTTGCGGTGATTGCGCTTATTAACAATGTTTAGTGCGATTGATGCAATTTAAGGTGGGGAATTAATGGGTGAACATATTATGAGTCTCTTAATGTGTTCGTGGTTGAGAGACTTGCATTCTTCAAGAATTTTCCAACTATATATATATATATTATTTTTAAATGTGATTTAAATTTAATATTTAGGAGAGATGGTAAAATATTTAAAAAAATTATTAAGATGAATGAAATTATAAAAATTATCAAGATGAATGAAATTATATATATATGGGGAAATAAATTAATGATTCAAATTTTTAATTTTTTTTTATATGTAATATAATATAGGTTTTTTTGCTTTGTCACCAGGGAAATTAGATCATATCATAACATTGTTTTGTCTATTGATTGTCACAAGGGAAATCGATAATAAAGCTTAATAAATATTTTTTGCTAAAAAATATTTCCTATTATAAATGCTTGAGAGCTTTTTTAATCGTTATTTTTAACAAAAATGTGGCTTACAAAGATAATATCAGTAGTTATAGACAACTTCTATTCAATAAAAAAATCCACCTAACTTGTAGGCTACAATTTCTGGTCGAATTCCAAATTCCATAAACTTTATTGCCATTTTATCATTTTGTTTTTAGTTTATTTTTTAATTTTTCTAAAACAAAATTCTATAAACTTTATTGCCATTTTGTTTTTTTCGTGCTGAAAAAAACTTTATTGCCTTTTTATCATTTTATTTTTTAATAAAATATTTTAGAAATCTCAATATTTCCCATCCATATTTAAAAAAATTTAAACGTAAACCATTTTTATAGTGTAAAAGAAATTTGTTTTAAAAATGTGTAATAAAACTAAAGGGCTTCGATGTTTTCCTTTTAAATCAATTGCACCATAACTTGCACCACTCAATAAAGAATACAACATACATCTCTTTTATACATCTTAATTGATATATGTTTTTTTAAATATTAAAATAATATATGTAAATGTATTTATTATAATTTTTTATATTATTGTATTTTTTTATTATATGTATAGAAATGTCCACTAAAATTTTTCTGTAGTAGATATTCCTGCATTCAACGATATTTATAAGTTTTTTAATTTAATATCAAATTAATCATATATATAATATTTTTTCTTATTCATATTTTATTAAAAAAATCAATAATAATTATTAAAAAAATATATTTTTTAATTCTTTTCCCATATGTAATAAAAATAAAATGATCTTAATATAAAAATACCAGATATGTACATGTTCATTCTAAAAAAATAAATTTAAAAAATTCATTCATGTTAAGTCAAATACTAAAGAATGGTATCAATTTTTTTTTATTTAGTCCGTTGAATGAAGATGTACATATTTTGCCTTTTTCTATCCTTTATAATAAAGATCAGATCATAATGTAAAGATAAGAATAAAATAAACAAATATTAAAAAACCCCTAGATAAGAGTCATAATGAATATCATTGGTTTTTCTAATAAAATAAGAGCGAAGAACGTTTATTCTTCCCTTTATTTAATCTATATCCGTACACCCATCACATCAGAATATTCGTCCACCAAACTCGCATCACCGTAGATGAGGTGAGAGTGACGTGAGACTGTTACTGAATTCTGGTAAAATATTTCTGTGACGCTGAATCTCACACTTTGTAACTGTAAAATACCTGATTTCAGAAACATGATGAGCGATTGTGAAAACCTAGATACCAAGATACTATTCAGTGTAACAGAAAACCTTTGCCCTGCGTACCTCTGCTCTCGAGCCTCCATTGAGGAACAATGTGTGTGCCCTCCATTTCTGCTCTACACCTGTGAAATGTGAAACGTATGTAGCAGGCAGTATCCCACACTGCAAAGACCTGTGAGATAAGGAGAGAGAAGAAAATATGGGGGTTCCGCACCAATTCCAAATCTCTTCCTTACATTTTCGATCCGTTTTTATTATTTTTCTTTGTACCATGGGACAGCTGTACTCGGCCTTTGCTATACCTTCCGCATCGTCTTCAGGTGCTATTTATGACACCGATGTATCACAATCAGCATCTGCATTGGCCTCAACCGGTAACCACGATAACCCTATTGTATTCGTAAATCACCATCACCCTGATCTAGGAAAGAAATTTGCCGGTCGCCTCTCCAAAACCCTAATTTCCAATGGGCTGCGCCTCGAAACTCCCGAAACAGCTTCCGTGTACATAGCAATTTTCAGTAAGAATTACGCCAAGTCCAGTTACTGTCTAAATGAGCTTTTGATTATATTGAAATCGGGAATAACCGTTATTCCCGTTTTTTATGATGTCGATACCTCCGATCTTGATTGTCACGAAATGTATGGTCGAGTCCTGCGCACGTTCAGGTGGACGGCAGTCAAGAGTGGAGGTTTATACGACGAGGATCTGCGCATGCTGGAAGAGGAGAAAACATTTGATCCTCAAACTCGTCAAGAGAGGCCACGGTACGAGGCCAACACAGTCACAGAGTGGAGGAAGGCTCTTGCTGATACTGCAGAGATAAACGGTTTCGAGTTGAGATCCTATAATGGGTAACAAATCCAATGATTCTTTAATAGTAATTTTAATTTATTTTGGATTTTGATAGGTATAAGGTTCTTCATTTTAATCCCTGATCTTTTTGTGGGGATTTCATCTTTTTCCGGATTTTTTTGGGGAAGGGGATTTCATCTTTCAGTTCAGGATAGATTTAGGGTAAAAATGAATTTACGTCAGAGTTCAAATATCTGAATGGTGTTATGTCAGAGTTCAAATATCTGAATGGTGTTATGTTGAGGATAAAAGCAATGTGTAATTATTTTCACATACAATATGAAGTTAATAAATAATACATGACCTAATGGTATAAGAAATGCTTTTGCCACAATTGGCCATGGCTAGTAAATGGAGCTTGTAGGACTTCCATAACTTCCATATCTAAGAGGAAGCATTGTTTTGGGGCTAATTTCATGACATCTCCTTAAAAACCATAATATTATTTTTAAAACCCTAATTTCTATTTTCAAATAGCTACCTTATCATGAAGAATATAAATGTTCGTCATTTGGTATAATGTTGCATTGTGGATCATGGTGTAATATATGCATTGCTAGGAGGCGAAGCATTTCGGTACTGGCATTAGATTAAACTTTTTCTTTATTAGTTTAATCTAATCAAATATGTGTGGTATGTTAGTGCATCGTGAATGGAATATTCACGATAGGCATGTAGGTTACATGTATTATATAGATTATAGAATTATTTTATTTTATTTTATTTTATATTATTATTTTTGAAATTCTGAATTTAAGTTTATGTGATTCATGTTATATTAAGAAGAGTTTTTCGGTATCTTGGAACTTATTCACATAATCTATTATTTATGTTGTTAGAGTTTTGTTAGTCAAGAGTAGCCACATATATAGTTTGGATTCTTCCAGACACTTAAATTTACAAACCTGTTTCTACCATCGAACCAAGAGACTCTTTCTTCCCTTAGCCTTATATCCAATGCCTTCCACATAGTCCCTCTTTGGATTTAATGACTAAATAATCCCATCTTCATTATCTCTTAATCTAGCATATATGCCTGTAAAGGTTCAATATACCTTTACCAAGTAACTTCGTCCTCCCTTAGATCAATTGTAGCGTAATCAACCACTAATTTCTAGTTAGGGTTGTCGGGTTTATCTAAAATTGACCTTTAAGGTTAATTACGAAGATGGAGTTATCCAATTTCCTCTTTCTTCCATCACCTCAAATCACATTCTTGACGTCGTCATCATCTTTTGATCATTGAGAGCTTTCTAATGATATAAATTTCATTATATTCTAATCTCTAAGCACAAATTTATGCCCATTTGAAAATATTCCTTTTAAGAACACATCAATGTCTATGTAGTATCACATCGTTGACACGTGGCAACCTTTAGCCATGTGTCATTCCTACACTTGCCCACATATGCCAATCTCGACCAACAATAGGTATATAGACTGTCAACCCTTGAGGATAGTTCCTACCATTTAAACTAGCATGACCCATTTATGCTCGATGCGACATTGGGCCATCAACTTACATAACCTATCTTCTCGTTGAATTTCATCGCTAATTGATTTTTAAGCTCTATTAATATTATCCCTTGGGACCCTGAGTCACATAGTCAAACTTGCCCTATACTTATCCTTATCTCATAGCGAGTGGTCAATTGATGGTGCTTAAACCTTAGTAGGCTACACACAATGTAGGGTCCAAACCTCCTAGTACATGATCTCCTAACATTTAGTATCCATGTCACCTACTACCATGGTTAGTATCTAGTTTACACCTTAATGTTATTGCACACTCTAATCCATGTCACCTTACAACATCATTTAGCCATGTCATATGCACATCAACACCACATCATCTCTATGTGAATGCCACATCATCGCCATGTCAATGACACATCATTCACATAAATACCATGTCAAATCCGCGGCAATGCCACATCATCTCAATGTCAACACCACATCCACACCATGTCAATACCATGTCAGCCTCTGCCACACCGAAGCCCTTATTATGCTTTAGAAATACTAGGAGAAGTATGATATCTACATTCTATATGCTTGACACCTAGTCTCGTTAGTTGATGGGTCCCAAACTTTCTGATAGGTGAAATAGAGTCCATGTTTTGTTTACATCAATAATTTCCACTAGACGGGCTTTAATGCACTCCTGATTATTGAAATATAAAACACTAAAACTCCATATTTGATGGCTCAATTCCTATGTTTTGATGATTTCAAACTCCCATTAGCTGATGATTTGTTAGATTTTTTCTACACCGAGAGTTTGGAAATACAGGTAGTGGCTACAGTCCCAATACCTAATACTCGATAATCCCCTTATTTTCTAGCTCCTGGTCAGAACCCCTATGATTGGTCACATGACTTGGGGTTGATGTTGGGGCCTTCAAACCCTAAATCTCCAAATAGTCTAAAACAAATAAACTAGTCCCTGAATTCTCTATGGTTTCTAATAAAGTGATTCTAGCCAATTTTTTAGGATTGGAAGGGACTTTAAAAAGGAATTGAAAAACCCATAAGACTTCTAAATCTATATAGGTCATCATTATCCATTAAAGCAACTAGATACTCCATCTCTTTGCCAATTAACCAATCACTTCTCACATGAAGCTAGAGAGGCTATTACACACAATTTTCCTCTTTTGAGGCCTTTATACCTCTTCTCCCAACTAGGAAGACATTTCCATTGATCACTAATCCAAATAGACATACATCATGGTTGTTGAATACTCTAGTTGACCTAGTAATGCCAACACAATCACCAAGTACCTCCCAACCTACAACAAGCCCTTCAACATACTCTCCAACCAGTCAAGAGTTCTTCAATGAACTTTATAAACCTTGTCATCATATGTTCTAGGAAAACATTTGTCATCTAGGTCCTCAACTTACTATCAAGGATATTATTCTTAACGCCAAGTTTAGAACATCAATAAGACCATATTTTCTGCACAACGAGCTTAAAGCCTCTCTAGTCTATCTAAGGAAGATGATACTTCTATTTACAACTCCTTGAGAGTCTCTTGTAACAAACCATCCATTTTAGTTCTCCAAGCAACTAAGGGGATTACTTTCCTTAATTAGTTAGTCATACTTTTTATTCGGTTGAAGTTGTTATCAGCCAAGATCTTAACAATAACTAGGACTATAGGTTTATCAATCCTATTCTTGATTTTAACAATACACATAAGAAAACATAAAGATTTACACGCTGGCATATCAACACTATGAGGCAACCACAACCCTTAAAAGTATATTTACTATTTCCTTTAGGAATCACCTACGAGTTTACCAATTTATCTAATGAACAAGAAACACATTAGCTATGATAACCATTTATTAGGAAACTCATAGATAAACAATCTATTAACATTATTTCCATTTCATTCATTATTGTTTACATTATAGATTTTAGTTTGCAATGTCACTTATCTAATTATAAGAAATTATGTCTACAATTGATGAAGGGTGAGCCACATTCCATCCCAACATAGGCTTAGTTGCACCACAATCTCTGTTGCAACTAGCCACCCCCAAGCCAAACAAAGAAGCCATGATGGAATTTTCTCCATAACATAGGGTGGAGTTCTAATGTTGATCTCCTTCATCTGTTCATCACATTAGTCTTCTACCTATTTGTCTATCATTCTACTCTATTCTTGCACTCCCATGAGTGTTGGTCTATGTCTCTCTATGCTCTTGTCTATATTTGGTCTACTAGATTCATGCATAGGGTTTTCTTCTAACTCACACAAGAGCCTCCTCTTGTCTCTCTTCCTTGCTTTGTACTCTTCTCTTCTCAATCTTAGACATGAGTGCCTCTCTTTCTTCTCAAAGAACTATTCCCTCTTCCCTCTTCCACTTTTTTTGGGTTTCTTCCTTGACGGTATTATGTAAGTGGTAAGAAGTCTCCAGAATAGAGGATATGCAGTCCATATATTTGGGAAGTTTGGTACCACTATCCCACATCTAGGATAAGATAGTTGGGGCATGGCCCCATTCCTCTCATCACTACTGGAGATTATTACCGCACCTTCTCATTTGATTTTTTCTTGGCAATAGTTAACCATACCATAATATTAGTTCAACACAATAATTCCTAGGTAAGTGCTAATTCCATAAACCCCCCTCTTTGATGGCTTCCCTATTCTCATGGATCCTTATGGTCTGTATCCAGTTTGCACCACTTTATTTGATATTAAATTAGAATTTAAATTATTCCAAGTATTTTCCCATTTAGATTTTCTTTCCCACATGAAGATCAATAAGATAATTAGTTACAATTACAATATTAGTGAGGTTAGGTGTTAGAGATGTTACGTTGATCTCCCTCTAGGATAGACAATGTTGTTCCCATGTAGTTGTTTTATCCCATCTATAAATATGATTTAGCATGTAAAACCCACCATCTCTTAGATCACAAATAATTTGTGAAGGTATCCTATGGAAGTCCTTACTCCAAGTCCATGGATTTACCATAATTTGGATTTTATCTCTCTTTCCCATGCTCCATGTCAACAAATTCCCAACTAATGGAAAACATGTAATTATCACATTCCATATAATTGAGGCATTTTGGATTTATCTTAGCATGATTTCTTACTCATTTATCCACCATATATGGAGTTATGTACTTGTTCTTAATGAATTAAGCTCATAGCCCAAAACTTAAATTAGTTTCCATACACTCTTTTCAACTAGTTACTTAAAGAAAATGAATATATTCTTTAATCTCCACCCTCCTTGAGCCTTTGTTATTGTTAGTTTTTTCAAGAAACTAGAACAATTCCTTTTTCGTAAGCTCCCATAACTAATTAAGCCTATAACATGAACATATTATCTTTCCAATGGTTCTTTATGTATTCATACAAATGAAACCTAGTAAATTGAAATGACTTCTAGAACTACTTTCACTAAAACTAGTTGACCCCCTTTGCATAGCCACCAGTTACAACAAGTATTTAGTTTTTCTTCACCTTTTCTATCAATCATTTCTAGTCTCATTTTATACATAATATCTTTTAGTTGAAGCCCTATATATTTCAAACTAAATTTTATTTCAACCAATGTGAAGGGAAAAATTGGTTGATAAAGTTTTTGTCCCTCTTAGAGATACCCCAAAAGGTTATTTTTAATTTTATTGAGTTTATATTCATGCCTATAGCCATGCTAAAAGAGGATAACGATTTCTTTTAGCTTCTTAACCATTCTTCTAGAACCTCCACAAAAGATAAGGATATTATTCCCAAAGAGTGGGAGGGTGACATAACAAGAGTTCCTAACATTTATCCCTTCCAAGCTTCTATTCCCCCTTTTAACAATTTTCTTACACCTTTTGCAACTATAGAGAAATGGAGGGGGGATAATTCTAAGCACTATTTCTAGCCTTATGTGGGAGATGTTGCACCATTTATAAGGATAGCAAAAGAGACGTAAATGATAGAATTTGTTAGCCAATCAATGAAAAGAGGATGAAACCCATATGAATAAGGATTAGTCTTCTTTGGCGTTAACTCATGAATAAGGATTAGTCTTCTTTGGCGTTAGCTCATGAATAAGGATTAGTCTTCTTTTGCAACACCCATTGCCTTATGAATTTTTCTCACTTCCAAAATCCAAATTGTTCATCAGAGATTTTTTGAAACAATATACCTTTCAACCTTCTAGCAATAATATTTTATATGATTTTATAGATACAATTACATGGTGATATTAGTTGGAATTTTCAAGTCTATTCAAATTATTAATCTTGAGAATAATGACTACAAATATTTTGTTGAAAGGTGCCATAACTTCTCAATGGTTCTTGATGATTCAACCACTCTCCTCAAAGCCTCTTCAATGAAATAATAAAACCCGAAGAAGAATTCCATTGGTACCCATCTAGGCATGGGATTTTATTGTTTGAAAGAATTGAAGTATCATTTGTAGCTCATCCTTCCTTACTTCTTTCCTCAAATCTTGATTATCTCCTAGAATAATGAAGCTTGGGAAGTGAGTGGACAATCTAATTACCTCTGTTATTGTAGCTTTATTTCTAGCCTTAAATAAGGTAACACCTTTTGTTGCCATATCATTAGAATTTTTCACCCATGATTTATCTTCTTTCTCAATCTTCCACATGTATTTTATGTTTTTTCAATAATTTCCATCTGTATGAAAAAATTGGATTTTAATGACCCACCTAGATCTAGATAAATCTAATTTTTTGTCTCCATTATTTATCCTTTTCTAAAAGGATTTGTCTCTTTTTATCTTCTAGATGTTCCATTTATGATTTTGGTTCTATAAATTATAACCAAATCCCTTATTATCATAATAAGATGCTAATATTTTCCTCCACCTCCTTTGGAGTTTAGTGATCACACTACATTTTTACTTTTGACCATACATGTATACCCTAGTTTTCCCTCTTTTATATCGCTCATAAATTCAATTCTAGATTCATCTTGAATGGAATGGTTGGTTTTCTTTGTGTTGAATGCACTTCCAATAGTATTAGACAATGATATGAGACTCCCCAGTGGAAACCCATTGATGAATTCTTATGGATTTTTCAAGGTAAGCTTCTAAGACAAAAAAAAATGATCCCACCTTTTTGTAATTCAAGCCTTTATTATTATCTTGTTTTAGCAAGTAAAAGTTAACTTTTCAAGTTTCATTTACAACCACCTCTAATTTGTTTATAAAGCGACAACATATGAAGTTATCTGGGGAAACTAGTCCCCATACCTTCAATTCCCCTATAGTGAATTTTAGGTTTCTCACAACCTCAACTAAACCTTTTTGAACATTCATTATCAATATCTTATCTCAATATTATGTTATATCCATATAGGACCCATATATATTCAAAACATGATTTCTTTCCCTAGGTCTTAGGAGGAAATAATGAAGTACCTATACATGATAAGGAATCCCATGAATAAACATGCATTTAAAACATCTTTTTTCCACCTATTAATATCCCCCAATCAACCCAAGATGTCCCTATTGAGTCAATATAACTAAGTTTCCAACTCCCAAATTTTTTGAGAGATATTTTAGAATATAGTTTAGCTTCTAACTCCCAAAGGTTTGAGAGATATTTTACAAATTTATCCTTGTTTGTGATTAATTCTTGCAAAATACAATAGATGGGTTTATGTACCTCTATTAATCTTTTTAATGCTAATTTATTTTAGGAATTGGTTATCCCTTAACAGTTCACATTAAAAAAATCATTTTGAAACATTCTCGGGAGAATTTTCTCTAAGGGACCTAAAAAATAACCATTGGTTTCCACTTTTAACTTGATTTTTTTTTTTGAAGAATTATAGGTTTTCCCTCCTCTTTGGGAAGCTTTTGGTTCATTTTTTTCTAAAAATACTAAGTCCCCCTACCTCTCCTGGAAAAAGAAGAACTTTAGCTCTTAGTTCAAGGTTTTATTTTCTTATTCTGAAGATTGAGCTTCATAATAAGCTCTTAGGTCTTTTTATTCCTTGGTTGTACTCATATTTTATAGATGAGGACACCCTATTAGCTTGAGTTCCTCTTAACACTTTCAAAGGTATATGATGAGAAGGCTTGGGGAATTTTATCCAAAATAAACTAGGGAGGAAGTCACTTTTTTGTTCCTATTCCCTACTATCTTGACCTAGCATTGAAGATCCAAAATAAAAATCTTTAAAGTTTTTTCAATTATCAGGGTGTGGGGAAATTTTAGACTTGCTCGATGCATTTGAGGTTTCATTTATGGAATTTCTAGTGTTTGAAATTTATGACCGCAATAAGACTATGTTCATGAGGCTTTTTTACTTTTTCCAAAGAGGATCCCTTTGGACTAATTTGTTGTTCAAATTGTCCTTGGTGGTCACGTTAATCCTTGGATATTGTGCAACACTCTTAAACCCTTTGTTACTAGCACCTTGTTTTTCCTTCCATACCCAAAGCTTCTATTTGGAAATTGACAATCAAATGTTAGATAACCATGAACATGAAAAATTCCATAGTTAAATGAAATTCCTTCATAATCAATGGATTGATAGAAAATATTAGTTCCCCTTTTAATTGTAGTAAAATTTGCCAAACCGTATGTAAAATACATTCCTACTAAGATTTGAGCCATCCCCATATACCCAAAATCATATAAAATTTATGACCCCATAAAAGATACCTAAAGCATTATTAATTTCCATAAAAGCATCATCTAACTAGAAAATTAGGGGGAACCATTTAAGTCTTATCTAGACTTGGAAATGCTCCACAAAGGTTGACCCAATTGATGTAGCATCAAAAGCCAAGTGCCATTTTATTCAAGAAAGAGGTTGTGATCCCTACTCCACTAGTTCTAAGTAATTTTATCAATCTCTATAATAGACCTAACATTACATAGAATGTGCCTTTTTACCCAAACCAAGATTTAAGGAGTGTATCCTACCTCCACTTCAAAGTTCTCTTTGTTTAGGCCTTTAAAATATTTCCTCATTATTTTGCTTGGGAAGAAAATCACTAATGTCGAGTCTTCTAAATCCATAATCTCATGGAGTTTTATGTTTTCACCTAATTGTAGGTTTATTAGTTCCTACTTTCTCTTAATGAAATTACGGCATTTCCTTGATTTCTTACCCCTTCCAGGTTCCAAACACACCAACTTCTAAAATCCTAAATCATTGGTATTTACTACATTGAATTATTGATTCACTTCCTCCATTCCCTCACACTTCAGTTTCTCTAAAGGTTCAGTTTCTCTAAAGGTCGATCTGAAACCAATTTCTCTTTTCCAAGTGTATGATATGACCAAATCTTCCAAACCAAAATCAAGTTTCAAATTATAATTTCCTCTCTCAATCATGCTAAATTTCCCTATATGGTTGCTCCTCCTTCGTGAGAGAAATACAATTCCACCTCCTCGATTGTCTGAGAAGAAAGAGGATTCAAGATCCTTTTTCTAGAAGCTATATACCTCCTCCTTTCTCTCCAACACAACATATAATAGATTAGTCACTCATTGAAACAACGCTGATCCACAACAAAAACATGCTATTGTGCTGCTCCAGCCATTACATTATACATATTCTATTTATATAATTTCAAACACGTCTTCAATTATTGTATTCTTTTCAATTTCTCCATTAAGTTGGTTATAATTCTTTTCAACTTATTAATCCGTAGAATTCTGCAACTATAGGAATAAAATATATAATCTCCACCTACAAAATGGGGAGGATAGAGTATGTTAACTTTAATTTGTTTAATGGATAAAATTCCTTAATCATTTTCAATTTAAAAAAAAAATTCACCTTGAAAGACTTTATCTCTATCTCCAAATAAGACATCTACAGACACAAACCATATCTCTATCTCCAAATAAGACATCTACAGACACAAACCATCTCAAGCATAAATAAATTAGTATCTCTCTCATAATAAATAATACATCATTAAAATATTTTAACCATAATTTTTTTTTTAAACTTTTAATTATTATATAAAATATAAAAATATAAAATTAATATTGTAATATTTTATTTATAATCAATATATAAATATTTATTTGTATCACTCTATGTGTCAAATTCATGTGAAACATATAAATATATAAATAAAATGTTAACTCTATATTAATTAAAAAAAATTACACATTTTCATTCCGTTAAAACTTAATTGTTAAACTCTATGTTAATTAGTTGGTTTATAATTGTAAATCATATATGAAAAAAATTACCCATTTTCTTTAAGTTGAAACTCAAGTAATTAGTTTATTAAACTGTGTCAATCAGTTTGTTTATATTTATAAACCATGCCACATTTTTCTTAAGCTGAAGCTCAAGCTGTAATGTGAAAATGACATCTTAAATCTTTAGTTTGTTTAAATAATTTTTCTAACGGGAAAAAGGATTTTTGAAAAAATTTCAGTGACGAGGGACGGCTGATCCATGATATCGTTAAACACGTGTTGAGTATGAAACGTGTACCCAAAACACCCATCCATTCCTACGATGTGTTCCTCAACCACCGTGGTAAGGATGTGAAGAACACTCTGGCCAGCAATCTGTACTATCGTCTTCGTGATCAGGGGTTGCGGGTCTTTTTTGACAAGGAAGAGATGCAGAAGGGAAACAGAATAAATTTTGTTATAGAAAATGCGATTAAAGGCACGCATGTCCATATCGCCATCTTTTCCACAGGCTATGCACAATCAGAATGGTGTATGGATGAGCTTCTGCTTATGATTGAATCTGGGTCAATAATTATTCCAGTCTTCTACGATGTGAACCCTACAGACATGTGGTCGAATGGAGTGTATGCTGAAGCCCTGAGAATCCTAAAAGACGAAAAAATATTTGACTGTGAAGCTCATCAAGAGAAGGCACGATACCAGTCAGACAGTATTGAAAGATGGAAAAAGGCTCTGATGGAAGTTACAGGGAGAGAGGGTTTGAAACTGGAGACATATGATGGGTGAGACCTCGACCCGCAACTCTCCCTCTTCGTTTCAGCTTTTCTTTAATTTGTTGGAATGAGTGGTATATCACACTTTATTTATTTAGAAGCTTCTTACTAGTGTGTTTCTTTGGTTTTTTTTTTTTCTTTTCCAGTGACGAGGGGAAACTGGTCGACATGATCGTGCAAGAGGTTGGTAAATACAAAAGTAAAGGACGATGTAGCAAATTTTTTGTCAAGAACAATGTTAGCAGCAGCGAATGGGAACGCTATATAGTTATGGATGATCCAAATGCATGCAGACGGTCCAGTTAATTAAAAAAACAAAAAGACAAATCCTTTATGTGATTGATGGAAGAGCTTTTATGCTATTTAAAGAACACAGCTTTGGTGGTTTTTCTATATATTTTGGTCTCCTAACATACTTGGTTAGACAGAGTGGTTCCCAATTTCCCACTATTGTTTTTAATGGAAAACATATTGGTTTTCCAATTTCTGATTCTGATTATTAATGGAAAGAGGTCATTATGTTATAAAATCTTTTATGGTAATAATTTCCTTGTCAAGTAATGTACAGTGATGTGTGGTTTGACGGTAAGTCACATGGGCGAGCGGCGGACCGAAGTTCAAATCTCATTGAGTACATTGACCTGCTGTGGTGGCGGCTAGAGTGGCGGATTCCCCTTTCCAGTTGAGTCTGCTCTTGCTAAAATCATAGGAAATTAGTATAACTGATTTGCAGGTGGTTGGTTATGCTCTTGGTGTTATAGTGGCAGCGTTAAGGTTTGATCCTGGGTCTCTCCTAGATTAGGCCAAGCAGTTACCCATTCACCATGTGGTAAAAAAAAAATAATTTCCTCGTCAAGTAATGCTTCTGCACTTTAAGGGCATCTTTCTTAGTATGTTTGATTGTCGGGTATGCTCCAACGGCCGCATGCACCATGCACTTTTTTTGTACAATTCTTCAATGTATTCAGGCTCTATACCTCTCTTAATATATTCAGAAAACTGGGACTGGTACTTTTCTGGTTCATCTCTTTTCAATGTCTCCATGTCTGAAGCAACATGCCCCCAAATATATACTTTCGATGGACCTCGGCATCCAAGCTCTTTTTCTCCTTTTTATAAGCAGCAAACCCTTGCCACTATAACGAATGTCTAATCCTTAATTTTCTCGAGTTTGAAATCATTTTTTATACCACAACTTTTGGTGTGGATCTATGGAAATCATAAATGTGTCAACATTTTGAAAATGATTAAATTTTATTGTGATCAACAAGCTTATTTACAGATAATAATACTTTTCTACAACATGCCAGGCTGATCATATTTTACTAAAATTAATTAAAGAATAGAATACTTTATACGACATCCAAGAATAATCAAAGATTACTACGATAATTTTCAAGGAATTTTAAGAAACTGGGACTTTCCGTTTATATTTTTACTTGAAATTGAAATACAAATATTCATTTTTGCTTTAAAAAGGTGGCTTGTAATTTATATTCCATTAGGAAATGAAATGCTAATGAATTAAAATACGTGATATTTCCAAAAAATTATCTGAATAATGCCAGAATACAGGTCTGAGGGTTTTATAATAGGAAAATTATCAAGAAGACTTACGAGGTGTAGTTTAATATAACGCCTTGGTTTTAAATTTTAGGGGAGGGGATGGTTTACAGGGCTAGTTTATTATGAAGTTTTAGGTTTAAATTTTAGGGTGAGGAGGGGATGATTTGCAGGGCTAGATTAATATGATGTTTTAGATCTAAATTTTATGGAGAGAAGTGAAGTTTCGGAAAAAAATATTTTACAAAGTAAAAAAATGATTTTCTGGATAAAAATTTACTGAATGAAAGTAGTTATTGTATTATCATCATTTGTATTTTAATTTTTCCTGTGGGAATTTTTTGAAAATATGGATCAAAAGAGGTTTATGTTGTCGTGGGATAAAAGTCCTCTGGAAGTTCTAGTATCCAGAGTTGAGATATATCTGATATCAGCTGAGGTAGGAAGACGCTGTAGAAGCTTATGCTGGTGGATTCTCTATTCACCGAATTATGGGAGAACTCCATGGCTGCTTTGGGAGCAAATAATTATGGCAAATTTGTTTGAAGTCTATGGGTCCAGAGGATAAGAAAGAAGCTGTTAAATCAGTTGATGAGTCTGGGCATATTTTCATAATCAGCAACCGCATATCTCTCCATCTTTACCTGGTACCGGATTTGATCATCAAACCTGTGGAGTTTACATTGTTTTATAGCTTTTTTTAGTGTGTAAATTGTAAAATTTGTCAAAGTTTCTTATTTACCTTTTTTCTACAGGTAGCGAAGATTACGGAGAACATCGTGCCTCCGTCATTACAAAATCCGCGGAGGGAAGATCTGGAAAAGATGGAGAAGCAGAAGGCTGAAGTAGACGTAGGGGCCGAGAAAAGATTTCACAGACAACTATGGTTCAGGTTAGTGTTTTTGAATTTCAGGGCGGGGAAGGATTTTTAATAGTTAGTTTAGAGGTTCATTTTATAGTTTAAATTAGCATGAGGGGATGTGTAAGTATGTCTTTCTGATAATCTAGTTGACATGTGTTTTTTTAAAATTAATTTTTGTGTCTTTTTAAAATTAAAAAGTAAATTATGTCCTAAATAGAAAAATTATGTTGACTATAATTAAAGAAAATAAATGTGCTATAAAGTTATGTTGCATGAGTTTCTGGAACGTGGGAACGTTGGGAATTTGGGTATGGGTGTCGGGAATGGCTAGAGGTTTCCCCAAAATTTACAGGAAACGGCTAATTGGGAGTATTAATATTATATATATATATATATATATATATATATATATATATATTTAATTATGTAATTTATATAATAATAAAAAATAATATTGAATCAAAATATTCAAATCAATTTAAATATATAAATAATAAATATATAATTTCTCTTATATATAAATATATTCTATGGGTGTCTCTCTCCGTGAGTCTCTCCCTTATATATATATAATATTAAAATGTCCAATTCATTATTACACATGACGAGCCTTTGAAACAATCTGGCTTGAAAATACAAAGGAACAGTTTTACCTCTTTTTCTCTAGTTATTCTTAAGAGAAAAAGTAAAGCAACTCTAATGTTTAAGCATTCACTGCTACATACAATATGCAAACACAATCTTATGCTGTATATATACATAAACAACAAAAGAAATACTCATCAACATGACATCCCAGATATTGCCCTTACATCGAGGTGCCACACACTTCCTTAACCTATCAAGAGATTGCTCCATTTTCTCAATTAAGGATATCAGTGTTAAGAATGTCTTTGGCGGTTCTTCCTGCGAAGGTTTCAACTTAGGCTCATGTTTTATGGGTAGTTCAACATATTTCTCTAAGGACTTTGTATTCCCCAACCTTAGGGAACGTCTTAACTCCAAAAAAAATAGTCTTTAAGTTCAACATATTTCTCTAAGGACTTTGTATTCCCCAACCTTAGGGAACGTCTTAACTCCAAAAAAAATAGTCTTTAAAGCTCCCGGAACTTTCCCAAGCTCCCATTGCAGTTCCTGCTGAAAAGGGAACGTTCCCATATGGTTCCAAAGTTCTCGGGAGCGTGGGAACCATTGGAACTGGTTTCCCAACTCTTGGGAACGGTTCCGTGTAACATAGCTATAAAACAATTAGAAATTTGAATGTGAAGAAATTTGATCCCTCTTGGCTCATGTTAAATCAATACTTAAAATAAATCTATGCTCTGACTTCATAAAAACTTTACATATAATAGTGAACTTAAGACATTCAACCTAATAGTATTCAATTAACACTGATATTAGACATATCTAAGTTCTCTTGGTTTTCTTCCTTGCTCCAAAAAATTGTTACATTGACTCTATCCTCAAATAAATTAATTGGAACCAACATTTTTCAATTAGTTGAAATTATGTCTATATGCTACCGATCATGTTAGCCATCTAATCAATATAATGAATCCAAATCATGAATCCAAATCAAAATCTGGTATAGTAATATCTGAATTTCAAACAATCGGAACTGAAAGATACGATTTATTCTCTCTACTGAATGCATTACAAAAACGTACAACGAAAGCTAAAATCCACCAGGGATTTCTCTGTTACTGATCACGGAAGAGCTTGACATGAGGCACTAACGAAGAGTATTTATGCAGTTTCTTTGACTATAAATATGGCTAATTTAATCTACATATAAATGGATATGTATCATGGGTCCCTTGTGCTCGTGGTAAATTAGGTGCCACCATTACACTCTTGGAGCTTTGCAAACACAGTCCTGCCGATGGTGTTGTTTCAAAACATTTCTCGTGGCAGTAAAAACTTATCAATAACCTGCCCCGTATTTTAGTGAAAGCGTTCCATTTGAAGTTTTCTTCACCAAGGATGGCAGGATGGAGCGCGCAAACATTTCCGGAGGTAATAATGAAGGCTGGGTTCTGACTTTTAGAGTTTCGTAAAGATCATCAGTTCATTAATATTTTTTCGTTGAAATATTCAGTGTAAATTTTCTTTAGAGTGTCTTTCCATGTGAAATCTTGATGTTATGGGTGGTTTTCATTACCTATTAACTTGTATATTAAGTTAAAATCTAGAACCTTACATATTGAACCTTATTGCTGGTATATGTTTGTTTTGGTTTTCTCTCCTTAAACAAAGATTTAGAAATCTTCCTAAAATATAATTTGTTGACGATAAATCTTTTATAGAATTAAGTTTTTTTAAAATCTTACTATATTAATCTAACAAAATACATATATAAATTATTACAATTAGCCATAGTAATTATACTAGCAATTGTCCCAAAAGGTACAAAAAGAGGCAGATAGGATTATTAAATTGGAATTGTTGAATTTTTCTAGAAGAGTTAATTGGTTTGTGGAAAACCTTGTTTTCTTGGACTGGATCATTGTGCAATTAATTTTCAGGAACACATTGAATGTCTTATTTCATTTTAGAATAAGTTAATTATCAAAAATCAAGAAGTTAATTACCCAAAATCAAGAAACCTCTATAGATGGCCAAGCATATATGAAGAATACATCTCACTCATATGCAATACCAAATCCATCTTTTCTTTTCTCTGAGTAAAATTTCAAAAGCATGAACACATGCCATTTCATATGCACAATAAACCCAACTTCTGAAATTTCAATGCTTGGATGCATCCCATTCAAAAAATATATCAAAAAAAGAAAAAAGAAAAACATAGAACATTTAACAACTCTGCTTTCAAATGCTCATGTTGCTTTGATGAAGAACTTTACTCACCTCCACATGCATGTTTCTCATGATATCATTTGCAGTAGTGCTTCTGCTTCAAATCTCTTTAACCTCCACATGCTTGTTTCTCATGATATCATTTGCACTAGTGCTTCTGCTTCAAATCTCTTTAACAAGATAAAGTGTTATGTCCCTAGTTCAAGCATTTCACATTAGAAGATGTTTGTCCATTATTAATATTCACATTAGAAGATGTTTTTCCATTATTAATATTCACATTAGAAAATGTTTGTCTATGATTATTAATACAAAACATGTAGGTCCACACAAAGAACCTAAGACTATTACATCATTTTAAATGATTATTAATACAAAACATGCAGGTCCATACCAAGAACCTAAGACTATTACATACTTCATTGAAAAAGGTAGATCTTTTTAAAATCAACAAAATTTGGTAACAATTTCCCCAGGTAAGGCAGAAATGATCCAGATTTGTAATTAGCTTTTTTCTGTTTAACTTTTTGTTCTTTTAGTATAATTCTTTGTGCTTCTTTGATAAGCATCGTGTTTCTGATACAAAATTAGAAAGCAAATGCTGTTCAGGTGCATGACATAAATTAAAAGAGCTTTCAGGCGCATTACAGAAATTAAAAGAGCCTTAGAATTTCGCAAGTTTTCCTTTCTGTCAGAACCTTTACCCTTCACCAAGCAAATATTTATGGGAATTGGGGAGGGAGTAGTCTTCTAATGCCTTCAAAAAATTATCTTCAGCTGTTTCTTGATGATAGAAAACTGCAACGAAGACGACTGATCTGCCACTATTGTTGAGCAGTGACAGCTATAACTCGGGCATAAAGAATTCTGATGACATCCAGCTCAGCCTTGTTATTGCATTGTGGACACTACACGTTTACAGAAATAGAAAATTACAATCCCCAAGATTTGGTTGCAACAAAAACATAGAAACTTAATTTTTTTGAAAAACTTCATAGCCTTACCAGTTCGTTTAACATCAAGACCATGGAAATCAGCAATTGCGAGGTTGAATAATCTTACCTTGCCAATGTTATTGGCATGTAGCTGAAGCCACTTTCTAATACAAAACATGCCAAACATGTGTCCAGAAGCAAGGGAGCTGCATTTTCATTTTTGAATTTTCAGTCTTTGGAAATTTGAAAGATCTTATGAAATGAATAAAACATTTTGATGCAAGGAAAAAGATAATTTATATGATTTCTGATAACAAGACATAAACATCAAACTAACAAAAGACTACTAGTACTGACGGAAGCTGGTCGCTTCACTCTTGAAGAAACAACTGAGGAAAGAGAGAATTGGGACAATCAGTCATGGAAAACAAAATCGACAGTGAACTCCTTCCCTAAAGAGTTCTATTCAAAGGTTTACTCTTACATGATTATTTGTTGCAACTAATGTGATACTGAGATTTTGTGATGAACTCTACCGTAACTTCACCACAATAGGCTGTGTGACCAGAAAATCTGAGCCTTGCTATGCAGCGAATCTTCCTTTCAATGTAAAAGCATTTGCAACATAATGATTTTTTGATAATAGAAAGCTATTTTCAATTTTAAAAAGGACAAGATTATATAGGCTGCTCTATTGGAGATTATGGTGTTTCAGAATTGTAATTGTTGACCAACTAGACCTGAAAAAGGTGGATAATCTCTATTTTCATTTCTTTTGAGATACACATCAAATTATAAAGAACACAGATGTAAATTTCTTACAAGTTGAAAGCTTATACCTCCTGCAACACTCTCTATGGTTTTATGACAATTTGTGGCTTCTGCACATAACCAGCTTATACCAACGTTTCAGTAATTTTCTTTCCCAAAAGCATTAGAAGTAATGATTTCACTCATTATCAAGATTATATGTCGTATACATTATTTTAATGATTGAAAGTAGTGTTCAAGTCTTTGAATGTCAAAGAAAACATTGCTTGACTTTGCTAATAGTTTTGAGTCTTGACACAACAAAAGTAGAATGGCCTTTCTTAGTGGCATTATTGCACATACCATATACGGTGATCCCCTGCAGTTGTCCACTCCTCCATACAAATAGAAAAATGCAGAGCCTCAGCATCACTTGTAAGAAGTAAATGACTTCTATCACTTGTGCTCTCATCTCCACTCATATGAGAACTTTTTCCCTTGTTACTAATTTGTTGACAAGGTTCCACTGTCGACTGTTGAGCCTCTGGACTAATTACCAACATACACTGATCAGTTTTTAACTGATGTTTTACTTTCCATTGCTGCCTCGATTCTTTAATCAACCTTTGTTCTCCAAACATAGAGTTTTCTTTTTGTTTCAGTTCAGGAATAGTTGTCAAAGTAGAACGAATTTGAGCCATTTCTTTCTCAGCTTCCATCTTGACAAATATTTTTCTCTCTCTCTTTCTTCTCAGAGCTTCCTAACTTTTCTTGCAGAACTTGGACAGTTCCCCGCAAAGAACAAATAATGTTTTCTCTCTGTTTTATTGCTAAGTTCTTCTCCAGTTTCACCTGTTTCAAAGCCCTACCCCTTTCTACAAATGTTTTTGATATGTCAGCGTTTTTCTCTTCTGCCTTTTTCTTTTCTTTAGTTACTTTTCTCAAGGCATCTACCGCTTTTTGTAGATAGTCCTCCCTTTCTTGCAGCTTCCTTTCCAATTTTTCCTTCTCACAGGCCACGTTATGCAAATCAACCTTCCCCCGATTTAGTTCCCTCGCATATTTCATATTGTCATCACTCAGCTTAATCAGCTCCCTCATATAATTAATGTTGCTGTAATTCTGTATGTGATCATTGAAACCCAAGAATACCCTTGATGAGATTCCGTGATACATTTCAAAAATACCGAAGTTAGCACCAGGTGGAACTGACTGCGAGAATGAGATGTTTGTTCTTGTAATGGGAAAATGTTGGGCAGTATTACTAATCCCAAGGCATTGAGTATTAAATTGATGCAACTGAGAATTAGAAGTTTCAGTTACACTGCTCGGAAACATATTCCAGTTGTTTACAATTCCATGACTCTGTGGTGGAATAACCCTGCCCTCTTCGAATTGAGACCGTTGCCAACTGAGTTCCGTCTCCAGGCGAAACGGAAAATTCTTTACAAATTCAGGAATACATGGCACCGATTCCAAACATTCCAAATAAGGCAAGAGATAGGTCTCTAGTTGCCCATGAGAAGCCTGCACATGATATTAGTAGGGAATGGGGCAAAGGACATTTCCATCTTGATTTCTAACCCTGGCCACATTTGAAGTATCAATTAAAAGCGTATTTGCACTACCATAGTCTCCCAGATCTTCCCACACTCTAGTCAAATTCTTATAACATCCATGAACTGCATTTCCCTGTCGGTTGATTCTCGTTATGATACAGTCCTCAATGGAATAAGAAATAATCCTACCAGAACTACTACCTCCTAAAATGTTCTGCAACACAAAATCATGCACCTCTCTAGGTTTCTCTGATCACAGAACCACCTTGAATGCAGAAAAACAAGCCCACAGAAATCTGCAAGCCTGAGGATGCACAAACACAATATAGGGGTCCACAACGCAATTACCATGGGCAAAAGGACCCTTACTTTTGTGAACAAAATATGCCAGGACATACTCTATACTGATTACCAATAACTTGTCATATTTCCTCACTCTTATTTCCTTCACCATCTTTCTCTGCTCCGACTCTGCCCGTCCAGAGAATCTCCTTGACAGGCCCTTTGGAATGCCTTGCATCTGATTCCCCACAACATGATCTCTTGAACGAAACTTGAGATTACTGTAATACTGCACCAAAAGTTCTCCATCAGAAACTTCTCGGACAGAGGCTTCCCATCCTTTGCAGTCTGCAAGATTTTGTTCAACAGTTTCAACAGTTTCAGCACATTCCTCAGCTAACTCGACCTTGATCCTCTGCAAAATTGCCCCTGCAGCTTCAGAATCCGAACCATTCATTCGCCCCTCCTTCCTCTCCACTTCCTCTTGCATTTTCCCTCTTTCATTACCCTCACTCCTCCCCTGCTCCAAATCGACCAATGCCAATGTAAACTTCTGCCATTTCTTCCCAAATCGACCTCCTTCTCCGCCTTCAATCTTCCCCTCCGCTTTCAAGTTCCCTGTCTTCAACAATTCAATATCCCGACCTTCACTGATTTCATTCAATCTCCTCTTCTTCAACAATTCCATACCCTGCAACCCATTGATTTCATTCCAGTTATGATCAATAACAGTTTTAACAATAAGCATCCCACACTGTTTTATAGGTTTACGATTCTTAAAATTCATAATAAGACTGTCCATTGCTCTGAGTTTTAGCTAGGGTTACAACATTGACATTAATTCAAAAAACATGTTATGCAGGTTGGAGTAGCTTGTCTTTCTGTGATCAACTCTATGCTTTATAAACCTTTTCTTTTTTGCGTACATTATGCATACTTTATCTTTTTCTCCAACTTTATTTTTATTCCGGTGTTTTTCATCAATATTATTTTAATCTTATTTTTCAATATTTGTTATTTTTTTAAATTTTCATGTGGTTTTTTTTTGCATTTAGAGCTAATTGATAATTTCTATTAACGTTTTTAACATTTTCATTTTTCTTCGTTTCTTCTTCTATTATTACAATAGTTATAATATTATATCAGCTTTATATTATTGTATTAGCTTCAACCACTAAGATAGGTTCCTTCATTTTCTATATTCCTTTTTATGTCACAGTTATCACAACTTTTCTATACCCATTTTCTTATCCATCATACTTGGACTTTGAACACCGTTCATAAAGACATGCTAATTTACCCTGATTCATATCTTGGACAACTTCCATTGCTAGATTCTCCTAACATTTTTCTATTGTTGCAAAATTAGTTTTGTTTTAAACTTTAAATTCAATTTCATCATCCACATATATCTATATATACCGTGAGAGTCACCATTTTTTTCAACAAACTTCTTTGCAACATTTAAAACAATTACAATGTCATGTCTTGTATCTGTTCTTCTTTTTCACCAGGCTCTCCCATTACTTTTCCAATTATTTCTGCAAAGTCAAAATCTTCTACCTCAGACAATTTTATCAGCATATGCAAAGTTATTCGGCTCAGCTTGATATTGATTGGTGTTGCCCTCCTTTCACTATATGCTATCTTTGAATGTGATTGTTTCTTTAATTTGGGGAGGAATGATCTCATCAAAACCTTGTTGAAAAAAAAATAATGACACTATATCTTCCTTTTTGTTTACTATGGGTTATTCCCTTTAATACTAAATCATAATCTTATAAATCACTTAATATGAAGATTCTTCAAACCCATTCAACCTAATATCCCATGAAAAAATTCATACTTGTATCTTTTCTAACAACCACGCAAGATCTCATTTAATAACTCCAAAATCATTATAGAAAAACAAACCTCATAATGACGAGTGAAAAAATTCATACTTGTATCTTTTCTAACAACCACGCAAGGGACTTCGCTCACATTCTAGAATGACTTAATTCTTCAGAGACAAATTTCTTGACATGAAGTACAGTTTGGTTAAGGATATCATCAGGAAGTTAGGAATATGCCCTGAATATGCGCAGTTCCTGTGGAAGCATTTTCTATTCATATGACCAGTAATAGCAGTCACAAAAGTATGGGAAAACGTAAATATCCAATCTATGACGGACTTTTGCTTGGAACTGTCATTGTAATGTCAGGAATAAGTGCCTTGAGAATAAGTAATGACAGGTTATTGCATGTCAGAAGCCCCCATCCAGCTTCCCCGTAGTGGGGAGCTCAGCTCTAAATATAGAAAGATGCCAATGTTTTTGAAGAATTCAGATCCAAGCATAGTACGCAGAGAATGAGGTTACCATCATCGGTGCAATAACAACTGGCCCAGCATAGCTGGATTATAAGCGGCGTAAGCAAATTGAAACAAATACAAAGCATCTAGGAGGTTCACTCGTGCCACAGCATTCTGTTTCTTCTCTCTTTGTACTCTATAATGATTAAATTGTACTATGGAATACCACATAGATGGGCAAAAACTTTCAAAGACTGAAATACTTAGAGTTTAGAAGATTGTGTGATTAAGTCTACTACAAGTGTCAGTTAAAACAATTTTAGCGGGTATTTTTGAAGTCTTTTCCAAGGCATTTGGGTACTCTATTCAATTTAATAATGACATTTTTCGGTGGATGATTAGGAAGAGAAATAAACTAGCTTATGCAGGATATGTTGATGTTCATGGGAACCAAAATGGACCATGTGGATTTAAATGGCAATGTAAGAGGCAAGTTGCAGAGGAATCTAGAATTAGTCTATATAATTTTAGATCTGTTGCCGGTATAGGATGAACATGAAAGAAATCGATTCTCAATAATGGGTGGTGTCAATACCCATGACCGAAGGTTTTTGAAAAAAGTGGCAGGCAGATGAGTTTCATGGAGGCAATAGGCATTGATGACCAATTGCAGGTGTTGTGAATTTCTGCAGGCAAATGTGAAGCTCAAAACACCAGGCATGTTTATTATTAATGCTAACCGGAATTAGCATCGTATAAGGGCCGGCATCTAGAGCTAATGTAGTGTTTCCTTTGGATAGAACTTCTGGTTGCTTATGATGCTTCGTTTATTCAAACCTATTTTGGTGGCTACCGCAATATTAAAACTAACTCTTATTTCTGTTATAGAGAAAACTGACGTTAATTCTGTAATTTCGTAGTAACATTATTACATGTAACGGGTGTTTGAGACCTTTCTTTAAAAGTATCGGAGACATAACATATTGTTGTACTTTAATACTAGAGTGGAGTTATGCATATGCAACCTTCTTATTATTATCCAGAAGAAAAGTTCCACCCGTGTATGTATGAGTTTTACTTATTTCTAATTATAAAAGCTAGTTAATTAATTACTAAATGACTATTTAATTAGAACTAGGTGTTGGTTGTAATTTGTATTATCTCATTTTTCTGTTTTTTCCCTTTACTAACAAGTTTGGTTAATTATTTTTAACTAATTCATTTTAAGCAGTTTAACTACTATTTCAAAAAAAATCATTCATTTGAACGTTCATATAGTGTTATTTGTTTTTTATATATTTTAAAGTCACGCTTTAACCTTTTGGTTAATTATTTTTAACTATTCATTTTAAGCAGTTTAACTATGATTTCAAAAAAAAAAATTATTCATTTGAATGTTCATATAGTGTTTTTTTTTTAATATATTTTAAAGTCACCCTTTAACCTTTTGGCCTCAAAGGTGACAAATCACCGTTGGTAAAGTTAAGGGAAATTAGGGATTCAATATAATTTGGTTTTGTATCTTATGCTTCAACTCTATTGTATATGATATCCCTTTCGGGGAATTCTCTAGCCTCTTCATTGTACTGGTAGACTATGGGCCACTATCGAGATTATATCCTCCCCTTACTCTTAATCGAGATTATTGGCTAACTGGTAGACTTTGTCCTTACTCTCTTTCACCTTCTCCCAATCAACATATTTTTCACCGCTTACCAAGGATTAATCTCATTGCTTACCCAAGATTAATCTCACAGATCCCACCCTCCTAAATCTCATAACTGCCTAGACGTTACGAAGTCATTCAACCACACTAGCTTAACTGTTGAACTAGACACACAAAACCTTGGAGTTCCCAAGGCTCTCTTAGATTAAGGCATGCGAGCATGTCATCATCGCCTTCAGGAAATTCACCTCACTGGTCATACTAGATAATCATCTAAGAAAACATCAGTGGTGCTAATCTCTTAATGGTTGGAATGATTTCTTTTGGAGACAAATACTTCGATCTAGAGGCTTGGATTCAAGGGCTTCAAACGATGGTCTTTAATTTGAAGGACCACCCCTGTTACGACCCCAAGGTGGTCGCACCTCCAAGGGTGACATGCGGCACCAACAAGGTTCATTGCAAAGTTCCAACAACTACTACTTCTCAACTACATCTTACAGAAATTATGTAACACTCTCCTCCCACATTTTCCCATGCTAACCGGTCCATTGGGGTAAACATGTGACAAGGAGCCATTATGATGTGATTCAACTCCCCATGTATAATTAAGGAAGTGGAAGTGACAAAAATAATCGAAATTGATCTTCCACACATGCTACATAACCTTCAGGAGCCAACCAACCCTTCCATGTGACCAACCCTTGAGGCAACTTGAAATTTTACTGATTAGGATCCTCAACTGCTCCCATGACAAACCATGCATGCGACTGAGGCCTTCCAGTCACTCCCATGACAAACCATGCATGCGACTGAGGCCTTCCAGTTGCTACCACTGCAAGGCATGCCAATGATTGTGGAATTTTTCGGATAGTTTTGAGTCACCGACCCTAGATTTTGAGCCACTTTTTCAGGGCCAAGACTCAGGCCACTGGCCAGAACTTCATGAAACCTTCAAATATGATAAATAACACTAAAGCAAGGTTACTAATGAAAACATTTGATCAATGACTTGACTAGACCCCTACTAGCCATGATAGACATTTTGTTAAACATGTCACAACTATGTAATCTATAGGTCATAACAACAAATATGAGCATAGGGGTCTCATACATATTAAGAATTGTCACAGAGGATTGATATCTCCTCACAATAGCTTCATTGCTATCTATTAGGTCATTCATTCATTAACATTTCATATGATAATCGAAACATGATGAGAGCCAAACATCATAACTATCATAAAACATACTTATAACTAGCAAATACCAGAGATATATCAATGAGGAAGCAACCATTAAAGCACATAATATAAAGCACATTTATTCATGAAAATAACAAGGAAAAAGGGCTCTTATTAACATATGAAAATCCAAACAAGCCAACGACTTCCACGTACAACCCGACCATTGATTGGCCTGAATCCATTCTTTTTTCCAGTGAACCACCCCCGTGCCATATTCCAAGCATGAATGTGGTATTTCATGAAACAAATCAAACCAAACCAAACCAGAGCTTCAAGAGGCAAAACCACCTCAACTCTCAACCAGTGATTCCACCTCATGGTTGGACATCACTAACCATCATCAGATTGGTTTCTACACAACATGTCGAGGGCTCCAGAGTGTTTATTCCAACCAGGGCTTCTCGAACTAGTAACTCAACCCATAATTGTTGCTAGGATTCTAGACATTTGTCCAACCAAGGCTTCTAGGACTAGTAACTCAACCCAACAAGGGCTTCCATAGCATTTGTCCATCCAAGTCTTCCAGGACAAGTAACTCAACCCAAGCTGTTACAAGGCTTCCAGAGTGTTTGTCCAACTAAGGGTTTGAGGAACTAATAACTCAACCCACAGCCAAAGGAACATGAGAACCAAATAGAAAATAACAGATAAAACCCACAACACCATGGCTATCTAGGAAATGGAAAGGCTAGGAAAAACTATAGTCAATCCAAGCAATCCTCCTTGCTAATGACATATCATAACCAAGAAACCACATGCATGTGCCATTCATGCCAAAAATAACAAGGAAATCATATATGCAACTCGGTAGCTGCAAATAAAATTGATTGTCGTTGTTGATCCCGATGTCCTCTTGCGCTTTCCTACTCTTCCTTTTCCTTCTTTCTCCAAATCCCAAGTATGCCACACTCCTCCGAGAAAACTCTAAGTGTCCAAGAGTATGAGAGAGAGAGAATAGAATGAGAACTCCAAAACTGAACTAACAAAATGTAACACTAACAGAACCTATGAATTGATCCTCAGAATCCTTTTTATCATTGAGGCCTCTATTTTCTTCATTTTCTTTCATTTTTCCTTCAATTTCTATCTCATGCAAACTTGGACCTTTCACGTTCCTTTTTTCCCATTTTCCTTTATTTTCATAAATAAATGCCTCTTGCCTTTTTAAATGTCTTTGTCAATTTCTTTTAGCCATAATAACCCAAATGAACACCCACTAGGATCTTTTTCCCAACATTTAACTTAGAATATGTTTCCCATGACCTTGGTCTTATTTTTTTCTTACACGAAAAATCAACTAGGGTTGTTACAGAACCCTCCCCCTTGGGGGAACACCATCCTTGGTGTTCAATGACACTTACAAACCAAAAAACTACTGGAAAAACATACTGTCTATGAAGGTTTATAACATAGCTTGTTGCGGTATTTATAGTGACCACTGCTGAAGACATGAGAAACATGCAATTTATAGGATCTTTGTAACACAACTTAATATGGTATTTACAATAACAACCACATATACTCTCATGCACATTTTCTTTAACCAAAAAATAACCAAACTATCCATGGAGTTCTATATATCCAACTCAATATAGTATTTACAATGATATACACATTAGCACATTTGCTCAACCAACAAATTAAATGATACAATGCTTGTATCAAACAACAAGGGAATCTAGAGGCTCACACCTCCACCCTCAAAAGTATTACAAGGATTCACCACCTTCCCAGGAAGTCCATAATCCATTGCTAAAGTCAAACTTGCATCTAATGTCCAACGCTACAATCCTATGCTACTTGTCCTTTCAGTGAACAATTACCAACTCATTATTCCAGGACACACTCCCAATGTGCATTTGATTCCATTTGGCAACGCTAATGAAAAAAAAATCCATCCCTAACCTTCGCTTCTCTTCTATAAAGTACCTTGGGAAATCCAGTCACCCCCATCTGTGCAGTCACACACCTTCCAAGTTTTACGAGAATCTCCTTCTCTGCTACACGGTCCTTCTAGAAACTCCTCGCTTGGTAAGGTTTCATCGCATTAGAAGGTCCAAGAAACAAGGCATATCCCTGCCTCAAAACCTATCATATTGGTCATAGCATGCTCATGGAGATCAATGGAAACTATTGGGTACTAATGTCCCACAATGGCCCTACTCCTAAAGTGCTTTAGAAGCGTACTGTTTCCTATTCTAATTCCTTTCACTGATGCTGCTAATGTTTTGACAAATAATTCCAACCACCCAAACTGGGCATTTCCATGCTTTCCTATACCAAGCACATAATTCCCATTAGATTCGAAACAAATTGAAATAAATTCAAATCATACCTCATTGGTAGCTCATCAATAAGGCACACTTGCGATTTTGTATACTTCCTATCACAATACATCAAAATAACTGTTTGATCAAATCATTATATATAAACATATCGTATTTGGTTAGCTCAAAAGACAACTATCATGGACCCAAATCATGAATCATAAGCAACTGTCATAAACCAAAATCATATACCACATGCATAATAAAACTGAAATGAAATACTGATACTTAGTTTTCAATTGGTTATTGCTTCTAGCTTTGTCCTTTTGTACACACACTGGATTAGTTGCCACATCCAACAATCACCCAATACTTCTCTTTTCTTTAACCACTTACACATACATACAATGTACAACACACACATACACCCACACTCGGTTTACCACACAATACATGCACCTACACCCAACATACAACACATACTCCTAGACCCAGTGTAAATCACAACATAATACATACACCTATACCTGGTGTACAACACAACGCAATACATACACCTAGTGTACAACACAACATATATACGTACATAGAGTACAAAACAATGAATACACGTCATGATATCACGACTACACAATATGTATAACACAATGCTACATGTACTCAACACAACATGTACGATGTGTACACAACACCACATGCACACAGTGCTACTTGCACAATGTACACCGCACCACATGTACAAAACGCCCCTTGCACAACGTGTACGCAACACCACCTACACAATGTGTACACAAAACGACGTGTACACAACACCACATGCATAACATGTACATATCACCATATGTACAACATTCGCAGCATGCGATATGTACACAACACCGCATATGCAATATGCACAAAGCACCATATGTACATAGCATTGCATATCCAACATTCACAAAGCACCATATGTACATAGCACTACATATCCAACATGAAAACAACATCATATGTACATATCTTTGAATATCCAACATGTATGTGACACTATAGGTGCAACATTCATAAAATATATACAACAATAGTACTGCACATCCAAAGACTACCCTGCCTCTACCAAGCAACCCTGAGTCTATTGTCTTATCCATGCTTGTACTAGCATGTCGTAGGTGACACTGATTTCATTCCACTAATGTATCCTTCATCATACCATGTGCATAACATACACATAGACATAATATAATCACATAATATCAATTCATATCCACATGATACTTACCTCATAAATCTATCAGGGATCCTCTTTTTACTTGATTCCTCATAAACTGAGAACCTCTTCATGCCATTCCCTTGCATAAGCAATCATTCCTCCACAAGAATGATCCCCGACAACCCCGTCACACACACACACACACACACACACACACACACACACACACATTAGCATAAACACACATTAGCATAAAACAATCATGAACCCGTCAGACAATGACATGCATACATACATGTATACATATGTAGACATCAACATAACTATGATCACAACATAATTACCAGATATAATAAGTTCAAGGTTAAGAGAACACCCTTTATCCATGCACAACATGCACAACATTGAGAACAATAATTCCCAACATAGCCGAGGCATTTAACACCTCAAATCCATTCACTTTAACCTCTCTCATGACTATCTTGTCACTATCCATTTACCCCAATGGATCCAACCGGTCTAACTGGTTGTCATATTCTTACATTCAACTGCCCTTAAACATGCAACGAGCTTCATTTCGGTCTTACATTACCTTTCAGGTTTCATTCATCTGTCCGCAAGCTCCATTAATTTCCTCCTTCCAAACCAATTCCCAAGACCCTCAAAACACAAAAGGAAAGAACAAGATGTAGATTTTCCTATAGATTCATAGCTCATGTAATGTACTACAAGAAGAGAATCTACTCTACTCTTTAAAGATCAAACAAGAGGAATATAATCAATGGCACATAAAACAATAATTCCTTGGGGAAATCCACTGCTCAAAACCCAGATTATCTATTACATTATTTAGAAATTTGAGTGATAATAAAAATCTTGTTCTCTCTAGAACAATTCCTTCACAAGTATGATCAACTCTCTACCTCACAAGCCCTCTCTGGCCAACACTTAGTCAATTATGCTGCCTACCAAGCCCCTATTTCCTTGCACAATTCCTGTGAGGATTAACCCATATTTAATTGGGAAATCCTTCCTCCATAATTGTGCAATCCAAAACTAGGTCATTCTCTGATTGCATGCATGACCTGTACAACTTGGCTCATCATACAATTGATAGTACACTATCCTTGCACTCTAGTCTCAACTGGGTCTTTCTCTGAATTGACATACATGAGTTTCTCATGAGGGAATCTTCAGTTAGCAAGAGTAGCACCTCAGGATGCACCACAACACCAACTCACTACTAGACCTCTACTAATTCCTCGAACAATTAGAACTAGTTTAACTATCTATAACTCAGTCAAATTGAGTTATCTAATTACAACTCAAATAAACTCGTCCTCGACCCCTAAAATTTAGGGAGAAAAAATACATGACTACATAAATACTTCCAACTCGAAATTCCTAATCTAATTAAGTCAATTAAACTTAACTAACTATTTACAAGTTGCTATGAGAATATAATTATATTTTAATTCATAATTTAAATTCAAGGACAAATTAAACTAGAATTTATTGTTTCCATTTCTCAACACTCCCTCTCAATAAGAAAGGGATTATCAACTACCTCGATCTTGTCTCTGTGAAACTCAAATTTTCATCTTAACAATGTCTTTGTCAAAATGTCAGCATCTTGCTCCTCTATTGGAATGTACTCCAACAACATAATCCGCCTCAATACACAATCTCGAAGATGATGATATTGGATATCAATATGCTTGGACCAATAATGAAAAAATGGATTTTCAGAGAGTTTGGTACAACTCTGATTATCACAGTACATCATAGCTAGATCCATGTGTTGACCAAACAAACCAGCCAAAATCTTCGTCATCTAGATGGCCTCACATGTTGCTTGAATTACAACAATTTACTCTAGCTCTTCCGAATTGAATGCAACTGATCTCTGTTACCTGTTGTACCAAGAAACTGTTGCTAACCCAATACTAAAGATCCCTCTCGATGTTCTCTTCCTGTCGGATGGACTCCCTACCCGATATGCATCAGTAAAGCCTTGAAGCTTCATTCCCTCTATTTCTTTGTACCATAATCCATACTGAGTAGTGCCCCTGAGGTATCTCGACACATGCTTTATCACCTTCCAATATATCTTGGTAGGCCTAACCATCACTTAACTAAGCTGGTTAACTACATATCACATATCTAGTCATGTGTTCAACAAGTATATGACTAAACCCACAAGCTGCCTATAAACAACAGATTCCACTACTTCCCTCGAACTAGCATCCTCTTTCCTCCAGATACCAGCTAGAGGAGTCTCCATGGCTTTATTTCTCTCCATACGGAGCCTCCTGAGTATTGGGAATAATACTGAGAGGGGGGTTGGGGGGGGGTGAATTACTATTTATCAAATCAATAACTTTTTCTTTTCATACTCTAATTTATATATGCTACTTCAATGAAGGGAACTTGTGTGTGCATGCAACTGTCTTTAAGGAAACCAACGTATATCCAGTGAAATTATGATTCAGTTAATTCATCATATGTTGATCTTTAATCAGTGCATCAATACTTTATTAACCATTTAAATAGTAACCATGTGTAGTAATAATAGGGTAAACCATCACACATAAGAAACACACATGAACACCAAGATTTAAGGTGGAAAGCCAATGCAGGACAAAAATCACCTACTACTTGTCATCTTTGTCTTCTTTTAATATAAAAAAAAACATGTTTACAATCTTGTAATGGTGCAGACACATACCAATACACAGGCACCCACATGTAGAAGGCTACAACCTTCTCTCATTCTCCAACTTCTACTGGAAGGGAGCTACAACCCCCTACCTCTTGTACTAGCTGATATGCTTACTAGTACATATGCACCAACCTACAGAAGGCCCCAACCTTCACTTGTTCTCCAGCTTCTATTGGAAGGGAGCTCTAACCCCTTGGCTCTTATACTGGCTTATATGTTTACCAACATGTAGGTGTCAGCCTACAAAAGGCTATGACCTTCTCTCTTCCTCCAGGGACCACGTTTCATTAATTGTCAGATTGAATACTCCTGGTACACAACACAATCTGAAGGCCACGTTCATCAAATTTTCATACGGGACTTATCAGTAACATTGAAGCTCAAAATCAATCACCACTGCAATACAGCCAATCAATGAAAAACCCATCAACACTGAAGCAAATCACAATCAATGAATGTGATCATTAAGAACATTATCACCATAACACATTCACCAATACACAGAGAAAAACCCAGAACTCTTCACCAACAATAAGAACCAACTGTAACTTCAAATCTCATATCTCATAATGTATACGCTACTTCGAAGTACTGAACCGACGTGTATATGCGCCTACACAAAGGTGAACTAATGTAAAGATCTACAACCACTAACTTGAAACTTCACAACTATTCTAGACCTCAGTCATACCCAGATCATAACATTTATAGAATAAAACATGCATAAGCAATCATATCTAGGCCAATCAATATCATAGCATACAATGATAAGTCATTTCAAGTCTCATGATCCTAATCGAACATTGTATCCAAGGTGCACAAATATTTCAGATCATATCAAAATCATAGCCCCTGCAACATAAAATACATTTCGGATGGAAGTATTCCTGAGAAACCCTTTCTCTTGCACATTAGGCATTTGACCTTCTCCTCCTTATATAGTTTTTGGCCTTCCTCAATACCTCATACCAAAACAACACTTAGAGTCTATGGTATTCTTGTATGGGATCAAATAATTGTTACTTCTCTTAATATTGTGGGCTAATACCATGGTATTGACCCTTGGTATTCTTTACTCTTGAATTTCCTTGATTTTCCAACCTATACCCGATTTTCTTCTTGTGAAAGTACGTGTATATGTATACACTCTTTTTGTTCTGTGAACCTACATGTACACGCTACTTGGACAAAGTGAACCAATGTATACTTCTTAAACCATTCTCTTTCTTCCATCTCTGGAGTCTGATCTGTAATCCTTTGTTGTTAACTTGTTGCACTATGAACTATCATCTATGTGAGTTGCCATCTAGGACAACAGCTGTATCATAATGCCAATGATCTCCCCCTTTGGACTTGATGGAAACCACAACACCAAGATACTCTCCCCCTTTGACATCAAGGGCAAAGGGCAAACCAAGATATTCTCCGAGTAGAGATTCTCTGCACATGTTGAATTCTTTGATCATGCTCCCCCTGAGATTTTTCCGTAATCTTTGAAAGATGTGAAACGAAGTACATGAATTTATCACTCAACTAAGTGAGTATGAAATTCCTATCACCAATGACCCATACACACTTCAATCACCCAACCAAGTGGGGATACACCAAATGTTCATACATGATTAAAAATTTGCAATTATTACATCATGCTTCCCATGCATAGTGGGGTTACATCATAGGTATTTACATGAACTTTAAATCAAATGATATACATAAAACTTATACCAAGGATTAACAATCTAAACAAGACCATGATAGTCATCATCAACTATCATACACCATATATGATCTGCATCATAAGCATCTGTTAACAACATCAAGATCAACAACCTGTATATGTCCATCATAAAAAAGAGTCGCCTGAATCAAAACAACTATGTGGATCAAGCAATATAAGCATCATCATGTGACAAGGTCTTCTAATATAATGCCAACAATGCATTATTAGAAATATATGCTCTCCATGAACTTGTGCTATCCGTTCACTATCAGAGCTGATCATTGAAATTGTTAGTAAGAATCATCAAGGCATCATCATCAACCAGTTATTCATAAAATTATTAACAACATATGAGGACAAAAAACTTCCACATATCATCAACAGTCTATAATCATCATCACTCATAACATAACAGATAATTGATTATTGACTAAACCATATCGGACCCCTTTTCTGAATATGTCCCACTTCTTTTTCCTCAAAACACCATATACGCGACTTGTCTTCATAATAATTGTGTATGAGAATTGGAATAATGAATTTTTGCACTTTCAGCACCCCCTGGGTTTGTTATGTCTGTATACTAAGCTATGCCACATCTTTTTGATTGTACTTCCTTCTTCTTCCATATCTTGGAGTGTGATGATGTTTTCTTCTTTTGGTATGTTGATCCTAATCCCCCCTGGATTCTTTTTCTATATGCCCAAACTTTTTACAAGAATAACATATTATATGTTTCATATTCCCTTTATAGTAGTCAATGGCTTTGTGACCAAACATATTGCAAGAAAAACAATATCCCTTAAAGTACCTGGAAGTTGATGATCTTTCTGTGTGACGGTTATTTGCTTGAACCATTCTACTTCTGCATCTACCTGCAACATGTCCAAAATTATGACATATAAAACATTCAACATTATTCATCAGAGGAAAGAACCAATTATCACTTCCATAGTTAGGAGTAAATGATTTTCTTTGAAGTCTTTCTTTCCTTGGTTTTAAATGGGGTTGACCTCTTATCTCCTTGTTGGGCATTTCACATTTTGCATTAGAGTTCCTTGCCTCATCTTGTGAGCTAGATTCACCTTCAACAGTTTCATGAAAACCAAAACTAGTTTTGATGGTAGGATACCTTTGACTACTAAGATATTACCCAAAATCTTAGTACTATCTTGAAATTGTAACAGTTTATACTTTTCTTCTAATTTATCTTTTAAGATATTTACCTCAACTTGATATTTCTCTTCCTTTTCTAGATATTTCTTCTTCATGATTTCTTCAGCCTTTCTTCCTTCTTCCACTTGTTGCCCTAATTTGAAAATCTCATTTTCTTGTTCTTCATCTGCTTGAGGTAGTTCTTCATTCTGCTTATTTGAATTTTCAGGATCTTCGTTTAGAGAGATGATCTTTAGCTTCAATAGTTTCATAGTAACTGGATCTATATTTAAGTCTCTCGATTGTTGTACTCTTTTCATGTACTTCATTTCTTAATGATATCACTTCATCCTGCAACTTTTGACATTTATCTTCCTTTTCCTTGTACTGCTTCCTTACTTTGTTTCCTTCCTCCAACAGAGCTTTTAATCTAATATATTCTTCCTTGAAGGCACACTCCCTTTTGTTAAATAAATCTGGTTGATCTCTAATTTTATCTGTGAGTCTTTTAACTTCTACCTCTATGTTTATTTCACTATCACTTTCAATATCTTGAACATTGCATGAGCAGAGAAAAGTATCACCAAAAGACCAAAATTTGTACCTGATACTTCTTTTGCTCGTTCATCTCCAATCTGAGGTGATTCTGAATCTGAATACTTGCTTCCACCTAATGACCAATTGTCTCTCCTGCTATCACTATTCCTTTGAGATGTCTTCTTCTTCTGAGGTGCTTTCTTATTTAACTTCTTTCCCATTGTTTCTATGGATCTCCTTCAAGCAATCAAGCTTCTTCTGAAGGACTTTCTCTGATACTAATTGTTGCGAATAATACTGGGGGGGGGGGTGAATCAATATCTATCAAATGAATAACTTTTTGTTTTCATACTTTAATTTATAAAGGCTACTTCAATGAAGGGAACTCGCATGTGCACACAACTGTCTTTAACGCAACCAATGTATATTCAGTGAACTTATGGTTCAGTTAATTCATCATATGTTGATCTTTAATTAGTGCATTAATACTCTATTAACTGTCTAAACGGTAACCATGTGCAGTAATAATGGAATAAACCATCACACATAAGAAACACACATGAACACCAAGATTTAAGGTGGAAACCCAATGTGGGACAAAAACCACCTGCTGATGTCATCTTTGTCTTCTTTTAATATAACGAAAACCTATTTAAAATCTTGTACTGGTGCAGACTCATACTAGTACGTAGGCACCCACGTGCAGAAAGCTACAACCATCTCTCGTTCTCCAGCTTCTACTGGAAGGGAGCTACAACACCCTAGCTCTTATACTAGTCGATATGTTTACTAGTATGTAGGTGCCAGCCTACAGAAGGCTCCAACCTTTAGTCATTGTCTAGCTTCTACTGGAAGGGAGCTCTAATCCCTTGGCTCTTATACTCGCCGATATGTTTACCAGTACATAGGTGTTAGCCTTCATAAGGCTATGGCCTTCTCTCTTCCTCCAGGGACCACTTTCCTTTAATTTTCAGTCTGGATACTCGTGGTACACAACAACACAATCTAAAGGCCACGTTTCATCAAATTTTCATACTATACCCATCAGTAACATTGAAGCTCAAAATTAATCACCACTGCAATACAACCAAACACTAAAAAACCCATCAACGCTCAAGCAAATCACAATCAATAAGTGTGATCATTCAGAACACTGTCACCAGAACATAGTCACCAATACATAGAGAAGGACCCAGAACTCTGCATCAACAAATAGAACCAAGTGCAACTTCAAATCTCATATCTCATAATGTATATGCTACTTCAAAGTACCGAATTGGCATGTATACGTGCCTTCACCAAGGCGAAGCAACGTATAGATATGCAAAAACTAAGTTAAAACATCACAGTTATTCCAGACTTGAGTCATACCCAGATCATAACATTTATAGAATAAAACATCCGTAAGCAATTAGATCTAGCCCAATCAATATCAGATCATACAATGATATGTCATTTCTGGTCTCATGATCCTAATCCAAAATTGAATCTAAGGTGCACAAAATATTTCAGATCATATCATAATCATAGCCCCTGCAACACAAAATATACTTCAGATGGAACTATTCCTGAGAAACCCTTTCACTTTCACACTAGGTCCTTTAATCTTCTCCTCCTTATATAGTTTTTGGCCTTCCTCAATACCTCAGACCAAAACACCACTTAAATTTTGTGGTATTCTTAGACGGGATCAAATAGTTGTTACTCCGCTCAATATTGTGGGCTAATACCATGGTATTGACCCCTAGTATTTTTTACTCTTGAATTTATTTGATTTTCCAACCTATACATGCATTTCTTCTTGTGAAAGTGTGTGTATACATATACACTGTTTTTGTTCTATGAACCTACATGTACACGCTATTTGGACAAAGTGAACCAATGTATACTTCCTAAACCATTCTTTTTCTTCCATCTGTGGAGTCTGATCTGTAATCATTTGTTGTTAACCTGTTGCACTGTGAACTATCATCTATATGAGTTTCCATCAAGGACAACACCTGTATCATAATTCCAACCCTGAGTATCTCGTTGGCATACTTTCCCTAAGACAAAAAAAAGTCTCCATCACCTTGCCATACTTCCATTCCCAGAAAGTAATGCATAAGCCCTATGTACGTCATCTCAAAATATCTTACACGATTGTCCTTGCAAGACTTGATCAACTGATCATCACCTGTCAGAATTAGGTTGTCGACAATGGAAAATTTTAGGGGCTAATGTTCACGCAGTGGGCTAATTTTCCATGACTTTTACACAAAAACGATTCACCAATTTCCAATTTTTTATAAAAGACGATTCACCCAAATTTTAAAATATAAAATTATTTTACCTTAAAAATCTCCAACATTATATAGAGACTATATATAAAACCATTATAAATTTGAATAGTTTTACAAATATATCAATAAACATTTTATAGTTTCCATATTAGGGATTAGTTAGATTCACCAATGTTTTTAAACTTCAAGAAAATTTTCCATCCTTAATATTTTCCTCGGCATCGACATATAAGAAAATGATCAACAATTTACCTTCCACCACTATGTGGTACAGGTTCTCATCGACTTCACTTTTGGTGAAGCTCAACCTGGTGAAGTAGCTATCAATCCTGGTGTACCAAGCACGTGGTGCTTGTGTCAACCCATACAATGCTGTCTTGAGCCGGCACACATGTGACTCATGGTTGAAGGTATCAAAACCTACAGGATGCTCAATGTACACCTCTTCCTCAATCATGCCATTAAGGAAGGTTGTATTTACATCCATCTGATGTATATTCCAACCCATCTACGCTGATAGTGTCAATATGGATCTTATTGATGAGTACCTTGCAACATGAGAAAATGTCTCATCGTAGTCAATCCCCCCTACCATGAAAAGCCACAAGCCACAAACCTGGCCTTACGCTTCTCCAAACTAACATCTCTAGCTTTCTTTACCTTGTAAATCCATCAAGATCTCACCATTGACTTGTCCTCTAGCCTCGAGACCACATCCCAAACAATGTTACGAACTATGCAGTCATACTCCTCCACCATGGCATCAACCCAAATTGATTGCTGCATTGCCTCCTCAAAGGAAGATGTCTCTGTCTCAACACATCTGCTCGTAAGAGCCATGTATCCAGTTTACCTCTCAGGTGACCTCCTCTCCTTGCACTGAGATGTGGGTGCTCCCACATTTTCCCGTGCATTATGTAATAACTTGTTATCCTCTCTCGTGCGGTTTCTCCCATCTCTGGAAGAATCTATCTTAGTAGATGTTTGCACCTCTGGATCCTCTACATGTGGCTGATCCACATCAATTAGAGGTTGCTCAACCTTAGTAACCAGAAGATCCTCAACCACATGTAGTTGTATATCCCTCTCAAGGGAAACTCACATGGCCTTATGCTCATCGAATCTTGCATCCCTATGAACCACTGTCATCTTACTGGTCGACAAGTACACTTGATAGTTGTGAGGTGTATTAGTGTCCCCATAAATATCCACAAATTTGTTGTTGGCTCAAGCTTCTTTCATGCATATTTGTTCACATGGAAATATACTGATGACCCAAAAGTCTTGAAGTGTCAAACATCTGGCCTCTTACCGAAGAAATCCTCCTGTGGTGTCTTCATCCTAAGTATTCGATGCGAGCTTCTGTTCTACAAAAAAATAGTTGTATTGCATGCCTCAACCCACAAGTGTAGTGGTAGGCCTGAATCATGCAACATCACTCGTGCTACCCCTACAATTCTTTTGTTCTTCCTCTCGAACACCCTATTCTGCTGTGGGTTATTGGGTGTCGTCAACTCCCATTTAATTCGTTCTATCACACAGAAGTTCTTAAACTCATTTGAGACATACTCACCACTATTATCATTCCTCAGAGCTTTAACCTTCTTTCCAGACTCTTTCTCGACTAATTCTTTAAATTCAAAAATCTTTGTGAAAGTTTGATCCTTCTTCTGCATTAAAAATATCCAACATTTACTAAAAAATCACTAACAAAGATAACATAATACATGTGTTTGGCCATGGATGTTGTTGAGAATGGTCCACACACATCTGAATGGACTCACTCTAGAATTGCCTCTGCTCGACTATCTATGTTGTGAAAGGAATCCTTGGTGTATTTTCCCAAAGCACACCCCTTGCATGTATCGAATTTCTCTAGCATACCTTTGGGAAGACCGGTAGAAATATGCTGCATGATTTTCAAAGCCCCATGATGTAAGTGACCCAATTTCCTGCACCGCAACTCACCAATGTCTCGGCTCTACACCATCTCTACTTTTGTGCCCAAAGCAGCACAATCCTTTACCTCCAACTTATAAATATTCTTAACTCGAAGGAATTGCCGAGATCCGTGGCTATGTGTCAAAGGAATGTATTTCCTTTGCTAAAGACCACATCACAACCTCTATCCTCCAACATGGTGACTAATACTAAGTTCTTATTCAACCTAGGCATATACATAACATCTCTCAAGGTGAGAGGATAACCATGCTCCCTCTGAAAAGTAACCATGCCCAATATTATAGCAATATACCTCCCGTCATCACCCATATAGATATGCATATGGAGATCCTTCTCCTCTAGGTCACTAAAAAATTCATTGTCACTAGTCATGTGGAATGAAGCTCCACTATCAAGGTACCATATACTACCCATCATTGATGACACCATGCATGCAATGAGAGTAAATTCCAATTCAAATTGAGAGGCAAAACCGTCACCTGCCGCTCCTCCTTAGGACTTCTTCTTGGATTCCTTACGTAAACAATTTGTATTAAAATGTCCCATCTCATGAAAATGAAAGCACTTAACTTATGACAGGTATTTCTTCTTACCTCCATGGAATCTGATTTGGAATTGGACTCCTTCCCTTTCCCCTTCTTTGCCTTCCTCGTTAAGGCACATTTTACCTCATCATCAGTCTTTAATGAGGAACCATCTTTGGTGTTCCTTTTCATATCCCCCTGCATCAAATCCAACGATAATATTTCCCAATTTGGTAGCTTCTCCCTCCCATTCAAAGGTCCTTATATCTATTCCAACTCTTTGGAAGGCCTAGGAGAGGTAGGCTCATCATATCATCCTTAAAAACAATTATTCCAACACTTCCAAGCTCATCACAACAATGAGTGAATTTGGTCAAGTACTTTAGAATGGTCTCGACTTTCTCCATCTTGATTTTTTGAAGTTTCTCTTAGAGTACCAATTTCTTAAGGTCACTGATGTTTTGGAATAGATCCACTAATGCTTTCCACATAGCATATAGATTTTCTTTCCCATGGAGACTTGAGACAATGTGGTCTCTCGAACTCCCTCAATGATTATCGACCTCGCCTTCGCCACACAGTTCTTCCATTTGGCTAGGTTCTGTGTATCCGATGTTGCTAGCTTAGGAATGTCTTAATCAATGAATTCCTTGAGGCCATTATCTACCAACACTGCATCCATTCTATCCTTCCAAGCTATATAATTCGAGTTTCCTTCCAAGGCATAATCGAGCCCCAAACCATAGAAATCCATGTACTGATCCTAAAGTATGTATTGCAAATTCAAATTTCACTTGTAACCCCAAAATCAAAACTTCGAAATATCCTCTAGTATACTATCTTCAGCTCCAATACCATGTATATTTTCCTGTACATTCACAGCTCATGTAATGTACTAAAACATAAGACTAGAATCAATTGTACTCTTTAAACAAAGAAAGCCAATAGATTGATGAAAATAATAATAAATAAGGGGAAGATAATAAATGCAACATAACATAATAATTCTCTGGGGAAATCCACTGCTTAAAACCTTGACTATCTATTGCATTAATTAGAAATGTGAGTGATAATACAATGCTTGTTCTCACTAGAAAAATTCCTGCACAAGTATGATCAACTCTTTGCCTCACAAGCCTGCTCTAGCGAACACTTAGCTAATTATGCTACCTGTCAAGACCCTATTTCCTTGCATAATTCCTGTGAGAATTAGCCCATATTTAATTGGGAAATCCTTCCTCCATAACTGCATAATCCGAAACTAGGTCATTCTTTGATTACATGCATGACCTGTACAACTTGGATCATCATACAACTGATAGTACACCATCCCTGCACTTTAGTCTCAACAGGGTCTTTCTCTGAACTGACATGCAAGAGTTTCTCATGAGGAAATCTCTAGTTAGTTAGAATAGCACCTGAGGATGCCACCATGCGCCAAGTCACTATTAGACCTCTACTAGTTCCTCCAACCGTTAGAACTACTTTAACTATCTATAACTCAATCAAACTATTATCTAATTACAACTCAAATAAATTCATCCTAGACCCCTAAAATTTAGGGAGAACATATACATGACTATAGAAAGAATTCCAACTTCAAATTCCTAAGCTAGTTAAGTCAATTAAACCTAATTAACTATTTACAAGCTGTTATGAGAATAATATTCAATTTTAATTCTAGTTTAAATTCAAGGACAAATTCTGTCATTGCTCACATTGCTGACCATGAAAACACTACCATCCTCTCCCAAGGATGGAAATGTGCTGGAGCTCTCGATTTACCTCCTCATTGGCACCATGAATGGAATGACTACATAAATGCTATGACAGAATCCCATATCAGAATAATGGAGGGTCCTGATGAACTTAGATGGAGCATGGCAGAAAATGGTATATATTTGCCAAAAGTTGGTTACCTTGCTATTAGCAAACATAGACAACCAGAGAACTCTCTAGCTTGGTGGAGAATTATTTGGAAGCTAAATGCTCCCCAGAGGACTAGACTTTTCTTCTGGTGTGTGCTTAGTAATAAAGTCCCTATGGGGGATCTTTTAACACATCACTCTTTCCATGGTCTGAGTTGGTGCATTCTATGTAAGCAGAACTCCGAATCCTTGGACCATCTTTTCTTAAAATGTGATTTCACCAAAAATCTCTCGGAATCCATATCAATTCCATTACAAGCTGGCAGATGGGAAGCGGAAAGTATAACTAATGCTTGGCATAACTGGTGCACAATCAATCTAGGTTCTAAACTGCTAAACCTTCCCCTACTTTTCTGTTGGCCCATCTGGCTGTCAAGGAATAAAATCATTTTTGAAGATGGGAATGCAAATGGGCTTGTTATGATTGCTAAAATCATTACAGCCTATCACGAAATACCTGAAAACAACTCATCAACATCACGTCGCTCTACAGCCCTTGCTCTGATCGACATAACCACTCGCTGGGCGTAGTTTGATGGGGCAACACAAGAACATGGATGTGGAGGTTGCTTTACCTTGCATCTAAATGAACATCACAAATTTTGTGTCAAGTTGGGAATTGGAGGAGGCACTAATAATTTTGTTGAACTCATCACTCTCCGTCATCTATTGCATTTCTCATTGGGACATGAATGCATCAACCTACAGATTTTTTGTGATTCAAAAATTATAATAAACTGGTTCAACAATGTCTCAGCCTGCCATGCACATTCTCTTAGACATATACTAGATGAAGTGATATTGTTCAAAACACAATTTAACAAAATCTCATGCCATCACATTTACAGGGAATATAACCAATGCGCTGATAGGCTTTCCAAGGAGGCCATGCTACTACCCAGAGGGCAGTGGTTGATTCGAGAATAGAATGGAGCCAAGAAGTACCAGTATTATCACCGGTCGTATATAGATCAGGCATATCTTAGGGTAGACAGGCCTTAGTTTCTAAAATTTTGTCTTTTACATTTATGAACACACAGTCTTATGTGACAGCTACATTGTATATATTATTGCATGATATCCACAAACTCTTTATGCACTCATCCTGTGTGGCGAATTACATTGTAATTATTTCATTTATAGTAATTATCAGACTACTACCCTGTGTGGTATGAGACCAACAATCAACACTTTTTTGAGTCATAGTGACAACAAAGAGGTAATTTTTTCACAGACATGGCTACAAGCCAAACTGCATATGCTTCTCAGCATCTACTATATGTAATTTTTCAAATATAAATGAAAGATTACGATTAAAAAAAAAATCAAGGAGAAATTAAACTGGAATTTATTATTGCCATTTCTCAACACAAGAAACAAACAAAAATAAAACCATGAAAAAACATTAAAAATACGACATCACAAACAAAGTGGTATGGCCATACAGTCGACATAAACAAAATTGTAAATCAAGCAAAAAGAAATAAAAAAAGACTAAAAGCACAAAACTAGCAACAAACACCATGACTCAATTCCCCATGGGTTCCCAATGCTTCCAAGGGAAAAATCAACCCAATCCTTCTTCAAGATTTCATGGTAGTCTCTTTTACCATGCAATCCCCTACATCAAACTACCATAAACACAAAACTATCAGTGTATAAATAAACATAACAATATATCGGTTAACTTAACTTATTGTACCCAACACACTAACCTTTTATTTGAACACATACACATATCATCTCTCAAGGGACTCCAATTCTGTTAACAAATCCAACTATAGCTATAAACTAACAAATATACCTGTCAAATACATGTTCATGAATATAATAGATATACACATAATGTCGCACAAAATCAGGGTTAAGAAGACTTCATGTATTCATGTAAGGCACTCATTCATTTGGAATTTTAGTTTCCAAACATAGGCAAAGGAATTCTCACCCAATTCCTTTCCTTTACTATTTTCCTTACTGCTATTGAGTCTTATTCTGTGCTATCACATCACCTAGCCATTTGTTATATAAACAACTTAATTGCTACCTCGTCATGCTAATGCCAAGCATGTTTCCCTCAATGTATCCCAGGGGAGGCTATCACATCTTCACAATCAGTCCAAATTAGTATGACACAATATCATAAATATATAGACTCGTACCTGAATATGATAACCCTAACCATTTGAATAGGCCAATCCAAATTAGCACAATACATAGTAACAACAAGATCTTAAATGAAATAACCATACTCATCATGCATATAACCACAATGCACAATACAACAAGTTACAACCATTCATGAATATCCGACACATATGCATATAACCTGTTATCACTCAGGTTGTTCCCCAAAAGATCTTGAGAAAATGGAATACGGCCGAGGTAACCACTAACTAGTCTTTTAGCTGCAGATTCTAACCAATCTGCAACCAGAGAGGGCTCTCTCTTTATGATTTAGATTTGTTTTGTTATATGTTAGGCTAGTTACAAAGCACAAGTATTTGTTTGGTGTTTGGAAGGTGACATTCAGTAGAACAGGGCTGCAAGATAAGAGAAGTTCAGACCATTGGGTTAATGGAGTCAGTTAAAAATGAACCTCTGGTATGGTTTCTTAGGCAAAAGGAGGACTACAGAGCAAGATAATTAAACACAGAATAATTTTCAAGCTGGAATAAGATGAAATGAAGTTAGGGAATGAAAGGCAATCAAGAATCTTTCATTATGCTAACAGAGGGAAATTGAATAAACATTACCAAATAGCAATTAAGAATTCCTTGATGATATTTAAAGTGAAAGAACCAGGGAGACAAGAGCAATCAAGAATTCTTGCCTATGCTGGTCCTGTAAAAAACATAAAAATTGACAGGAATTGAACACAGAGTACAACAAAGTAAATTCTGGGTTATCCTTTTTTCCTACAATTAGAACATGATATATAGGTGATAAATAAACATAGGAACAATAAAACAAGGGTAAAAAGACTTATTGATCCATGAAGTAACACGAGAATTTTGCAACATATTCTTCTGCCATTAATTCCACAACAAAAAGTTCACTAGCAAAGCATTCCAACAATCTTTATTCAGAAAGTTTCTCAAAATTACAGTGCAGGTCCAGAATGATATTCACCAGCCAACAATAATACATCTCTTGAGGAGGTATTTATAAAAAAGAGTTACAAAATATCTCATAGACAAAATATCAAGCATTAACTTCATCCATCTACTTCTTTAAAGGCAGTAAATGGCATTGGAAACAGAGTGCAATGAATGCAGGAGTAACTTGCGTTGTGCTGGCTGCCTTAGGTGGTCTGATATCTTTGACTTTTTGACTTAATAAGTCGGCTAGCAGCCGTTTCTTTATCTCATGTTCCTGTGTTGCTGTCCTTGCCCGTCCATTTGTGCCTGATTTCTCTTTAATGAGTTTTGGCGTGAACGCCTTCCTTGCTGTCTTCATATTTATGATAGGTGGCACGCGCATTAAATTTGATTAAATGCAGACAAACAAAAAGAATTAGTGCCAACACTACCTTGGTAAAATCTCCAACATGCCCTGCCACCATTGATCTATTGGCAACTGGTGTCTTTGTAGTTTAATTAATGTTTCATCAGCTTCAATATACCTATAGTAATTGGGCCGGACTTCAAAAAGATGTGTCATCTCATGTTCAATGTAGAACAAATTTTCTAATTTGTCATATAAATTCTGTCCAGAGGGAGGTACTGTCTCTTCTGAAATGCTTGATGATGCTATAATTTGATTGGTAACATAGGTATTTACCCTATGAGCATACTGTTCATGTGTCAATAGTCTCCCATTGCTGGTGAGTAAGCTGGGTAACCCTTTGCTTTGCAACACTGAAAACTTTTCTCTGAAGGCATTTATTTCTGTTTGCATTTCTTGGCACTTTCTTTCTAAAGTTTAAATGAAATTCCTCATGGTTAGCACCTTTTTTACAGTCAAAATTGTACATGTTCGGTCCTGAATATCTAGAGCTGCTAGCTGCTCTCTGGTATGAGTATTCAAAAAATGAATTAGTTTATTGGCCTGTTCGGGCTTGTTTGCCAATAATGCTCTAGCTTTTTGAGTCTCAAATTGAGCTATCCATATCAATTCAATCTGGTCATGAATAGTTTGTATTGATGTCCATTGATCAGTGATGGACTAGCCAATTTTAGTCCACAAAATTGTTTTGATTTCTGCCAGAGTTTTGTCAAGAGTAAGGTCCTTCTCCAAGGCCTTTACCTTATTTTCTAGGGCCTTTACTTCTCTTGTCTTCTCAGCCGCAGTTATTTTTGATTTATCATAATTCACCTCTATCTTGGCCAGTTTTTCTTTGGCTTCTTTTAACTCCGCCATTTGGAGTTCTAAAGCCTTTATTTCCTTCATCATCTCTTCCATGCTCAGGCTAGCATCTGCTCCTATTGTTTTTGTTGTTGTAGTTGTTGCTGAAGCTGAGGTACCTACTGTTGATTCTAGGACAATGGGAGGGACTGCTGTTGTAGTTGTAGGAGGAGCTGTTGTGCTTATTGGAGTTGTTTCTGGTGGCTAGGAGGCAAATTCTCCTTGTTTTCATTGTAATGCTATCTCCAATGCCTTCTCTGTTTCTGCCAGCCTTTCATTCATCCTCATTAGCAAAATCACCACATCCTCCTCTTCTTTCTGCTGTTGCAACCTCTGTGGTTTGAGGGTGCATTGTAATTGGCAGCTTGAGCTTCTTTCTGAGGACTGCGATATCTTCTTCTTCCTTTTTATTAAGGCCTGTATGCCCTTGGGATCCTTGGGATCATGTCCCAGCTCAATGATAATTTCTTCTAAGGATTTGATTCTATTATCCTTGCTAATGAGGAGGCCTTCTCCAATTCCAATTGGGCAGAAGTATTGTGCAATGAATTCTGCAGTCTGTGAGCCAATAATGCTTTGTCTGCCAAGGTAGAGTATACCATTTCTCCGGTTTGTTTATGTAACTCAATCTGGTCCATTGGGTGGATGTCTTTAGAGAGAACTTCCAGATTGGTCCTGATATAATCAACAGCTGACTGTGGCTGCTGCATTGTAGGCCTGAAGTGACTAAGGGTCATTTTCCCTTCTTGGATATCATAGGCTGCCATTAGCCTTTGTTGATTGGTGGGAGCCATTCTCAACAATTGATTATAAAGCTGGAACCTTACTGGCTCATTTATGGCCTTTATTTCAGTGAATGCTTTTTTGATATCCGAGCCTTGCTTGCTCTGTTTCCTGGTGGATGTAACCTCCACACCATGCTGCCTCTCTTGCTCTTGCTGATATGAGCTAGTTGATGTTTCCAAAATTGGAGGAGCTGGCTGTTCAGTTGTTTCCTCACCCCTTAAGTTGCCTGCTGTTTCTTTTGCCAATTCCTCCTCAGAGTAAGGATTTAACCTTTGCCTCTTTTCCCCTTGCTGCTCTTCCGATCCACTTGTAGGTGTCTCTTCTTGCCTATCCCTTTTCTTGGCTCTTTCCTCATTGAGAGGAGTTTGTAACACAGGGATTTCAGGTATCTTTGTTTGTGTTGAAGGGGCTTGCCGCTTTGATGCATCTGGCTAATCTGCCATTGTTTACTGTTCTGAATGCAGTACCTCCTTGCCTTTGGATGTCCCTGCAGGTGGAGTACTCCCTTGGGCAGGTTGTTGAGAAGTTGTAGCAGACGATGTGCCCGCTCCAATGTGTTGAGGCAATGTGAAAGGGACCTGTCCAAAAGAGTCCAGGTCAACTGTTTTTTCAAGCTCTTTCATTGCTTTTTCTAATTTCTCTTCTTCAGTAAGCTCTTCAACTAGTGTGCCTTCTACCCAATCCTGTTGGTTAGCATATTGTTCAATTTCAGGGATTTTGTGGTGCACATATCCTATAAGCTTGTTTTTGACTCTTCTAAAACCTTTGAAATGTTCAGGGTCATATGGTGACCAATGAAAACTTTGTTTCAGCATAAGTTGATATCTTAATATCTTATCTTCTTCTTCACAGGCTTCTTCCCTTTTATTGAAGATAAAAGGGCCCAATTGATGTCTTATCTTGAGCTGTGCTTTTTTCCTAGCACCATAGAAATGAGTCAAGTCTGCACTATTAAATTGCTGGTAGTATTCCAGGGGAAAGAGTCTCATAGGGACATACTTTGGCAGCTTGTAGGGAGTTAATTCACAGCCATAAATCCTCATTACTGTGTGGTTTTGGTAAAAATACCACTCACCAATACTGTATTCCTTTGAGAGATGTAAAATTTTTTGCATTTCAGCAGAGAGCCTGGCAGGAGGAGTTGTTATCAGCAAAGAAGTGGCTGGATATATGAACAGGTCAATGAACTCACCCTATGTATATGGGGAGTTGTGGACTTCATGGAATACTGAGGTCCAGAAAATCACAGACCTCCTTTCTCCTTTGAGGTCCAATCTTTTAAGAGGAAGCTAGAAACTATCAGGTTGATAGTACAGCAGCAAATGATATATGTAGGATGTGTATTTGAACACTCTTTCTCTCTCCAAATTCATGAATTTCTCATGGATTTTATTTGATATGAAGGTAGCATAATCATACTTGACAACAGGGGGCTGTCCTGGAGGGAATATGGACATCAATGCTAAAACAGTTTCATCAATATGCTCACTGGTTTTGAAACCCAGAATGTAGGAAATCATATCAGTAATGAGTATACCAACCTCATTGAACCAGACTTGATTAAAAGGAGGTGGGTGCTTGGGCTGAGTTTTTGGTCTCATGAATAATTGAGCTATTCTGGTAATCTCTGAACTGGGCAGTTTGACAGCTTGGTCAAGCAAGAATTTCATGGTGAGAGGAGCCAGAGGCTGAGTGGGCTTAAATTTCAGCATCTCATTTATGGATTGAGGAGCGATATAGGAGTGTACAGTCCCAGATGGAGCCATAAATGCTCTTTGTGTGGGTTCATAATTTGCACAACATAAATGGATGAAATCAGGGAGCACATTTATTGAAGGGAGGTAGTAGATAGGCATGTTGGATTCCCAAATTCCTAAGACATCAGTATTGCTTCTGTAGCTATTTGTAACTTCACAAAAGGCTTACAGGTGAGGTTTCTCACCCATCATATCCTTAATCTGGAAATCCCTGTTAGTAAGGGGCATCCATTCCAATTCCTTATGTGGTGCATTCAAGGGGGCAACATTCAAGGCCACTGGAGCTTCTATGCTTCACTGTCTGTGTTTATAATTGGAATTTGGGTCTGTGTAACAATAGAAAACAAAGTACTGGCACTGGGGCATTTCACAGGAATTTTGCAAACTAAGTTTTATATAGAAATGGCCTCACTAGGTAAAATTCAAAGAAAAGACAAAGTCTGCAGAGTTTAATTGGTAGCTGGATAAAACAGAGGAAATGGTGCTCTTTTGCAAGTGAGTTTGACAAATTTAACTCAATATTTGGGAATTTTTTGAAGATTTTGTCGGCGAAAATGGGCTTGAATTATAGTTTAATGGGCAATTTGCAGAGGAGAACAGAATTCGCAGGCTTTCTTTGGGAGAATGGGTCAAACAGTGAATTAAAATGCAGAGATTTATAGGTAGGAGCGCATTTTAATTCGAATTTTAGTTCTTCAGGTGATTTTAATAGAGAAATTTAAGAAAAACAGGGTTTACGAGCGAATATCGGGTAAATACCTGTTTTACAGGCATCTGGCACGAATTGTGGTACAAGACTGAGCTGGTGGGCCGAGTTTGCAGAGTGAATTCCCCTGGGTGGCGGACTGGAGCTTTGGTGGCAAATTCGTTGTAATTTGCATGCACAGTCTCCACAAACCAACGAATAGAAATAAACAAAAAACCATCACTTTCACGACTTTTTAACAAAATTTGGGCTTTTTCGGGCTTTTTGGCGCTTTTTTGGATGACGTCATCATGACGTAATTTTGTCATGTAGCGGGGTACAGAAGGTGACGTGGCAGATGACATGGAGGATGACGTGGGAGGATGACATGGCAGACACGGCAGACGAAATAGTGACGTGGGCACTGACATGGGCGGATGACATGGTCAGCGGGAGGCGGGAGCGGTTTGTGGTTTCTATCGCACCACCCTTTGTACGATAGTGGTTTCTGGCAGAATGGACGTGATGCAATGGGGTGGCGACACGCGTCCCGGGGTACGGCGGGAAAACCGCTTTTTATCGGGCGCTAATGTTCGTACACCGGAGCGGCTCCGATATGGATGAGAGCCGTTGGATGGGGAGGGCCCAATTCGACGGTTGATGGGAAGGTAAGTTGGCGGTGGTTTACAACAAAGGGCACAAACATTATTTTAATGTTCTTTAATATTTGCGGGGTATAAACCTTGGTTAACAGGGTTTTATATGGTTTATGCAGGCGGCTTTGGTTATTTGTTTAACCAAATGTTAAACAAATCCCGGTGGGGCGTGTGGAGGGTTCTTATTGGCCCTGGGTGGACCAATAATCCCGAAATAACATGGTTATGGCTATATTAAGCCGGGGGTTGGGATATTTAGTTTTTTAGGGATTTTATGTATTTTTACATAGTATGGGAGGGGAAAAGTTTAAATAGGAGCTATATAATAGAGTTAGGGTGTTAGTATGGTTTTGTAGATAAAAAACACTAATTTTATAAAGTAATAACTTAGGTTTATAGAGAAATGAAAGGGGAATGGAGTGATTATTTTGCACAAGAAATGTGGCTTGTTTTGACCAAGTAAACACAAAGTTTCACTTAGTATTTCTCATAAAATGAAATGAGTTAGGATCACTGAGCAGATCCCAATGTCCTTGAGGGGATGTTAGTAAGTGTTCTTGGGGAAATGAGAGGGGAAATAAATCATGCTCAACTGAACTATAGCCACTATTCTAGGATGTTTGTGATACTCATGAGATAGATCATATTTAACAGGACAAAATTGATCACCAACCTGCTTCTGCAACACCAGAATTACTTACCCATTCTGCTATACCTAACATTTTTTCTTCATCTTGTTTGGGTGCATTTGAACTAGCAAACCCTTTCTTTCTTTTTCTTTTGACTGCCCTCCTATCTAAGTCTGCCCTTATCTCTTCCAGGGGCTCAGATTCAACTGTTGAGCACCCTTGTTTCTCTACCTAGCTAGTGATCTGCCAAGCTTGAATTGTTTGAACATACCTTATTCTCTAATGCTAAAACAAGAAATTTAAACATGGACTAGCCAAGATTGAGCTGTTGGGCCATCCATCAAGTGTGACAAATTCACTGATTGCATGATTTGAAATTCTTTGCAACAAGTAGTACAGTAGTGGCATTTTGACTAGCCACTTTCCTGGTCTTTCTTTGGGGTTCATTTTCTTTCTTTTTTGACCAATTCATTCTTCTTGCCCTTTGATTTTTCTTTTAGGGCATACCCTCTTTACATTTTTAAAATTTTTCTATTTTTTTGGAAAATATGGAACCTTTGCAGCATGGAAAGGATGATCATATTTGGCATTTCCACAGTCAATCATGAAATATGACACCTATTGGTATAGGAACCTAACATAACCACATTGATTAACTAGCATATTTCATACATGTAATTGCAGCAACCATAGAATGACATACATGTACATAACCCTAATTCTCATAACAACCATTAACCATCATACCTGCATGCCCAACATACAAAATTGCATGACGATCCGTTGTTACCCTGAGGTCCAATATTGCAGCTTCACTTTGATGATTTGCTTCTCCTGCTTCATCTCGGCTAACATGTCAACATCATAACATACCAATAACATCATGATGACCTAATTGTATACAATGACCTCATGATGCATGCCTAACCTATAGTACATGCATAACCATAACCATGACAATGCATGCATAAAAACATATAAACAATGGCATGCATAAAAATTTCATATACAACCGACATGAATTCATGACAAACATATCCCAACAACAAGATCCTCAACTTCTACCTGTCAACATAACTGCAACAATTACCATCACCATGCATTCATAACAAGCACATATATAACCTACATGCATGCATGATAAACACATTACGCCCATCCAATCCAAGTGTTGAACCATGCTCTTATACCACTCTGTAACATCCTCCTACCACATTTACCCAAGATAATTGATCCACCGGGGTAAACATGTGATGAGAGGCCACTATGATGTGAATCAACTCCCCATGTACAGTTAAGGAAGTGGAACCAACAAAACTAAACCAAACTAACCTTCCACACATGCTACAAAACCTTCACGATCCAACCAACCCTTGTAGGTGACTAAACCTTGAGACAACTTGACATTTTACTGATTTGGATCCTCAGTTGCTCTAATTACAAGCTATGCATGCGAATGAGGCCTTCCATTCACTCCCACAACAAGGCATGCCGACGAGTGTGGACATTTTCAGACAATTCTGAGCCAATGACCCTGGATTTTGAGCCAATTTTTCAGGGCCATGACTTAGGCCACTACCTGGAACTTCATGAAGCATCCAAAGATGATAAATAACACTCCAACAAGGTTACTAATGCAAACATTTGATCAATGATTTAATTGGACTACTACTATTCATGACAAATATTTCATCAATCATGTAACAAATATGTAATATACAGGTCATAATAATAGATCTAAGCATAGGGGTCTCATACTTATCGGAGAATCATCAAAGAGGACTGACATATCCTCATAATAGCTACATTATTATCTATTAGGTCATTCATTCAGTAATATTTCGTATGATAATTGAAACACGATGAGATCCACACATTATAACTATCATAAAAAATATAACCAACAAATACCTGGAGATATATCAAGGAGGAAAAAACAATTAAAGCCACATAATATCAAGCACATTTACTCATGAAAATACCAAGGAAAAAGAGATCTTATTAACATATGAAAATCCAGCCAAGTTAGGGACTTCCACGTACCACCCGAACATAGATTGAGTTGAACTAATTCTTTCTTTCAGCTAATCACCCTTGTGCCATATTCAAAGCATGAATGTGGGGTCTCATGAAACAAATCAAATAAAACCAAACTAGGGATTTTAGAGGCCAAATCACATCAACTATCAACCAATGATTCCACCTGACAGTCGTACATCACTAACCATCACCTTATTGGTCACTACCAAAGATGCTAAAGGATTTCGAGCGTTTGTTCCAACCAGGGCTTCTAGGACTAGTAACTAAACCCACAACTATTGTTGAGCTTCTAGAGCGTTTGTACAACTAGGAGTTTTAGGACTAGTAACTCAACTCACCAAGGGATTCTAGAGAATTTTTCCAACCAAGGATTAGAGGACTAGTAACTCAACCCATGTTTTTACAAGGCTTCCAGAGTGTTTTTCCAACCAAGGATTTTAGGAACTAGTAACTCAACCCATAGCCAAAGGAACATGATCACCAACCAGGAAACAAAGCGTAAAACCAACAACACCATGGCTATCCAAGAAATGGAAAGGCTAGACTCAAACCCTCTAAATCCAAGAAATCCTCCTCACCAATAAAATATCATAACCAAGAAACCACATGCATGTGCCATGCATGCCAAAACTAGAATGGAAATCATAGATGCAACTCGGTACCTGTAAGAAAAATATGCTATCGCTATTGATCCCAATGTCATCTTGAGCTTTCCTGCTCTTCCTTTTCCTTCTTTATATGAATCCCAAGTATTCCACACTCGTCCAAGAGCGCTCCAAGAAAAATCTAAGTATCCATGAGTATGAGACAGAGAATAAAATGAGAGCTCCAAAACTAAACTAACAAAAGGTAACACTGGCAAAAGCTATGAACTAATCCTCAAAAGCCTTTTTCTCATTAAGGCCTCTATTTTCTTCATTTTCCTTTTTTTCCTTCAATTTCCCTCTCATGTAAACGTATGACCTTTCACCTTCCTTTTTTCCTATTTTCCTTTATTTTCATAAATAATTTCCAATTAATGCCTCTTTCCTTTTTAAATGCCTTTGCCAATTTACTTTAGCCATAATAAACCAAATGAACACCCCCTAGGATGTTTTTCCCAACATTCAACTTGGAATATGTGTCCCATGACGTTGGCCTTATATTTTTTACATGGAAAATCAACTAAGGCTATTACAAATTATGTTACGTTCAACTTCTCCTTTAATTACTATGTTATGTGCAGAATCCATAACAATACAAGTGTAATAATCAACAAGAGACCAAAAGTCGTGCAACAATTTTTAAATGTAAAATTTTATGGAGTTACAGTATTTTTACAAGTGTGGGAGCCTAGGACGAATGGGTCAAAACACTCTTTCTAATTACACATCTTACAACCTTCATTCAAAAAGTGCCCAACAAAAACTCAACCTACCCGCCCTCGGTAGGCACATGGCCCAGGCCGCTATGATGACCCACCTATTCTGCATGAACTTTGTCCTCACTACCTGTGACTTTGTACTACCCTAAACATGCCCCTTTCCAATATTCACACTGCACCTTGCAATATGCGAACTTATTTTGATGGATGCGTTCTGCGACGGTCCTTGGTCAAGCTACTCACATTATATTCATACACATTCACTCATTTCCATTCTCCAACTGTTGCATCTACTCAACACTTGAGCCAACCTACTAATCGACTTACATTATTTGTTGAATTCCCCTCATTCAAGTTGCTATAATCCAACTCAACACACGTTTGGGGTCAGCACCCCTTGTCGAGTGTGCACCCTCACTCGTCTGCACCTTTTGCCATCACTATATTGTGTCACTCGCTTCATCCACACGTCGTGTACTCCTTGCTCGCTATACACATGTTTAATGTCTGCATTCCTTGGCTGCTACATGCGCACGCTCCACCCCCAAGTCGGGTGGGTACTTGTTTCCATTTCTGCTACTCTCGTTCTCCTTTTGGAACACAGGTGTGCTCGCCCATGACTCGCCCTCAAGTGTACTGGGTGCTCGGTGTGGCGCTCACCTCACCTAGGGGCGGTGATGTCGACTTAGGGTGTGAGTCATTTCTGTTTTTAGTAATTGTACTGATTGTGCCAACTCCTCATCAAACAATTCCATCTCCTTCTTCCATATCCACAACAAATCCTCTGTTTCCCAACTACTTTCCTCTAGTGTATTCTTCTCTCACATGAACTACTCCCTCTTAATAGCGCTCCTGAATCCAGTAGTCCTAAGATCCATGATCTTGTCTAAGGCTAAGTCTGGTCAGTCTATGATCATGGATGGCCCTCTTGGTGGTGTTGCTCTCTTAGGATGAGCAACATCAAGTTTGAAGTTCTTGAGTATAATCACACGAAACACATGATGTTTGTAACATATATGATTTGGTATCTCAAGCTCATAAGAAACCTCCTAAATATTTCGCTTCACTCGAAATTATCCTTCATACTTCCTCGTCAAAGATTGTGTAGTCCCCTTCAGTGGCTGAAACTGATCTCCGATAATCCTTAAAATAACCATGTCCCTAGCATCGAAGTGTGCGTCCCTCCTATCCTCGTATGCCCATTTCTTCATTATTCTTGTTTCATTTATCAAATGTACTCATTCTAACTCTGAGGACTCCTCCCATGCTTTCAAGAATCTCTTCATATGCAGACTACTCACACATCCTCTTGGTAACACTATGTGTAGAGCCACTAGAATCTACCCATTGACCAACTCAAATGGGCTATACCTTGTCGTTGAAATCTTTTGAAATTTCTAGCTAAACTATGCTACATAAAACAACTCAAGCCAATTTTTCTAATCAACCCTCAAATAGTGTAGTCCTCTAGCAATGAGTTGATCAATGAAAATTTTAAGGATGGAAATTTCTCTTGAAGTTTAAAAACATTGGTGAATCTCACTAATCCCTAATATGCAAAATATAAAATGTTTATTGATATATTTGTAAAATTATTCAAATTTATAATGATTTTATATATATTTTCTATATAATGCTGACGATTTTTAAAGTAAAATAATTTTAGATTCTAAAATTTGGGCAAATCATCTTTTATAAAAATTGGAAATTGGCAAATATTTTTTTGTGGAAATATCATGGAAAATTAGCCCACTGGGAAAACAATAGCCCCTAAAATTTTCCATGGTGTTGATGTGTTCAGTCTACCCATCTGTTTGCAGGTGGTACCTTGAACTATGCAATAATTCTATCCCGACTAAATTGAACAATGTATTCCAAAATTTTCCTGTAAATCACAAATATCAGTTAGACACAACAATCAATGGTACTCCCCAATACTTCACAACATTCTTGAAGAATAACTCCGATGTCTTCTGAGATCCACATGACATCTTTATTGGAATGGTGATGACATACTTGGAAAAATGATCAACAACGACCATGATCCCATTATACCCATGTACCTACAATAACTAAGTGATGAAGTCCATGAAAACACTCATCGAAGGTCTCTATGGAATCGGAAAAAGATGCAAGAACCCTCCTTGTCTCCTGGTGTTTAATTTTTCCTACTGAGAAATGATGCATCTATGTACATACTCCTCCACATGCTCTCTCATCTTCTCCCAAAAGTGTCGTCTCTCCAATAATGCCAAAGTGCGACACTTCCCTGGGTGGAAAAACCAAGGCGAATCGTGGCACTCCTTCAAGAGGTGCCTCCTAAGTCTATATGACTTCAAAATGTAGAGACGAACACCATAAAACAAGATTCCATCTCGCAAAAATAACTTCCTCATCTTTCCTTCCTTCACCTGCTTCACAATTCTCTTCGCTTGAGTATTAGTCTATAGACTTGCACGAATCCTACACTGCATCTCCTCACTCATATGAACTTAACTCCTACTTCAATCAGTGCAGTTTTCCTCCTACCCTATCGCAGCCAACTGTGCCTTCCTACTGAGGGCATTTGCAAAAGCATTGAGTCTACCCCACCTGTACTCAATACTCATGTCAAATTCTGCCAAAAAGTCTTACCAACGAGCTTGCTTCACTGGCAACTTTGTTTGAGATGCAAAGTAACTTGTTATAATGTTGTCAATCTTGACAACAAGTGGCATCCCAATCAAATATTGTTGCCATTCCCTTAAACAATGGATGATCATAGTCATCTCCTTGTTATGTACCAGATATCGTCACTATCTATCCTGCAAAATTTGACTCTCATATGCCACTTAATGTCCATATTGCATGAAAAATCCTCCAATCGAAAAATCAGAAGCATCACTGTGCACCTCAAATGATCACTCAAATTCCGGAAACTTAAGTATCGATGTTGTAATCATCCTTTTCCTCAAATATTAAAATGCTTCATGGAATCCCTCTATCCAATTCCATCACTTGTACTTCTTCAACTAGTCTATTAGTGGCACAACCACCTTGGAATAACCCTCTACAAACTTTCTTTGATAATTTATCATCCCCAAGAAAACTGTCATCTCATGGACATTCTTTGGTTCAGCCCAATCCTCTATTGCACAAACCTTGCTAGGCTCCATCCGTATGTAAACTTGACCCACAAAGTGTCCAAGGAATGGAATCTCAAATTGAGCTAACATGCACTTCGAAATCTTCAAGAACAACTGATTCTTCCTCAATTTCTCAAAAACCAATTCCAAGTGCCTCTTATGACCCTCCATGTTATCGTTGAAAACTATGATATGGTCCAAGTATACCACTACGAACGAATGCAAGTATAGATGCAAGTCATCATTCATCAAAGTGAAAAACATGGTAGGAGTGTTGCACAACCCAAATGATATGACAAGGAAATCAAAGCTTCCATACCTCATCATTATCGTTCTTTTCTTCTCATTTCCCTATGTTATCCACACTTGATAAAACCCATGCCTCAAATTGATCTTCGAAAACACTCGTTCCTTCGAAATCTTGTTCAATGCATGATAATCACAAAACATCCACAACTCACTCGTGTCTTTCTTCTTTTGGAAAAATACAGGAGAAGGATATGGGGACCTTGAAGGTTGTATGAAGCCTGCATCTACCAACTCCTTCAATTGGTGCTTCAACTCCTCCAACTCTAACCCTGACAAACAATAAGGAGCTTTTGTTGGTGGTTGCTTACCTGACTCTAGCTCAATGTGATGGTCCACTTCACGTCTCGGTGGAAGTAAGTTTGAAAATTCATCTAATATTAGATTTTCATACTTGTACAATACATCAGAAATATCAGTTGAAATATGTGTCCCCACTCCATAATCATCCCCAATCTCTCTAATTTCGGTAACATATGTCTCAACATTTGACCTCCGCACTACCCTACTCATACTTAGTGCAACAACATGTTGCAGCTTGACCTCCCTTTGCTACTGGTGAGTAAGAAAAGTCCAAGTCCATGTGTCTGTAGTCAACATAATCTCATCACAAAATGGCACAAAAATTACCTTGTTGCCCTTCAAAATGTCCTGCCCTAATATCATGTCAAATTCATTCATCTCCATCACTGTGAAGTCCAAATAACATTTCAAATATGGAATTGGAACTAACACATCAATTTCCAATCCTGAAACTCTATGCCTTAAGTTCACTACCTTGACCTTGTCTTGCTTGGGGGTGAGTTTCAACCCAACTTCCTTTGCTAGCCCTGTTGTCATAGAATTACGTGTGGCCCCTATTTCCACCAAGGCTTAGACAATCCTTCCATCAATATCCAAGTCTAGAAATCCAAAACTATGCAACCAACACTTATTTTCACTATGAAACCTAGATTGCATACATACCCGGTCTCTTCTACATTCCATCACACTGGCTCTGATACCATCTGTCACGGGCCCAAGGTGTTCTCACATCCAAGTGCGATGTGCAACATTGACAATGTTCATCACAAAGTTCCAACAACTTCGTCTTCCACACTGTGCCTTACACAAATTATGTTAAGTTCAATTTCTTCTTTAATTATTATGTTATGTATAGAATCCATAACAGTACAAGTGCAAAAATCAATGAGAGACCAAAAATCGTGCAATAATGTTTAACTATAAAATCTCATTGAGTTACAATATTTTTACAAGGGTGGAATGTTGGCCCAAACTAGTCGCAACATTCCACCCAATTACAAGTCTTACAACCTTTGTTCAGAAAGTTCCCACACAAAAACTCAGCCTACCCTCCCTGGGTAGGCGCATGGCCTTGATTGCTATGACGACCCACATGTTCTACAAAATCTATACTTATGTTGCCTATGACTTTGCAATGCCCGAAACGCACGCCTTTTTAACCATCGAACTGCACTCTACGATATGCGGACTTATTTTGATGGTCAAGTTCCGCGATGGTCCTTGGTCAAGCTTCCCACATTATATTTATACACGTTCAGGCCTTGTAATTTTCCAACCATTGTGTCCATTCCACATTTGAGCTGACCTACTAGCGGACTTACAATTTTTGTTGAACATCCCTCGTTCACATCACTACAAGCTGAATTATCATGCATTTGGGGTGGTTGCCCCTTGCTGGGTGTGCACCACCACTCGTCTACACCTTTCTTGTTGCTATGTCGTGTCACTCGCCCAACATTTTTATTTGTCTACACGTTATGCTCACTACATGCACGTGCTCCATCCATTAGTTCGGTGGGCGCTCGTTGCTGCGATGCACCTACCACTATTGTTGCTACATCAATCGCCCTTGTGCAACATGGGCATGCTCGCCCGCGAATTTCCCTCAAGTACCATGGGCGCTTGCCTTGCCTAGGGGCGGTGATGCCGAATTGGGATCCTGGAACCCCAGTATCATAGCCTTAGCACATTGAAGAGAGCACCATTTAGGTAAACTCATTTATAACCTTATGAAGGCAATTAAATTTTCATATTTATATTTCTCTCATTGATAGTTCAGGATTGAAAAATTCTAGGGCCTTGGTTTTAATTTTCATCCCTTGCAACTATACCGACCCTAGTTTCTATACATTGGATGACTTTATTTTTTGATAATTATTGAATCCGAAGTTGTCCACACTTCAAAACCTTCACTATCAACTAACAATTTGCTCAAGAATCTCCATGCCCAAGCACCAATTTCATTTTCCCTCCAACATTTTATTAGGATTGAATACATTGCTGGTTACTACTAAGTAAAGGGGTTTTAAGGAAATATTGAAAACATTTTTTTATGTAAACTGTTTTAACCCGAGACAATATTTTTTTTTTGGTTTTTTAATTTGTCTTAAATATTGTCTTTATAGGAGTGTCTCAAATTATTATCTCAAAAAAATGTCTTTATAAGGACAATATAAAATACAAGTATTATTGTTTATTAAGACAATTCATTTTTATCCCTCTAAGAGACTATAAGTCTGGTTAAAAACATATTGCCTCTATAGAGACAATATGTTTTTAATCTCAGTTATTGTCTTTGTAGAGAGAATAAAAAATTATATTTGTTTCTTCCATGATTAATTCATGTTAGGGCACGATAACACGATGGAATTGAACTGCACCAACCTCCTGCATGCAAGTTAAGTGCCCTTTCATTGAGCTAGAACCCATTAAATAAATGTGTTAAGTCATCCAACACATTTTTTCTTCGACAGTTCAATACATTTTCTACAAGGCCAAGAGGTTCCACTCTTCCTATGGTCATTAGGGCCATAAAATTACCAATATCTATGTATTTGCAAAGAAATATATGCGTTGATAAAAATCATAAGCATGAAATACATTTCCATCATGACCATAAAAAATACTCACAACGATGCAATGAAATTTAAAAGATAAACTTATAATATTTATTCAAGATAGCCATCTACTCTAGCCTTATATGAACTTCCTTCTACTTTTTTCTATCTTGTTTCAACATAAAACCTTGTATAAAATTCAACATTGGAACACTCTCCTTTCACAAAGTCCTCGACTTTTGAGAATGGAAATAGAGCAACATTATCAACATTTGAGACAAATCCTCCACCTTAAACCAAGTAAGGTCAAATCAAGAAAACTTTGTAGCAGATGGCCCTTGCAAAGGGAAGTTTAGAATATCATCCTATCTTGCCATCTACATATAATATATCAAATGTTACATTAAGAGCCAATGAAAATATCACCGACACAAGATACCATGAACTTCTTTCACAAAGGAAACACCAAGACTAAACCAAAATAGTGATATACTATAACATATCCATATATATTATAAATCAAATTTATTTCTGAATGGAAAAAATTGGAATACATTCTCACAAAAATTATATTGTACAAAACTTTCTTGATGGCTAGATAGTGGAGACAAACAAAGTAATAGCAAACATTTGTGTACAACAAAGAAGTTTCCACTAAAAATAGGTATCTTAGTTTAAAACACATAAGATGTTAAGAATTATGCTTTTCATCAAAATAGATAAGTGATACTCGATAATCGTTCCTTTATCTTCAGGTATGCTTGTTACTGCAAATAATCTTGTTTAATATGATAGAGTTGTCAACACTTTCCATGGAAATGGAAACATGAAAGAAACATGATAATAGTGCAAAATGATGAAATGGAAGGGGATCAAACAAAATGATGTAAATCATGGACTTATACAAAGATTCCTTGTTATACCTAAATTTTGGAATTAGAAAAATCCAAATGGTTGGTTTCTTCAACTAAATAGGCATGTGAGTGTAAATAGGGTACTACTCATGTCCATGAGCGAAATCCTTAGCTCAAAGACGTGGATATTGTGAAAACACCTCCATTTCCCATCCAAATATCAAGAAGGAATGGCAAAAGCAACAATGTGTCAGAGATGTTATCATCATATCACTTATATATTATTTTACCAATAATTGGCACAACTATAACTTCTTTATAGATTGTATATTTATTACACTTAAATGCGAGGGTACCATGCAATGCCTTTGGGTATACCCACACCTTTTACCAAACCTAAATTTTGGTTCCGTCACCCTATTCATGATGGAAATTGGTACAAATATACATCATTTTCTCAAGACAAAAAATGACATTTTAGCTCTGCTTGATTACATCGATTTTTGTGGGACCATCAAACAATTGACAAGGACTGAACAACGTGGAGCAGAGATGTCTCTTCTCTTTTTTTTTGCTTAAGAAAGAGATGGTCCTTCTATTAACTTAGGTAAAAAAATATTTTACACATTTTAAAACATATGCCCAGAGACACAAACTCACCCAAAGGGGAGTGAAAAGACCCAAAGTACCCCAAAAAATCCTCCAAAAATTAGACCGAGACAAGGTCTAGATTGCCCTAGAACAAAGAGTGGGCAAGTGGATCCAAAGTCCACTCCCAAAAACTGACCGAAGATATGTCTTCTAACAATCCGATGGTCAAGATTCAACCTGTGCAGGGGTGAAGCCCCCAAAAAACCCTAAAGTTGCCCGATCAATGCTGACCGTTGATCTTCTCCTTTTGATCCAACGATTAGAGTAAATATTGTGTGGCTTAAAAAGCCCGCTGAATACCATGCGATGAAGGCAGTTTGCTTTTTCGGTCCTCCGCCACGTGTTGCTTCCTGAGTGGAATTGCTCGCTTTTCCTTAAAACCATCATTGGATTGGAATGTGCCCAAGGAAGGTGGTAAACCATTAGTGGTTTTATCCTTTCAGCCCCACAAACATGCACACCAAAAGGTGGCCGTTGATCTTCCCTCTCCAAATCTGACAGCCATATACCAAATCAGACCACATAACTACTCATGAAAAAGCCTGAATTTGCACGATCAATGCTAACCATTTATCTTTTCCTTTTGATCCAATCGCTGAAGTCCATATCGCGTGGCTTAAAAAGTCCGCTGAATACCACGCAATGAAGGAAGTTTGCTTTATCGATCCTCTGCCACATGTTTCTTCTTGAGTGGAATCGCTGGCTTTTCATTAATACTGTCTTTGGTTTGGAAAGCGCCCGATGAAGGTGGTAAACCATTAGTGGTTTTATCCTTTCGACCCCACCAACTTGCACTCCAAAAGGTGGCCGTTGATCTTCCTCCTCTAGATTTGATGGCCACAGACCAAATCGGACCACACAACTGCTCATGAAATACCCAACGATGAAGGCAGTAATCACTGACCATCCACTTCCATGCATCGCTTGCTGAATGGCATCACTTGTCTTCTGGGAAAACTTCTCCCAGGTGAGAGGTTGCCCGAAGCAGGTGGTATGTCTCAGGCAGTTTTTGACCCCAGTGATCTCTTCCTTTGACGCCTTCGTCTTCCATGGAATCATTCCTCCCGTGAACAAATATCTTCTATCTCAATTACTGCTTATGTTTCTAGAAGCTCCCTTAAAAAACTGATAGTGCATCTCTGCTGAAAGGCCTTTTAAAATGAACTTATCCATCATTTTCATGAAGTAAAATTCTTTCTCTTGATTTTTCCTAATACTTCTATCCGTCACTGAGGGCCTGGGATGAGCATTCCTCCTTCAAGCCGTCATCCGTTACCTCCTCCCACCTGCAGCACAAGTTGATATTCTTGTTTCGTACTCCCTCATTGGCAATCTAGTCTACAACTTTGTTGGATTCCCTACAGACATGCACCAACCTACGAGTTCTCAACATTCTTAGGTGTGCTTGGATTCTTTGGTATATTTGCAGAAGCTGCCAGTGTCTTGAGATTTTCTCTGGTGCAGCGCTAGCATTTATCCTCTTCACTGAGTTAATGACTAATTCCGAGTCAGCCTCAATGATGACATTGTGAATGTTGTACTTGAGCAGTGTTTCCAGGCATAATTCCATCACCATGAGCTTAGCCATATTGTTGGTTGCCTTTCCTAGATAACTGTGGAAGAAGACTTGTATGTTTCCTTCCTCATCCCTCATGACCCCTTGATATCTTGCTTCTCTCGGATTCCATTTTGAGGCCCCATCTATGTTAAATTTCAAAAATCCATGTGAAGGGGGTTGCCATGAAGCCTTTTCTGCTGAGGTATTCTTGTTGATCTACATAGAACCTTGAGGGGGATGAACCTTGAGCTCTAACTTCTCCAGAATTCCAGCCTCTCTTTTTCCGATGGGTTTGCCAGTAGCAACACCTCCCAGGATATGAACAGTCTCTTTGAGTTGTTTAAGGATTAGCTTAAGGATGCTGCTCATCGGAGTCAATTTATATTTGAAAATCCTGTTGTTGTGCTCCTTCCAAACATTCCAGATTATGAATCATGGGGTCAACATCCAGGCAGAGTTAATGATCTCATTATCTAAAAAAAAATTCCACCATTTTTTCAAAGTAGCAATGATGTCATTTACATTTCTGTCTGTCTGCTCGAAGACTTTTCCAACCCAATTCCAAAGTATTGTAGTGAAAGTGCATCTATTCAGGAGATGATTTGTAGTTTCTTCCTGTTGTCTACATAAGTGACATCTTGAGGGGCCAACAAAGCCTATTTTTCTTAGGTTATCCCATGTTAGAATCTTGCCCTGTTGAACCAGCCACTTGAACAGTTTGATTTTCATCGAATGAGGAATATCCTAGAGCTCTTTCCATGTATTATCAACGTTTGAAAGGTTAAGCCCTGAATCTATACTTTTGGCCTCCTTAAGGTTGAAGAGACCTGCCTTGCTCTTTCCCCATATTAGTTGATCGTCCAAGGTTGAGTTTAAGATTTGTCTCTTGTCTACAAAACCTTTAAGGGCTATAGCTTGAGTATGCAACATGCCCATTCCACTGTAATATGGAAGTTTCCAAGTTCTCCATTTCCCATTGTTCCTTGATTGGTCCCAATAGTCACTTACCCACCTTAATCCTTTGTTGATGGTATTGGTGCGAACGTCTGCTAATTCTTCACTTCGGAGATTGTCCTCCTGATGCCAATTATCCTCCCAGAACCAAGCCAGATTTCCATTTTTGATCTCACAGAAATTGTGATTTTGGACTAGGGCCCTGTTCTCCCATGCCCTATTCCAAATTGTAGAACCTCTTACTTGTCCTGTCATTCTGTTGAGGTTCTTCTCCTGCTAGTCTCTTGCATATTTTTTCTTCCATAGTTTTGCCTAGGGGGCTTGTATTTCCTTTAGCCATCTCCAGCAGATTTTGGCACAAAGAACTCTTTTAAGAATTCCTGGGTCATGAAGACCCAAGCCACTATGGGACTTAGGTTTGCATACCCTGTCCCATGCCACAAGGACACATTTCTTCTTTTCTTCACCTTTCCCCGAGAGAAAGTCTCTCTGAATGTTTCTTATATTAATAATTACACCAGTTGGGGCCGGGATGGCTGATAGCATATAGATAGGCATACTCTGGAGGATAGCCTTAGTTAGAATCAGTCTCCCTACTAGATTTAGTGCTCTATTTGTCCATTTCCTAATCTTATCTTCTAGCTTATTAAGAAGAGGCTCCCAGATATCCTTGTGTAGTGGTTTGTCAGTGAGGGGAACTCCCAGGTACTTCACAGGCAAAGACTCCCTTTGAAAGCCCAAAATTCTGGAAAGATTTATTTGTATTGAAATATTTGTATTAAAAAAGAAAATCTTTGATTTAGTAAGACTTACCTTTGTGCCTGCTGTTCTAGCAAACTCACTCAAAATCTGCTTGAAAGCTTTGGCTTCCTTGACAGTGGGTGTGCCTTGAAGCATAGTATCATCCACAAATTGTTGATGTGTCACTGTGTCCCCACCTTGAGTGAGTCTCAGACCCTGAATTCTCCCTTCCTCCTTAGCAGCTCTGATTGCTCTCCCTAACCCTTCCATCATTAGAATGAAAAGGAAAGGAAAAAGAGGATCGCCTTGCCTGAACCACTGGAAGGCTTGAAGGTTTTAGAGGGAGAGCCATTGAGAAGAATTGAATAGTTGGCAGTGGTAACTAGCACCATAACCCATTTAATCCAATTGTAATCAAAGCCATAAGCTTTTAATATTGCTCTTATGTATGACCAACTAAGTTTGTCATAGGCCTTTGCTATGTCCAGCTGAATTATCATACCTGCCTGTTTATTGGTAATGAGTGAATGAACCATTTCATATGCTTGAATTATGTTATCTAGAATTTGTATTCCTTCCACGTAACCCGTTTGCTCCTCAGACACTAGGATTGGGAGGAGTGGTTTGAGATGGTTGGCAATTACCTTGGATATTATTTTGTATACCACATTGCATAATGCTATAGGTCTAAATTTGTCTGGAGAGGTGGCCTTTTCCTATTTGGGGATTAAGGCTATGAAAGATTCATTGAGCGCCTTTAAGACTGTCTTGAATCATCGAGAGTCTTCCACTACCTCCAGGATGTCCTATTTTACTATCCTCCAACAAGCTTTGAAAAAGTTCACATTGAAGCCATCTAGGCCTAGTGCTTTCCCATTGTGCATCACTTTAATGAATTTCTCAATTTCTTCCTCTATTACTGGTCTGTTGAGATTGTAATTATCTTCTCTAGTAACCAATTTAGAAATGTACTGAGTAAATCTTTTTGTAAACTAGTATCTGTCTTCCGAGGTTTCCTCAACAATTTTGTGAAAATGCTAGACTAAAACCTTCTCCATATCTTCATGAGTGTTTCTTTATATTCCATGCTGATCTGTAAGTTTCACAATTCTATTGTTGTTTCTATGAGCTATGGTGGATCTATGAAAGAATTTGGAGTTTCTGTCCCCTTCTTTAATCCATTGTACTCTGGACTCCTGTCTCCAGAATATTTCCTCTTGAAGACATTTTTTGTCCCATTCTTGTTGGAGTGACTCTACCATCTCCTTCCTATCATCTATATAGTCTTCTGTGATAAGAATATGGTTTATTTCCTTCAGTTTCTTTTCCACATCTCCTTTAGTTTTGAAGATATCACCAAAATCCTTTTTATTCCATTCTTTGAGTCTACCTTTAATGTGTTTGAGCCTGCAGTGTAGAAGGAACATATTTGTACCTTGAAGGTGTAGCTCTTCCACCATTTTTCGATGTTTATGAGGACATCTGAATGTGTGAGCCAAGCGTTCTCAAACCTGAAGGGGGAGTTCCTTGGTTTACCAAAAAGAGAAGCTTCCAATTGGATAGGCCGGTGATCTGAACCTACAAAAGGTAGTATAAGCGTAGTAATGCTTCTTCCCATGAGAAGAAGTTCCTCTGAAACAATAAATTTGTCTAATTTTGAGGCTACTTGGGTAGGGCCCCCTCTTTTGTTATTCCAAGCGAAGATTCCATTGCTTGTTTCCATATCAACCAATTTCATATTGGTGATGAAGTTCTGGAAGGCAACTGAATCTCTGCCAAGTGTTCTAGTTCCTCCTTTCTTCTCCATGAGTGATTTTGTCATGTTAAAATCACCTCCAAGAATCCAGGGTAGAGCTAGGTATCTCTTCTTCATATCCTCCAGTGTTGTGAGGAGTCGAAGTTTGTCCTCCACTGGCTACAGACCATAGAAATTGGTGATCATATAACATTGTCTGTCACCCAGTGGTTGGAAAATCAGAGAAAGGTGATGTCTGGATGCCTCCGCATCAATCACACCAAATTTCTGTGAATCCCATAGAGTGAGAATTCTACCAACAGGTTTATTTTCCTTAACTTCAAGGTATCGATATCTATTGAACCATTTGCTATGTTTTTCACGAATCTTCTCCACTGAGCATTTTGTTTCCTGTATGAATACTATGTCAGGTTTTTCCTCTCTAATCATGTTACCTAGATTCCTCTGTTTTCTTCTGCTCCCTACTCCTCTAATGTTCCAAGTTGTGATTATCATTGAGGTTGGGTTTTAAAGGAGTAACTAGAAAGGTATTTCATCCTTCCTTAGTCAATCATGAATTTTTCACACTCCAACAATAGTTTTTTCTGTCTTTTTCTTCCCCTCCTCTTTCCTTGATTTTTTGTTAGTTTTCTCGTTATTAATCCTATTGAGGAAGTCCCTTTATTTTCTTGGTTATCATGTCATATTTTGACTCCTGCAGTTGTTTGATGTGACTTTTTCAGGAATATCTATTGTACCTTGTCCACATCCTCCCAAGGGATGGAGTTTATTCCCAGGTTTCCTCCTTGTTCTAGAAACTTTTCCAGCTCTAGGTTCTCCCTTTCGAGGATCTCCTGTAAGTCTTGGTCCTCTGTGCCACATTTGCTTTTAGTAATTTCTTGGTCTTTTTCTATTTCCATGGTATTCAAAGGGTTCGTCATGTGTTCATTCTGTTCCTGAGTGAACTCCATGCTGGTCTCTTTTCCTTTCCCCATTGCTGATAGATTCTCTATACTCTCTTGATCACCCCCATCTTCTTATTTTTATCCTAAGATCTCAAAACTGTTGTAACTTCTTGTTTTTTTATCATTCACAATAGGGTTCTTTTATGTCTTTCTTCCCCCTCCTTTTCCTTTTCCTCCTGCTTTGTGAAACCTTTCTGGTCTTTCCCTTTGTTGGTGTTTAGGTCTTCCTCCCTTCTATTAAGAGGAAAATCGCTAGATAGGTGCCCATGCTCATGACATTTGTGACATCTGAACGGGATATGTTCATAGTCAATTGTTTGAACCCATTCCTCGTCATAGACTTCTAGAATCATCTTATCTGGAAGGGCTCCTGATAGGTCCATCCCCACACATATATGGGCATAGGAGGTATATTTTCCTCATAGAGTTGCCTCTGAAATTTTTAAGAAATGACCTAATTTATTACCTATAGCTTTTAAAGACTATGGCATCTAGTAATCTAAAGGTAAGGAGTAGAGTATAATCCATACCGGTACCAAAGTGAAGGTTTCTAGTTCTAGCACAAAGTTCATCGTCCACGACTGCATATGGATACCAGTAGCTACAAAGAAGTATGGTCCTCCTTCAAAAATCCCGTCTCTGTCTTCCATGTTCGTGAACACCACTGTAAAAAAACCGTTGGATCCAAGATGTATATTTAACTCCCGCTTTGGTTTCCATTTGTATTTTATCCAGGTGTACAACGCTTTCTCTAATGGCCAGATTCCCATAAATTTGCATATGATGGCATAGTTTTCCATGTGATCCCTATGTGCTTGCAGAGCTGGATCATTTAGAATAACCCAACATTTAGTTATGGTCTTGGGTTTATAGGGCCCCATATTAGCTCCGTTCTCTATTCCCTGACCTCTGTCTTCCACTTTCTCTTCCTAGTCTTCTTCATGGGTCCCTTGATTTGCATGGGTTTTGCTGCCCTCTGCCTTCTATTTTTCAGTATTTTTTGTCTTAACCTCCAAGGGTTTTGGAGGCTTGTTCTTATTCCCTGCTCTTGCTCTATTTGAAACCACATTACTGTAGGAGGGAGTGGAGCTCCCTCCTCTCTCTGTCTACATGGGAACCTCTTGTCCTCCGTCACACTCTTAGTTAAACCCTAGAACCCTCTGTAGAACTAACCACCACCAAAAAAAACTGTGTTTATAGATATTTCTCTTCTTAATATTACGAACCAATTAAATAAGATTATATTGGAGGCATCAATAATAAATCACTGTAGTGAAACTCAACTCAACTGAACTGGGACACTTGGAGTAACAACAATGACACCTAGAAAGTGGTTGGAATTAGATTGTCCAACACTCCCCTTTATTTTCACCACAAAAAAATGTAAACTAAGAGATCTGCTAGTCTATGCCTTAGCTAGGCTTACAATTTAAAATTTTGAGATCATCTGGATTTCCTTTTCTCTTTCTTTTCTTCTAGATCCTATAGCATCTATATTGTTTCAATTTTTTCTTTTTGTTGTATCCTTTAAAACTTAGTTTATTTATTTTTTGGTGCAAATCTACTATTGTTCCAAGCTGTCTAATCATGTCCTAGACTTCTTAAAAAATTGGCTTGTATGTGGACTACTGCGACATGTCATATTCTGTAGCGTTCTTTTCGTCATCCATCTTTTGCTATAAGAGAAGTCCATAATACAATTTAATCTACTTAGGACTCTAATGGATGAAAATTTCATTAAGGTTTTCAATATCCATGTTGTCTTCAAGGTTCATTAATGCAGTTTATATGTAGACTTTATCAACGCATGGTGTTGAAAGCCATGCTTCCAGAAACTTTAACTCTTCTTCATTATTGTTTATTTACCTGCACACTAAAAATCAATGTTAGGATTAAAAATATTTGTAGAATCATATTTATTCTCGTCTTTCTGCTCTACAATGAGAGCTTTTTCCTATTGACATTCCTTCTCCACCTCTACTTTTGTCTCTATCTTTCTGACTCTTTTACTAATCTATGTTGCCACAAATAGGTTGGCATCCACTTGGCTTTCAGAATCAAGTGGGTTTCTCTCATTGAATAAGATCATGCTGATATGATATTTTGTTGCAACATCTGCAACTATTCACCATTAGGAAACAAGTCTTGGTCAAACTTGACATCAACAAAATGAATTGGTGGATTCAACATAGCATTGGTTGCTTCAATGGTCATCAACAAACTCTGTTGCTAGATTCACCACATCTTCATCCACTTGCAACTGTGCATAGTGGGATTGATGAGAATCTGTGTGTTCTCTCTCCATTTCTTTTGCAAAGTCTGCACACTCATCATCCACTTGTGGATGAACACAATGGGATTCACAAATCTCATCATCTTCAACTAGATTACTCACCCTTCAACACAAATATACTCAAGGGTATCCCAGGCCTCCTATGTTGTCTTTGCATCTGCTATGTGGGGTAGAATGATGTAATCTACATATTATTTTATGCATTTCAATGCGAAGGAATTATTTTATCTCTTCACTTCCAATTATTTTAAAAAATATTGATACACCTCTAGCTGTTGGTGCGAATTTCTTAGCCTCTTGGATTTTCCCATTTGTTGAGCATTTACTGATTGTAGTTTAACAAGCAAATGTACTTGCAGATATAGTGGTTTTTTGGAACAACGACAAGTTTGTGAGGGATTCTTTGTTGCTCAACTTGGAAATAATAGGTCTACAAATTTTCACAAGGGTGATGCTTTCACAAAATATTTTATAAGCTTTTATAAGACACCTTGCAAACTCTTGTTATAATCCTTTGTAAACAAAGAAACATTTTTAAAAAAAATCCCTTTTTTAAATAACAATTTTAAATTCTTTTGTTTTAAAAAAAGCTTTGGAAAAAATTAAACCCTTTGTTTTAATCAACTCCTCCTTTCAAATGAAATTGCCTTTTTAAATAAAACCTTTTTAAACCAACTTTAAAGAACCCTTTAAAACACTTTTGAAATAACCTTTTTTTTTTAATAAAAAAATCATTTTTAAGAAATATATGAATGAGCTTTTTTTTAAAGAACTTTGTTCTTATTAGTCCTTGGCCAAAGGGTTGGGTAGGGACTCTTATAATCGAAATGATTTGGAAAATGTGCGAACATTTAAAAAAACTGAAGCTTAAAATCAAATTAGTCAAACTTTTGTTGTACACGCATTTCTTGTTTTTTCCTCGCCTTCTTCTCAGCCTATTAAACACTATGATTGCTTTATGTTAACCAATAGAGTGTTTTGAGTTCTTATTTGGCCTCTTCCTGAGGTCGACGAGAACAAAACTTTGGCTTAAAACGAGATTTATTGATTTTTTATTGACAATATATGGCATAATGAAGTAATGCTGGGTTGAATCTAAATTTTATGAGACCATCTGTAGTAGCCTATAGGATGTTGATTTGTTGTCAATGCATGATGTTTATCTATTGTCAATGCATGCGGTGCATGCATCTACATAGTCCTCTTACTCTACGCTGATGCCACCTAGTCCTCTTACTCTGTGTTGATTCCACTTGCCATCTACATAGTCCTCTTACTCTATGATGATGCCACTTTCCATTTACGTAGTCCTCTTACTATGTGGTGTCTGGAGAAGGTGGCACCAGTGACTAGTGACAGTTGTTGTCGAGTGACATGTGGCTGTTGGTGACCAACGACATTTGACTTTGCAATCTGATTGTTAACAACCAATGAAATCTGTCTTTGTACATCTTTATGTTTTCTATTCCAGGCCTAGATTTATTCTTGGTTTCCTCTGAGGCAAGCTCTCTAGAGGTTTTATCATCTATTTCAAGCTGAAAGCTTCATTAGCACTGGTAAGTTCTCAAAATCTAAGTCTTCAAAACAATTGAGTTTTCGGGAGGCACCAGCAGATCCTGTGGCGAAGTCCCTAGCTCCTTACCCTGTTGACTGAGCCTCATGACTTGCTAATGATTCATATTTTAATGCCAAAATGGTCGTGCATATCTTCTATATTGTCTTTAGATATTAGTGTTGGAAATAATACTGAGAGGGGGGCTGAATCAGTGTTTTTACATCAATAACTTTTTCATTTCCATAATTAGATTTGTATATGCTACTTCAGAGAAGGGAACTCGTGTGTGTACGCAATTGTTCCTAAGGAAACCAGCGTATATCCAGTAAAATCATGAGTTAGTTAATTCATCATATGTTGATATTTAATAAGTGAATCAATATTTATTAAACATTAAACAATAACCATGCGTAGTAATAACTGAATAAACCATCACACATAAGCAACACACATGAACACCAAGATTTAAGGTGGAAACCAAATGTGGGTGAAAACCACATGCTGCTATCGTCTCTATCTTATTTTAATAATAAGAAAATCTGTTTACAATCTTGTACTGGTGCAGAATCGTATCAATATGTAGGCACCCACCTGAAGAAGGCTACAACCTTCTCTCATTTTCCAGCTGCTACTGGAAGGGAGCTACAACCCCCTAGCTCTTGTAATAGCTGATCCGTTAACTACGACGTAGGCACCGACCTACAGAAGGCTACAACCTTCACTCATTTTCTTGCTGCTACTGGAAGGGAGCTCCAACCCCCTGGCTCTTGTACTGGCCGATATGTAGGCACCAACCTACAGAAGGCTACAACCTTCTCTCTCCCTCTAGGGACCACATTTCATAAATTTTCACACTAGATACTCTTGGAATGCAACACCACAATATGAAGGCCACGTTTCATCCAATTTTCATATTGGACCCATTAACAACATTGAAGCTCAAAATTAATCACCACTGCAATACAACCATCAAATACATCTGCATCAACCAATCATTAAAACCCAATCATAAATCTCTGATATAATTGAAACCCAATCATCACTCTCTGATATAACTGAAACAATCAATCCCTGAAACCTTTGAAACTCTTACAAAACTGAATCAAACAATCACTGAAACCTCTGGTGTACTGAATCAAACAATCACCGAACCTCTGACATAATTGAATCAACCATTCATTCAAACTTAATCAAATTCAACCAAACAACTCGAACAGACAGACCACTGTAACCAGTACATAGATCTGAACCCAGATCACTGCATCAACAACCAGAACTAATTGTAACTTCAAAAGGGATGTGTCAGAATGTATACTCTCCTTCAATGAATCCAACCTGCATTTATACGCTACTTCCTTTAGCCCAACCTGCGTATATCTCTAAATATACTAAATCATAAAACTTCTGAACCACAAACTGTACCAATCAGTGACATTATGAAGATCTACTGTCATATTATAGAGTTATAAACAAATAGCAACAAGGATCACCCTTCCTTCTCAATCAATCAATCAATGAGACTCAATTTCCTTATACATTCAGTTCTACTTTTAGATCTAAGAAGACATCATTGACAAACAATAATAATACAATAACAAAACAACAATATTGATCTGATAGATCAGTCATCCCTGAACATCAAGCTTTTCTTTTGCATACGCTACTTGGAAGAGCCAAACCAGCGTGTATACACATCTCCACCAAAGCGAACCAATGTATAGATCTGCAAATGCTTACTTATAACTTCGTTGCAATTCTAGACTTCACACATACCCAAATGATCATATATAAAGGATAAAACATATGTTAGCAATCAGATCTAGCCTGTCCATTTCCAGATCACATAATGATAAGTCATTATAATCTTGATCCATCATTAGGTATCATCCATCATCAACCACATAGGTGCATCCTTAGTTCAGATCAAGAAAAGCATCAGAAGCCCATAACCTGCATATTTGATCTAACACTTCATAAGATATTCAATACTTGCACACATTGGCCTAATGATCTTCTCCTCCTTATATAGTTTTAGGCCTTTCTCAATACCTTGGACCAAAACCACTCAGGACCAATACCTTGGACCAAAACCTTGAGCCAAATACCTCAAACCAAAACCTTGGACCAAAACCTTGATTTTCCATCCTATACGTGCTTTTCCTTATGTGAAAGTGTGTGTATATGTATACGCTCTTTTTGTTCTGTTAACTTGCATGTATATGCTGCTTGGACAAAGTGAACCAATGTATACTTCTAAAATACTCTCTTTCTTCAATTTCTTGAGTCTGATCTGTAATCCTTTGTTCCTTCATCCTATTCTTTTGTACCATTACTTTTTTCCTTTTGAATAGAATTGTTATAATGTGATTTTCCATATTGCTTCTGAAATGATTCCTTTGAACTGCCCTGTATTTTGTCACATCTATAAACACAATTGCCATGCATTCTGTCACCTCTGATATCTCTTTTGTAGATTCATATAGTTACCATATATAAGTGAGTTGTTCTGCTATGAGTGGGTTGCCATCAAGTGCAACACATGCATCATAATGCCAACAATCTCCCCTTGGACTTGATTGAAACCATGCTGGTGTTGATTACTACAAGCTGTAGAAACTGTTAGAGATAACAAGCAACACAAAAATACTCTCCCCATTTGACATCAAGGGAAAATGGAGGACCAAGATATTCTCCCCCTTTGATATCAAGGGCAAAGGGCTAACCAAAATGAAGACTTTCATATCTGAATAGTTGAATATAAACATTGATCAAGCTCCCCCTAGGCACATGCTAAATTCTCTGATTAAACTCCTCCTTTGTACATGTTGTGATGCACTAAACTGTCCATGCTCCCCCTGAGCACATGCAGAGTCTACAAAAATATTTTCCAAAAGAATAACATGAATCTATAACTCAACTATGTGAGTTTGACCTTCCTATCACCAATGACTCATACATACATCAATCTCCCAATCAAATGGGGATATACCAAATTTGACTCATCCACCCAACTGAGTGGGGATATACCAATTATTTATACATGACAGAAATACAATAAATATTACATCATCCATCCCATGTAAGTTGGGGATACAAATTACATCGCTTGTCCAATAGGACTCATTCAAATGTATGAGAATTCATATCACACCCTAGAATTTACATGACTTAAGCAACAAATGGTATAAATATCTGAAGCCATAGTTGGACTTAGCAACCATAATGTCAACAATGCATAATGCGAGTGAAGGCTAATGCTCTCCCTGAACCTGTGCTACTTGTGCGTTGTCAACAAGTCATTCATCAAGGCATCTTTGTCAGTTACATAAAAAGTAATGAACAATCACATATCATCAGACTGTAGTCATCAACATCAGACAGAGCGCCCATTTCAGAGTCCGACCCACTGTTTTTCTTGTCAGAAAAACATATATGCTCCTTCAGCCATAGAAACTAGCATGTATATGCGACTATACTTCATGAAACCCACGTATAATAACCTTCCTCTAAAAAACTAGATTTAACAGCCGGATGATGCAGCAACTACTCCTAGCTTTTGTTTGAGATACTCAAATGTTTCTCTAGGCAGTGGTTTAGTGAATATATCAGTAACCTGTATATGTCCATCATTAGTCCCCAAAATATGACAATGTAATTATCTTGAACCTATGACAAAGTATGCTGCATATAGATATCAACTCATTCTCTTGATCTCATCAAGATCAACTTGCTCCGTTTCCTTAGTAGAAAGAGCCTTATCATAACCTTCCATGAATCAACTAAGCATATGTCATATCTCCAAGCAGTAACACAAAATTATATCATATGTATGTGAAAACACCATAGTCATCATCTATGATCATAGCATCATCATCAAGAAGTGCATGATATTTCCACAAGAACCCTCAATATATCAACCATGTATCATTGCTAGGAAACATCTCACATCTTGATAAGCATCAACCACGATAATCAACATATGTGAGTATCAACCTATCATCATCAGGTAAGAAGTCATCATCATTATGTGACTAAGTAAGTCATGTCTCCAAATATCCATGTCTTTAAATACCTATGTCTTCATGAGACCTGCAATAACACCATTCTCTTGGCCAACCAACGATATTTTTCAATATGCAACTTAAGTAATCATCCATGTATCCAACATAATGTGTATCCATCAACTATGTTTCTAGCTAACCATGAGCTCATGGTAATTTTTCAAGATTTCTTGATACCATCAACAACAACAACAATCCTCAACCATGTGAGAGCTGAGAACGATAGGAATCTTGCATCATAACTACACCATATGAAATTTATGCATCTTTGAAGGCATGATGCCACCAACATAAAAGAAATGAGTGGCTCATCATCAAATAATGAAGTTGTGTGCTCAATATTTTTAGTTCTCCTTGTCCTTATCAAGATCACCATGTAAGCAACATATATGTACTACATGCATCATTAATAAGTCATCCACAATCATCCATAAATTTGACCTGAATAACAACTATGTAACCCCAAGCAATACAAGTATCATCTGGGATTTCATCATGGGAAACTCATAACCGTAACATAGCATGATGTAGCATTTAAACACTTTAGTCACATAAGCATCATCACCATTGATAAGAATCCTTAGGTACCAAAGACTTCTAAACATAATGCCAACAATGAATTATTAGAAGCATAATATATTCCCCCCCCGAACATGTGCCACTTATTCACTGTAAGATCTGATCATTGCATATTGTTGGGTTGTGTCATATTCTTTCCACGACTAGCCCACGTAGTTAACGGGGAAGTTAGAGGGGGGTCGGAGCCCCCCTTTGTTGCGCCGATTGCGTAGTGGGGGGGTCACAGGGGGTTTGAGGGGTGCAGGTAACCCCCCTCTATGGGGTTCGGGGCAATGCCTTGCAAAATTTTGTTTTTAGACCCTATATTAGGTGGGGCAGACCTACCTATGGCTTTGTGCATGACTTTTGCACATGGTTTTGGACGCAGTGGTTTTCGGTCCATGGTATTGGATGCTTCGGCATGTATAAATATGTATTGTAACATTGAAAGGAACATAACGAAAAATCAAGCTGGTAGTCCTAGTTTTGGGATCCAGGGGAAATCTCTGTGTATATGTGTTTTATATGTTATTCTCTCACATTATTTATTTTCTGTGTTTAAGAATTCATATGCAGGTAACTTCTTTATGGGGTTAAAACCTACATTTGGTATCAGAGCTATTTTGGCTTCAAGGGGACGCCTTTGTTGCTGAGCGGTTTCGCTTGGGCTTGTGGTAGACTCTGTTCAGTGGGAGATTTGTGGGATTGATTCTGGTAGTGAAATAAGATGGCAAGCAGTGGAAAGATAGAGATCGAGAAATTTAATGGTCAGAGTTTTGAGTTATGGAAACTCAAGATGGAGGATCTATTGGTGGATAAACATCAGTGGATCGTGGTATATCCAGGTACTAAACCAACGGGAGTGTCCGATGAAGAATGGAAGAAGTTGGATTAGAAGGCAAAGAGCACAATATGATTGTGTGTCTCAGATTTAGTATTACTAAATGTATCAGGGGAAGCTACATCGAAGACTTTGTAGGACAGGTTAGGGACTTTGTACCAATCTAAGTCTCTGGTGAATAAACTGTTCCTATGGAAAACACTATATAACCTGAGGATGAAAGATGGAGACTTGGTGATAGAGCATCTGAATACATTTAATACTATGGTTAGTCAGTTATTATCTGTTGATATTAAAATTTTAGATGAAGATAAGTGCATCAGTTTATTGTGTTCTCTACCATATTCGTGGGATAATCTGGTTATTGCAATAGGTAGCAATGAAACTGCCTTGTAGTTTGATGAAATAGTCTCATTCTTGCTGATGGAGGAAATGAGATAGAAAAATATGGAGAGCCAGAATGGTGATTCGTTGTCTGTACGAGGACGGTCCCAGAATAGAAACAATAATAAGTCATCGAGTGGGAGGTCTAAATCCAGAGGGAGATCTAAACCTCCAGGAAAACCTCTAAAGGTGGTGTGTTGGAGATGCATAAAGGAAGGGCACTACAAAAGGGACTGCAAATCTAAGGCTCCTAATAAATGAAAGGGATCTGATGATGCTCCTTCTGCAGAGGCAAAAACCACCTCATATGAAGGTGGGGATGTGTACTTGGCTTCTTCAAGTACACATGTAGATCATGAGGCATGGTTGATTTACTCAAGTGCATCCTTTCACTTCACTCCCCATAGAGAGTGGTTCTGTGAGTATGAGAAACATGATGGTGGTGATGTTCTCTTGGGGGATGATAGGAGGCTAGAATCTTTGGTCATGAAAAAGTAAAGTTGAAGTTGCAAGGTGTAAGGGTTAGAACACTTATGGGTGTTCTACATATTCCTACATTAGCCAGAAATATGATTTCTGTAAGCAAGCTGGATGATGCAAGTGTAAAAAAAGTGTTCGAGAAGGATACCTGCAAGATGGTTCGGGGCACTGGTATTGATGTGGGGATTCGAATTGGAACTATGTACAAGCTGCAAGGTTGATTTTAAAATGAGATCTTAAATCAATATTAAGGTATTATAGATTAATGTGTAGGAATTCCTATATCATTTGGTGCAATGGATTGAAGAAAACATAACAGTCACACATCAACACAAGAAAAATAATGATGGAGTTCACCAGACCCCCCTGGCTATGTCTCCTGGTCAAAGCTTTCAGTGTCGACCTCTATATTAAGTCTTCAAGTGCAGATGATTACAAGTGTGAGCTCGACTAGAGTCTCAATGCAACAGTTACAAAACACAGGGATTTCCTCGAAATCCTCAAGTCTATAAGAGTACACAACTGCTCCCTCTTGCTCTCTGTCTTCTGCTTTCTCTTCTGCCCTCTTCTACCCCTTTTGTCAACCATAGAGTGGTTTTTAAGCCTCTCGACCCTGTATGTTCCCTCCCTTTTCGGTGTGGACATGTTTTGTTAAAAACACTTAAGGCACACAAACAATTTCTTTTAGAAATAGAAGGATCGGTGGGCACTGTGAAATCGACCATTTGGTCTTCCTCCACAAAAATCCCCCTATATAATACATATTTGGGCCTATTTCATTTTATCAGAAATACAAAGAAATACATGAAAAACCCGTCCGAAAGGGCTAAGCCGGATCTCAAAGGGAAATAGACTCGCATCTACAACATCGTCAGGTCCACAAAGCAGCTCATTCATCATCCACTGTTGATCCACAATCTCCCAATCCAACGACTGATAGCCATTTCGGGTGGCTTACGTGCATGGAGATTACCTGCCCAAAAAAGCGGTTTTCTCTCTCCTTGCTGCGTGCTATGTGTCGGTCAGTGTATGGGATCGGGCGGAGCCCATCCAATACCACTTACCACCTGAAGCCTACCTGAAATACTATTTACCATGGAACCCAAATAACATAAAGTTGCATTCATAAATCTTTTCAGGTCTGTGTTTTATCGCTGTAGTGCCATATGCCATATCTCCTTTGTATTTCGGTTTTATAATAGAAATACACTAATACACAGAAAAAGATCAACAAACACTTTTATATCAGAACTCAAATGTTATAGAGACACATTTATAAACCTATCGGGTCTGCTCATTGCATATATCACATGTCGCTTCACTTCCCCGATCTCCAATTGTCGATTGTTGATTGCTCCGATTGGCCTTATCGACTATCGGTGCATTAGCGTATCATTGTTTCATGGTCCATTGGCATCACCCCTCTATTATTTACAATGCAATATTGCGATGCGATAAGTCGTAATCGCATATAGTTGAGTCTTCGGGCCTACGGTTTGGGCCTTTCCCCTTTAAATATGTGATGCGATATACGTGGTCTCCGTCATTGATCTGCGCATTGATCCGACAGTCCATGTTATATTGCTGGATCATAGTCGTAACCTACTCAGGGTTAGCGCTGATATACTCCACTGACCTCTGCGAATGCGATTTGCCGATTTGATCTGGACTGTTGATCTATCTGATCCAACGACTCTTGTGCAGCGCCATTTGAACCTCCACTTAGCTCTGTTTTCGCCAATTCTTAGTTTTTTCCATGCAACATTGTTTTCCGATATTCAAAGACTTAGAGGTTTTGAGGGTTTAAGATCCATTTTGGATCATGCCTTTCCAATGAAAAGGTTTTGGACAACCAAAAGTTGGTTTTTAGGCATCGATCAAGTGAGGATATAGTTCCCTCACTTGTTCAATTTCTATCCATCATGCCTTGCTTGGAATTGAACCTTTGAGCCCTACTCTCAGGTACTCAACATCCCCTCAACGCGTAGTTCTCACCTTCTTGTCCAAAACTATGTCTTCCTATAACTCATTGAGATGCTCAGGCAACAAATCCTCAATAGAAGGCAACCGACTTTTCTCTTTAGGATCTTCAATCAATGAAGGTTCATACAATCTCAAGTTTTTTGCATTAACAACTGAATAGATCTACATATAAGCTCGCAAATCAAGGTAAAAAACATTTTCACCAATTTTATCAAGTATCTTGAAAGGTCCATAAGTTATTGGTTTTAGCTTCTTACCTTCACCTTGCATTCTATCTTTGTTGATGTGCAACCAGACTTTATCACCAACTTGAAAACTATGCTCAATTCGATGCTTGTCATGTCTTGCCTTGTACTTGGCTTGACTTTTTTCCAGTTGTTCTTGTACTGGCTGGTGAATTTCCTGGATTTGTTCAATGAACTTGGTTGCTTTGTCCACATCACTATGTCCATCAACTGCTATGTCTTTACCAAAGACAAAATCCAAAGGAGACTTTGGTATAAAACCAAAACAAGTCTTAAAAGGAGATCTCTGACTAGAATAGTGCTTGGCACGGTTGTAAGCATGTTTCACATAACAAAAGTGCTCATCCGAAAGCCTGGGATGCTTGCTACAATAGCCTCTAAGCAACTGGATCACTGTTTTGTTGACCACCTCTGTCTTACCATCTATTTGTGGATGAAATGATGTTCTCTTCTTCAACCTGGTGTCCATCAACTCCCATAAAATTGACCAAAAATTCCCAACAAATTGAGAATCTCGATCAGATACAATAGAAGTGGGTAACCCAAAATGAACCCATACATTCTGAAAGGACAACTTTGTTGTTTGTTCAGCTATAACCTGTTTGTTACATGGTATTAAAATTCACATTTTACTGAACCTATCCACAACAACATATAAGTAATTATGACATTTCCTAGATTTTGGCAATCCCCTAACAAAGTCCATGGAAACAATTTCCCAAGGATGAGAAGGAATTGGAAGTGGAGTGTAGAAGCCTAATTTTCTATCACTTGGTTTTCTTGTAGCATAGATTGTACATCCTTTGATATATCTAGAAACTATCTCATGCATTCGTGGCCAATAACAGAACCTTTGCAATTGTGCAACTGTTTCACTTACACCAAAATGACCTGATATAAGGGAAGTATGTGCTTTCTCGAATTATGTTAAATCTTTCAGTTTGTGGAATGCATAACTTTCCTAGATGATATAAGAGTTGGTCCTTTACATAATAATCCAATTCTTCTACTTGCTTTCCATGACTTAAAGTTGCATATACATCTTTAAAATCTACATCTTGAGCATATTGTTCAATGTAACTTTCATGCATTACTGAGTTATGCTTAAGTATAGTAGATGCATTTACGATTGGTGTTGATTACATGTCTGTAACCTTATTTTGTATGCCCTTCTTATGTCTAATGACAAGATGAAATTGCTATAGAAAACCCATCCACCTATAATGTCATGATTGCTTCAATTTAGTTAGTGAGTGCAAATATTGAAGTGGTTAATGATTTGTATGTATGATTGTTTCTTTACCCATTAGGTAATGTTTCCACCTTTTCACACTTTGTAGTAATGCATACAATTATTTATCATATGTGGGATAATTAACTACTATAGAAGTAAATGTTTCTAAATGATAGCATATGGGTTTTTTGTGTTGCATCAACACTTCTCCCATGGCATAGTCATTGGCATCTATCTCAATCTCAAATATATGTTGAATATCTGGCAGTGCTAGTACTGGTGTTGTACTGATTTTCTCTTTTAATGTGTCAAAGGATTTCTGCTATTTTCCTCCCCACTGAAACACCTGCTTCAATCCTGTTAAAGCATGTAATGGAGTTGCAATCAATGAAAATTTAGTAATAAGCATTCTCCAGTATTGTGCTGCCCCTAGGAAACTCCTAACCTTTGTAGCAAATTTGAGTTTAGGCCAGTTCACAATGACTTCAACCTTAGAGGTATCTATCTTCAATTCACTACCCCCTACAATATAAACCAAATAATTTAAAGATGTCCTTCCAAATTCACATTTTGATAGTTTTACATAGAGATTTTCTCTTTTTAAAACATCTAAAGTCCGCTTTGCATGCTTCACATGGTCTTCCCATGTTTTACTAAAATCAAGAATGTCATCTAAATAAACAATTACAAACTCATCACTAAATGGTCTGAGTACATCATTCATAACTCTCATAAATGTAGCAGGAGCATTAGTTAAACCAAAAGGCATAACCAACCATTCATACAATCCTTGCTTTGTATTGAAAGCGGTCTTCCATGCATCTTGTTCTGCAACTCTGACCTGATGATAACCACTTCGCAAGTCTAACTTAGAAAAGTAAACTGCTTATTTTAATTGATCTAATAAGTCATCAATACAAGGAAGAGGATAATAATTCTTGATCGTTATTTTATTTAGTGCTCTATAATCAATGCACATTCTCCACGAACCATCTTTCTTTCTCACCAGCACGATTGGAGATCCACATGGTGATGTGCTTGGTCGTATAAACCCTTTATCGAGAAACTCCTATACCTGCTTCTTTATCTCTGTATTCTCTAAAGCTGACAACCTGTACATTCCAATGTTAGGTAATGGAGCATCTTGTTGCAAACAAATATCATGTACTATTTCCCTTTTGGGTGGCAAACCTTTAGGTTCTTGAAATAGGATACCATATTCTAAAACAACTTTAACTAAATCAGCTTTCTGTTTAGAATCACAACCTTCAAATGCATTGGACTTTTCAAGGTCCTTTTCCTTTACAACCATTTGTAAAAATTACTTGAATTCACAATTCTTTTCATCTATCCTGAGTTTATGAGAGAATAGATACCCTTGAGTTTATGAGCTCTTACAATATATCCTATTCCATCTTTAGTGAGTTGATACTTATTATTAGCTCTATAGAAAATAACTTTCCTATCATACAAGTATGGACTGCCCAAAACAATACCACATATATCCAATGGAACTATATCTAACTCAACCTCATCTACAAATGTTGATCCAATAGCAAACCTAAGTTTACATTGTCTTGTTACTTGTAGCTTTGTTTTATCACACACCCAACCTAATGGATATGGCTTCTCATGAGGTTTTTTTTGTAATCCTAACTTCTTTACAATTGTTTCAAAAATCAAATTTACTTGTGATCCACTATCAAACAAAGTATCAGTCTTATTGTGCTTGGAAATTACTCTAATATGAAAAAGCTCATTTCTTTCTCTCTCATTACTTTCATTATCAACAGATTGTACATAATTACTTGTGGATGCTTCAGAATCTTTACCTTTAATACCTGGGGCTGTAATTGTTGTTTCATTTCCTGAATCTAATCCCAAGTCCTGCTGAATAGCAGCAACATTCTTTTTCTTCCTTCCACCAAACTTCTTAGGTCTCCTTTTTGGATGCAAAAACTAGTAGTGTGCCTCATCATGTCCTTCTTTTCTTGCAATGAATGCATGAAGGTTTATCCTTCTGTACAGTGGATGCTTTTCTGTCCTTCCATTTCAGTTTCTTCTTTCCCTTTCTCTTGCTTACATAATATTTAGATGATACCCCAACCTCTAGGTTTAGATTCTGTTATGAAACCAACTCACAAAAAGATAGAAATGATAGTTGTATGCCTTAGAATTCAACCTCGTCGAGGGGGCAACCTCCTTTACATTACACAAATAAAAAATTCTTGGATGATACAAATGACAAAACCTCCTTTCTATATATAGGAGTCTAAGGGGTCACAATATAACCCAGCCGACCTAACAATAATAATATAAAGGCACTAAAATAACAATAGAGGGATTCTATGGGGCACAGTAATAACAATATGGGGACAATAAGGGCACAAAAATATTAATAAGGGATACAACTACAATAGTAATGGGGGCATCACTAGTATTATAGGGACCTAACATTCCCCTCTCCTTCAAAAAAGTGTTGTCCTCAACGCTTGACTAGTTCTAGAAGCTTCTGTATAAAATTCTCATCCTCCCATGTGGAATCTTCAGCGGATAAGTTCTTCCAGTTGATGAGATACTTCGAAATGGATCGATTTAGTAGCTATCAAGTTCTTGTTTCCATGACTGCTTCCGGTTCCAATATAATTTTTCCTTCCTCGTCAAGTTCTGGAAATATTGTTTGAACTGGGAGCTTGTTGCCTATAACTTTCTTTAAACATGAAACATGGAAAAATGGGTGCACTCGAGAAGCTGGAGGAAGCTCCAATTTGTATGCCATAGTACCAATATTTTGCAACACCTTGTACAGACCATAATAATTTGGTGATAATTTATTATCCTTCTTAGCTTTCTTGAGGGACATTTTCTAATATGGTTGTAGCCGTAGGAATACCCAGTCACCTACATCAAAACTTCTTTCACTACGATGTTGATATGCTTGTTGTTTCATTCTATTCTACGCAAACATGAGGTTATCCTTTAAGAGTTGGAGAACTTGTTGTTGATGATCGATGTGATGTTCCACTGCCTGAACCTTAGAATTTTCTCTTAAATGTGATGTGATGGATGGTGGCCGAAATCCATAAAGTGCCATAAATGGGGTCATTTTTGTTGCAGTATGGAAGGAAGTGATATACCACCATTCAACCAGAGGAAACCATTTGACCCATTGTGTTTGTTTATCAGATACAAAGCAACGAAGATATCCTTCCAAACATTTGTTTACTATCTCAGTTTGCCCATCAGATTGAGGATGATAAGATGAGCTATGAGCTAACTGAGTACCAAGACAAGAAAATAATTTTGTCCAAAAATTTCCAGTAAAAATGGTATCTTTGTCACTTACAATAATCTTTGGATTTCCATGTAGCTTTTGAATTGTTTCCATAAATTTAGTAGCAACTGTACTGGATTTAAATGGATGTGATAATGCACAAAAGTGTGCATACTTGGTAAGTTTGTCAACTACCACCATGATGACACTCTTTCCCTCAGACTTGGGTAAGCCTGTGATAAAATCCATTGAAACCTCCTCCCAATGTTGGCTTGTAATGGATAAAGGTTGTAATAGACTTGGTGTCTTAATTGTTACAACTTTATTTCGTTGGCAAACCAAACATTCTGCCACAAAATTTTGAATATTTGATTTAAGGCCATCCCAAAAAAATTCCTTCTTAACCCTGTGGTAAGTTTTTAAAAATCCTGAGTGCCCTCCTAAGGGAGAAGTGTGCAGTTCCAGAAGAATCTTTTGTTTGAGTTGGGAATTCTTAGAGAGGTATAAGCGATCTTTGTACCATAACAAATCATTTTTCCAGCTAAAGGTATCAGATGTACTGGAATCTTGCTATAACTTTTGAATAAGTGCCCACACTTCTTCGTCATTCTTCCGTTCCTCCCTTGCTTCGTTTATCCATTCTGATGGGATAATAGAAATGGTGCACAACAATGCTTCCACATCCTCATCCTTTCTTGAGAGTGCATCTGCCACAACATTTTTCTTCCCTTTTTTTGTAGATGATTTCATCCTTAAATCCAGCACAAGCTTGTCTAACCTTAACAAGACCAAAACCAAACGCTCTGATACCACTTGATTTGAAAATGAGATCTTAAATCAATATTAAGGTATTACAGACTTGTGTAGGAATGCTTATATCATTTAGTGCAACATATTGAAAAGATTGCGAATAATATAGACAATGAGGAATTAGAAAACATAACAGTCACACATCAACACAAGAAAAATAATGAAGGAGTTCACGAGACCCCCTGGATATGTCTCCTGGTCCAAGATTTTAGTGTCGACCTCTATATTATGTCTTCAAGAGAAGATGATTACAAGTGTGAGCTCGACTAGAGTCTCACCACGACAGTGACAAAACACAAGGATTCCCTCGAAATCCTTAAGTCTACAAGAGTACACAACTACTCCCTCTTGCTCTCTGTCTTCTACTTTCTCTTCCACCCTCTTCTACCCCTTTTGTCTGCCACAGAGTGGTTTTAAGCCTCTCGGCCCTGTTTGTTCCCCTCCCTTTTCGGTGTGGACATGTTTTTTTAAAAATGCTTTAGGCACACGAACAATTTCTTTTAGAAACATAAGGATCAGTGGGTGTGGTGAAACCGACTGTTCGGTCTTCCTCTGCACAAATCCCCTGATATAATACATATTTGGGCCTTATTTTATTTTATTAGAAATACAAAGAAATACATGAAAAACCCATCCGAAAGGGCTAAAGCGGATCTCAAAGGAAAATAGACTCACATCTATAACATCGTTGGGTCCACAATGCAGCTCATTCATTGTCCACCATTGATCCACGATCTCCCAATCCAATGGCTGCCAGTCATTTCGAGTGGCCTACGTGCACGAAGATTACCCACTTGAAAAAGTGCTTTTCTCTCTCCTTGTTGCATGCTACGTGTCGGTCAGTGTATGGGATCGGGTGAAGCCTGTTCAATACCACTTATCGCCTGAAGCTCGCCCGAAATACCATTTACCATGGAACCCAAATAGCATAAAGTTGCATTTGTAAATGCTTTCGGGTCCGTGTTTTATCATTGTAGCGCCATATGCCATGTCTCCTTTGTATTTTGCTTTTATAACGGAAATACACCAATACACAAGCCCGAAAAACAATTTTATATCGGAACTCAAATATTATAGAGCCACATTTATAAACCTGTCGGGTCTACTCATTGCATATATCACATGTCACTTCACTTCCCCGATCTCCGATCACTGATCGATCCAATTAGCCTTATCGGCTATCAGCGCATCAACGTATCGCTGTTTCATGGTCCATTGGCATCACCCCTTTGTATTTTATGATGCAGTATTGTGATGCGATAAGTTGCAATCACATATCACTGAGTCTTCGGGCCTGCAGTTTGGACCTTTCCCCTTTGAATCTGCGATGCGATATATGTGGTCTTTGCCATTGATCTGTGTGCCAATCCGACGGTCCATGTTATATCGCTGGATCGTAGTCGCAACCTACTTGAGGTTAGTGCCAATATGCCCCTCTGACCTCCGCCGATGCAATCTACTAATTTGATCTGGATCGTTGATCTGTCCGATCCAACGGCTCCTCTGCAGTGCCATTTGAACCTCCTCTTAGCTCTATTTCCGCCAATTCTTAGTGTTTTTCCATGCGATAGTGTTTTCCGATATTCGAAGACTTAGAGGTTTAGAGGGTTTAAGATCCATTTTGGATCAAAGATAGAACTATTGTTGATGGGTGCAACAGTTCTCTGGTTCCTGACAGTGGAGCAGAAAACCTAATGGTCTCTGGAGAGAATACCATGCTGTGTCATGAAAGGCTTGGACATATTGGAGAGAAAGGGCCTTTGAATACTTCATGGTAAAGGTATGGTAGAAGGTATGAGTAATAGCTCTTTGGATTTTGATTTCTATGAAAATTGTGTATATGGGAAGCAGAATCAGGTGAGTTTCCCCTCTTGTGGTAAAAGGGCAAAACATATATTAGAACTTGTGCACAGTGATATGTTTGGACCTGTAAAGGTTCCATCACTGGGTAAGTCTGTGTACTATGTATCATTTATAAATGAATTGTCAAGGAATACATGGATATATTTCCTTAAGAAGGAATCTGAAGTCCTTGATAGGTTTAAATAATTTAAGGCTCTAGTGGAAAACCAGATAGAGAAGGAGATAAAGGTATTGAGGACATATAACAGTGGAGAGTTTTGCAGCAAGGAATTTGAAGAATTTTGTAAGAAGTGTGGTATAACATAGCAGAAGACTACTCCATACACACCTGAGAAAAATGGAGCTGCAGAAAGAATGAACAAGACATTAATGGAAAGGGAAAGAAGCATGCTTAGTGGTGTCGGGTTAGGATAGGAATTCTGAGCAGAGGTGATGGAGACAACATGTTACCTAGTCAACAGATCACCTTCATCAGCATTGGAGGATAAGACTCCACAAGAGGTATGGACTGGTAAGAAACCCTCTCTTTCACATCTGAAAGTATTTGGATGTGATGCATATGTACATGTTCCAAAGGAGAAAAGAACCAAGTTGGATAGTAAATCCGAAAAGTGCATCTTTATTGGGTATAAGGATGGTTTAAAGGGTTATAAGATTTGGAACCCAGTAACAAGGAAGGTTGTGTACAACCAAGATGTTGTGTTCAGAGAGGTGAAAGATGTTAGTAAACATGAAGTCAAAACAAAGGAACATGAGAATATAGAGTTTGAGCTTAAGGAGGAAGAATAAGACTCTACAACAGAGGAGGAATCAGAAGATGAAAAGCCACAAACTCCAGGTGTGAGAAGATCAGTTCGAGAAAGAAGCCATCTAGAAAGGTATAGTCCATTTGCTTTCTATTCAAATTTTGCATTATCAGTTACTGATGATGATCCTAGAACTATGAAGGAAGAAGTAGATTCAGAATATGGAAAACTCTGGAAAGAGGCCATGGTTGATGAAATGGCATCTTTGCACAAAAATGAGGCTTGGGATCTGGTGGAGTTACTGGCTGGAAGGAAACCCATTGGCAGCAAGTGGGTATTCAAGAAGAAGACAAATGCAGAAGGAAAGGTGGAGAAATACAAAGCTCTGTTGGTAGAAAAAGGTTATTCCCGAGTATTCCAAGGTAGCTTCTATTAGATTACTTTTATCTGTTGCTGGTGCTTTTTATTTTGAGGTAGAACATATGGATGTGAAGACAACGTTTCTTCACGGGGATCTGGAAGAGGAGATCTACATGAAACAAATTGAATTTTTTGCAGTGAAGGTAAGAAACAGATGGTATGCAAATTAAAGAAGTCTCTGTATGGGTTAAAACTGTAACCAAGGATGTGGTATCAGAAATTTGATACATTTATACGGGAACATGGCTTCACCAGAAGCAAAGAAGATCATTGTGTGTATTTTAAATTAATTGATGACCGTGTTATTTATCTAGTCTTGTATGTGGATGATATGTTGTTGGTTGGAAATGAAAAAGAAATTATCCAGGATTTGGAGACCCAATTTTCCTCCAAATTTGACATGAAATATCTTGGTGCTGCAAACTATATTTTGGGCATGGAAATTAAAAGAGATCAGGAAAAGAGGAATCTTTGGTTAAACCAAAGGTAGTATGTCGAGACAATACTACAGAGGTCCAATATGCAGGATAGTAAACTGGTGAGGGTTCCTATTCTTGTAGGTGTGAGGTTATCTTCTAAGCAGTTTCCCAACACACAAGAAGAGGAAGAGGACATGTCCCATGTTCCATATGCAAGTGTAGTTGGTAGCCTGATGTATGCAATGGTCTGTACTAGACCAGACATTGCACATGCAGTGGGAGTATTGAGCAAGTTTATGTCAAAATCGGGGAAGCAACACTGGACAATAGTGAAGCGGGTTTTTAGGTTTTTGCGTGGAACTAGTGGTTATGGTTTGTGCTACCAAGGAAGACTAGGATTGGAAAGAGTGTTGGATATTCGTGGCTTTGTTGATGCAGACTGGGCTGAAGATCTGGATTAGAGAAGATATGCAAATGCGTATGTGTTTAAACTATTTGGAGGTGTAGTCAGTTGGATGAGTAAGAAACAATCTATAGTGGCATTATCAACTACAGAGGCAGAATACATGGCAGCCACTCGTGAAAGCAAGGAAGCAGTTTGGTTGTAGAGATTGTGTCAAGTATGGGGTTAGTACAGAGAGCTATAAGGATAGACTATGGCAGCCAAAGTGAAATTTTCTTGGCAAAGAACCCTACATATCATTCAAAGACAAAGCACATTGATGTTCAGTATCACTTTGTGAGGGATATGATAGAAGATAAAAAGCTGTTTCTGGTAAAGGTGGACACTTTGAAGAATATTGTAGATGCATTGACAAAATATTTGAGCTCTGAGAAGTTTTCTTGGTGGAGAGAAACAATGGGCATTGCAGGGCTGGATAAATGAATAAGCTCTATTGTGGCCCCCTGTGGAATGAAAACAACAAGTAGGAGAATGTTGGGTTGTGTTATATTCTTTCCGCGACTAGCCCACGTTGTTAATCGGGGGGCTAGAGGGGGGGCAGAGCCCCCCTTCGTTGCGTAACAGGGGGGTCATAAGGGGTTTGAGGGGTGCAGGTAACCCCCCTCTATGGGGTCTGGGGCAATGCCCTAGAAAATTTTGTTTTTGTACCCTATATTATTTTGGGCGAACCTACCTATGGCTTTGTTCATGATTTTTGCACATGGTTTTGGACGCGATGGTTTTCGGTCCATGGTATTGGATGTTTCAACATGTATAAATATGTACTATAACATTGAAAGGAACATAATGAAAAATCAAGTTGTTAGTCCTAGTTTTGGGATCCAGGGGAAATCTCTAGGTATACGTGTTTTATGTGTTATGCTCTCGCATTGTTTATTTTCTGTGTTTAAGGATTCATATGCAGGTAATTTCTATATGAGGCTAAAACCTACACATATATCAGTAAGAAATTTCAAGGCATCATCATGAATCAGATATACATCAAGTCCTCAACAGCTTATGAGGATCAAAAAGAACTTCTAAATAACCTCCACATACTGTAGTCATCAAACATCAAGACAAAAAATATAATTGATAATTGTCTAAACCATATCAAATCATTTTTTTGAGTCTTTCCCACTACCTCTTCATCAAACCAGCATATACGCAACTGTGTAGCTTCTAACTCGCGTATATATGCGAATTGTCTTCATGATAATTACGTATGAGAATTAGGACACTAAAATTTCATACTTTTAGTTCCTTCTGAGTATGTTCTGTCTGTATACTGAGCTATGCCACATCTTTCTATCTGTAATTCCTTCTTCTTCCATACCTTGGAGCGTGATGATGTTTGTTCCTTTTGGTATGTTGGCCGAAATTTTCTCCTGCATTATTTTTCTATAGGACCAAACTTGTCACAGGCATAGCATCTTTTATGTTTCATATTCCTTCTAAAGTAGTCAATGGCTTTGTGACCAAACATATTGAAAGAAAAAAAATATCCCTTGAAGTACCTCGAAGCTGATGATGTTTTTGTGTGATGGTTATTAGCTTGAACCATTCTACCTGCATATTACTACAACATGTCCAAAGTTATGACATATAAAACATTCAACATTATTCATCAGAGGAAAGAACTGATTATCACTTCCACAATTAGGAGTAAATGATTTTCTTTGAAGACTTTCTTTCCTTGGTTGTTGATGATGTTGACCTCTTATCTCCTTGTTAAGAATTTCAGATTTTGCACTATATTTCTTTGCTTCAGTTTGTGAGCTAGATTGTCCTTTAATAGCTTTATGAAAACCAAGACCATATTTGATGGTAGGAGACCTTTGACTACTAAGAATATCATCCAAAATCTTAGCACTATATTGAAATCATAAAATTTTATCCTTTTCTTCTAATTTACCTTTTAGGATATTTACCTCAACCTAATATTGCTCTTCCTTTTCAAGATACTACTTCTTCATGATTTCTTCAGCTTTTCTTCCTTCTTCCACTTGTTTCCTTAATTCGAGAACTTCGATTTCTTGTTCTTCAAATGATTGGAGTAGTTCTTCATTTTGCTTATTTGATTTTTCAAGATCTTCTTTTAGAGAGAGGATCTCAACTTCAAGACTTTCATAGTAACTGGATCTATCTTTAAGTTTCTTGATTGTCGTACTCTTTTTACTTACTTCATTTCTTAATGATGTCACTTCATCCTCTAGCTTTTTACATTGATCTTCCTTTTCCTTGTACTGCTTCCTTACCTTGTTTCCTTCCTCCAAATGATATTTTAATCTGGTAACTTCTTATTTGTAGGAACATTCCCTTTTATCAATTATATCTTCTTGATCTCTAATTATTTTTGTGATCCTTTTAAATTCTGCCTCCATTTGATTTATTTCTCTTTCACCCATAAGAGCAAAATTGTTTCACTATCACTTTCATTATCTTCAAATGAACAGAGAAATGTATCACCAGAGGAAAATATATTCATACTTGCTAATTCTTTTGCTTGTTCATCTTCATTCTGAGGTGATTCTGAATCTGAAGAGTTGCTTCCACATAATCCCCAATCGTCTCTCCCATTGTCATAGTTCCTTTGAGATGCCTTCTTCTTTTGAGGTGCTTTCTTCTTTAGCTTCTTTCCTATTGTTACTATGAATCTCCTTCAAGCGATCAAGCTTCTGGCAAAGGACCTGCTCTGATACCAACTATTGGAAATAATACTGAGAGGGGGGTTGAATTAGTATTTTCAAATCAATAACTTTTTCATTTCCATAATCAAATTTATATATGCTACTTCATAGAAGGGAAGTCGCGTGTGCATGCAACTGTTCTTAAGGCAACCAACGTATATCCAATAAACTTATGATTCAATTAATTCATCCTATGTTGATCTTTAATCAGTGCATCTGTATTTATTAAACATTAAATAGTAACCATGTGCAGTAATAATAGAATAGACCATCATACATAAGAGACACACATGAACACCAAGAGTTAAGGTGGAAACACAATGTGGGTGAAAACCACCTGCTGCTGTTGTCTATGTCTTCTTTTAATAATAAGAAAATCTATTTACAATCTTGTACTGGTGCAGACTTGTACCAGTACGTAGGCACCCACCTACAGAAGGCTATAACCCTCTCTTTTTTTCCAGCTTCTACTGGAAGGGAGATACAACCCCCTAGCTCTTGTATTAGCCGATATGTTTACTAGTACATAGGCATTGACCTACAGAAGGCTCCAATGTTCACTCTTTTTCCAGTTTCTACTAGAAGGGAGCTCCAACCCCCTGGCTCTTGTACTAGCCGATATGTTTACCAGTACATAGGTGCCAACCTACAGAAGGCTACGACCTTCTCTCTTCCTCCAAGGACCACGTTTCATAAATTTTCACATTGGATACTCCTGGAACACAACACCACAATTTGAAGGCCACGTTTCATCCAAGTTTTATATTGGACCCATCAACATCATTGAAGCTCAAAATTAATCACCACTGCAATACAAACATCAAATGCATTTACATCAACCAATCAATAAAACCCAATCATCAATCTCTTGGCACATCAACCCCAGCTTCCAGATCCATATTATTGGGGTCCATCTGTTGGGTCCCTATAATACTAGTGATTACCCCATTACTATTGTAGTTATACCCCTATTTATATTGTTGTGCCCCTATTACCCCCATATTGTTATTTCTGTGCCCCTTAGAATCCCTCTATTGTTATTTTTGTGGCTTTATATTATTATTATTAGGTCGGCTGGATTATATTGTGACTCCTTAGACTCCTATATATAGAAAGGAGGTTTTGTCATTTGTATCATCCAAGAATTGTTCATTTATGTAATGTAAAGGAGGTTGCCCCCTCGAAGAGGCTGAATTCTAAGGCGTGGATCTCTCTTTTCTATCTTTTTGTGAGCTGGTTTCATAACATTTGGTATCAGAGCTTTGGATTCTAGGGTTTCGCTGCTCCAAACAGGTCATCGTGGCATTTTCACTATAACTTTTTTCTATGACGTTTCAGAAGTCGCAAAAAAAACCCATTTGAGAAGAAATCTCGCTGAACCTTGGGTCCAAATTTCAGAGCTTTTCGCGCGATATTTGCGGAGATATGATCTGAGGAAGTTGGTCTTTTTGCAGACTCCTGAATTACATTCAAAACAGGTGACCTGGGGAAAATCGTCATAACTTTCTCTCTGAGGATCGGATTGAAATTTCGTAAGAAGGTACAGAAAGAGGACGGACTGTAGTTTCTTGTATGTGTGTTTCAGATTCAAAGGTTGAAACAAGGACTCATGGACGTACAACTTCGCTCTACTGAACCAGTCTAAAAGCAAGTCACTGTGGGAGATTTCACATAACTCTTCCTTGGAGAATCCAATTTGGCTCAGACTTGTGGCATTGGAAAGAGGACGCAGAAGGCTACTACAGGTAGCAATTTCAGAATTGGATGATCCGAAATTACAGAGATACATCAGATTCAATATCAGGCTTCTATAAAGTGAAAAAAGGTGTGTAGTTTTTTTTTTAATTTTTGTGTAAGCTTGGTTTAACGAAATTCAAAGGGCATAGTAAAGCATTATTATCGGTAACTGATGCCCCGAGGAAAGAAAATGCAAACACCTAGTAAGGAACCTGAAAGCTCTAGCATGACTCATGAAGAAGAGGAAGAAATGCTACATGATATATCAAAATTACAAGAACAAGTGCAACAAATGTCACGCTCACAAAAGCTAACAGAAGCTAAGATAAGTGGCGTGGAATCTAAGGTAAATGGCGTGGAATCTAAGATAAAGGGCATGGAAGCTAAGATGGAGGATTCGATGGCAAATTTGAAGATAGATTTGAATACAAACATGGAAGAATTGAAGAAGTTGCTACAAGAAAGGGTCACTAATGGTGAAAAGGTAGTAAAGGAAACTCATGATGAGAACAAAAGAAATGTTAATCATGATTCCATAGACTCTAATGTTGGATCGAAGACTCACCATGTTCCAAAAATCGATATGAGGAAGTTTGATGGCAAGGATCCCGCCACATGGATATTACAGATGGAGCAATTCTTCGATCTCAATAATGTGCAAAACACACAAAAGGTACGTATGGCAACTTTATATTTGGAACCAAATCAGTTTGTATGGTATCAATGGCTTTGTTCTCGTAAAAAATTTATCACTTGGGCAATTTTTACGGAAGAATTGATAGCACATTATGAGGATACAAAAAGCAACACTTTTTTTAGCCAATTGATAAGTCTCAAACAAAAGGGTTCAATAATGGAGCACATTGAGGAGTTCCAAAAATTGAACATAAGGGTAAAAGATATTCCAGAGGAGCATAGGATTGATGTGTTCATAGGGTCTTTAAAGGATAATATCCAACATGATGTGTGCCTTTGGGAACCTGATTCATTAGAGAAGGCATTCAGGTTAGCAAGAAAAATGGAAAGCAAAATTATGGCAACTAGGAAGCATACCATTCACAACTATAAAGACGGAAGTGTTGTTGCCCATAGTCTTCCACAACCTACAAGGTTGACACCACAACAATTGGAAGAAAAAAGAGCAAAAGGGCTTTGTTACAATTGTGATAGCAAATACACAAAAGGTCATAAGTGTGCTGAGAAGAAATTATTCTACATAGATTGTGAAGAGGAAGAAGAAAAGGAGCAAGAAAGGTCAAAAGAAGAGGATATATTCCAGGAACAAAGCCTAGATGAAGAACAAATAAATCCGACCATATCTTGTAATGCATTGGCGGGAATTACCACTCCTCAAACCATCAAGATAGAAGGACAAATCAAGAAGAAAAAGGTAATAGTGTTGATTGATTCAGGAAGCACCCACAATTTTATTCATTGTAGGGTAGCAAAAGAATTGAATTGCTTCCTATATCCAGCACCAGAGTGTCAAGTGATGATTGCAAATGGAGGAACAATAAATTGTTCTGGAAAGTGCCATAATATCAAGCTATCCATGGGAGAATATGTATTGACTAGCCCAATGCTTTCCATTCCAATGGGAGGTGCTGATGTTGTACTAGGAGTCCAATGGCTACAATCCTTGGGTACAATAGCTTTTAATTTTCAAGAACTTTTCATGAAATTTTCTGTGGAAGGAAAGGAAGTTGAATTAAGGGGTATTGCAGGGAAACCAGGAAAGATAATCAGCTCTAATGGTATGACAAAGCTTCTAAAAAAGGAGCAAAGAGGTGTAATTGCACAATTATGTTCGCTAGATGTTTCCACATTGGAATCATCTATTTCTCCAGATCTCCAAAAAGTCCTGGACAATCATTCCAAGGTATTTGAGACTCCCAAAGGTCTCCCACCTATGCGTGATCATGATCATGCTATTCATCTGATTCCAGGAAGTGTTCCTCCAAACATCAGGCCGTACAGATATCCCTATGTCCAAAAAAGTGAAATTGAACGTATGGTTGCAGAAATGCTAGAGGCTGGTATAATTCAACCGAGTCAAAGTTCTTTCTCAGCTCCAGTAGTATTGGTGCACAAGAAGGATGGATCATGGCGCATGTGTCCAGATTATAGGGAGCTCAACAAGCTCACTATTAAAGATAAGTTCCCCATTCCTGTTATTGATGAATTACTGGATGAATTGCATGGATCAATTTACTTCACCAAGTTGGATCTTCGTTCGGGATATCATCAAATCAGAATGAAGATTGAAGACATTCCGAAAACAGCATTTAGAACTCATGAGGGTCATTATGAATTTTTGGTCATGCCTTTTGGCCTTACCAATGCACCTTCAACATTTCAAGGTTTGATGAATTCAATTTTCAAACCATTCCTTAGAAAATTTGTGTTAGTATTTTTTGATGATATACTAATCTACAGCAAGTCTTGGAAGGATCATGTTGAACATGTTGACAGGGTGCTACAACTATTGGAGGAGAAACAATTATATGCAAAAAGATCCAAATGTTTCTTTGGAGTCCAGGAGGTGGAATATTTGGGTCATATTGTATCTCATGAAGGAGTTAAGGTAGACCCTAGCAAAATTAAAGCCATTAAGGAATGGAAAATCCCCACATCCATAAAGCATCTGCGAGGATTTCTTGGGTTGACAGGGTATTATCGCAAGTTTGTTAAGAATTATGGGAGAATAGCAGCACCTCTAACAACATTATTGAAGAAAGATTCATTTTCATGGACTTCGGAAGCAACAAAGGCCTTTGAACATCTTAAAGAGGCAATGTGCCAAGCACCGGTCTTAGCTACACCGGACTTCACAAAAACCTTTATTGTGGAATGTGATGCTTCAGGAAATGGAATTGGTGTTGTTCTAATGCAAGATGAAAGACCCATTGCTTTTGAAAGTCGTCCAATCAAGGGAAAGTTTTTAAGCAAAGCTATTTATGAGAAGGAAATGTTGGCAATACTCCATGCACTTAAGAAATGGCGACCCTACCTAATGGGAAGACACTTCAAGGTAAAAACGGATCATGATAGCCTTAAATACTTTTTAGAACAAAGATTATCCTCTGAAGAGCAACAAAAGTGGGTCACAAAGATGTTGGGTTATGACTTTGAAATCATCTACAAAAAAGGGAAGCAAAATGTGGTGGCAGATGCACTCTCAAGAAAGGATGAGGATGTGGAAGCATTGTTGTGTGCCATTTCTATTATCCAACCAGATTGGATAAACGAAGCAAGGGAGGAATGGAAGAATGACGAAGAAGTGTGGGCACTTATTCGAAAGCTACAACAAGATTCCAGTACTTCTGATACATTTAGCTGGCAAAATGATTCGTTATGGTACAAAGATCGCTTATACCTCTGTAAGAATTCCCAGCTAAAACAAAAGATTCTTATGGAATTGCACACTTCTCCCTTAGGAGGGCACTCAGGATTTTTAAAAACTTACCACAGGGTTAAGAAGGAATTTTTTTGGGATGGCCTTAAATCAGATATTCAAAAGTTTGTGGCGGAATGTTTGGTTTGCCAACAAAATAAAGTTGAAACAATTAAGACACCGGGTCTATTACAACCTTTATCCATTCCAAGCCAACGTTGGGAGGAGGTTTCAATGGATTTTATCACAGGTTTACCCAAGTCTGAGGGAAAGAGTGTCATCATGGTGGTAGTTGACAGACTTACCAAGTATGCACACTTTTGTGCATTATCACATCCATTTAAAGCCAGTACAGTTTCTACTGCATTTATGGAAACAGTTCAAAAGCTACATGGAAACCCAAAGATTATTGTAAGTGACAGAGATCCCATTTTCACTGGAAATTTTTGGACAGAATTATTTTCTTGTCTTGGTACTCAGTTAGCTCATAGCTCATCTTATCATCCTCAATCTGATGGGCAAACTGAGATAGTAAACAAATGTTTGGAAGGATATCTTCGTTGCTTTGTATCTGATAAACAGACACAATGGGTCAAATGGTTGCCTCTGGCTGAATGGTGGTATAACACTTCCTTCCATACAGCAACAAAAATGACCCCATTTATGGCACTTTATGGGTATCAACCACCATCCATCACATCATATTTAAGAGAAAATTCTAAGGTTCAGGCAGTGGAACATCACATCGAACATCAACAACAAGTCCTCCAACTCTTAAAGGATAACCTCGTGTTGGCACAAAATAGAATGAAACAACAGGCAGATCAACATCGCAGTGAAAGAAGTTTTGATGTAGGTGATTGGGTATTCCTACGGCTACAACCATATAAGCAAATGTCCCTAAAGCAAGCTAAGAAGGATAATAAATTATCACCAAAGTATTATGGTCCGTACAAGGTGTTGCAAAAGATTGGTACTATGGCATACAAATTGGAGCTTCCTGCAGCTTCTCGATTGCACCCAGTTTTCCATGTTTCATGTTTAAAGAAGGTTATAGGTGACAAGCTCCCAATTCAAACAATATTGCCAGAACTTGACGAGGAAGGAAAAATTATATTGGAACCGGAAGCAGTCACAGAAACAAGAACTCGACAGCTACGAAATCGATCAATTTCAGAGTATCTTATCAAGTGGAAGAACTTATCCGCTGAAGATTCCACATGGGAGGATGAGAATTTTATGCAGAAGTATCCAGAACTACTCAAGCGTTGAGGACAACACTTTTTTGAAGGAGAGGGGCATGTTGGGTCCCTATAATACTAGTGATTACCCCATTACTATTGTAGTTATACCCCTATTTATATTGTTGTGCCCATATTACCCCCATATTGTTATTTCTGTGCCCCTTAGAATCCCTCTATTGTTATTTTTGTGGCTTTATATTATTATTATTAGGTCGGCTGGATTATATTGTGACTCCTTAAACTCCTTAATATAGAAAGGAGGTTTTTTCATTTGTATCATCCAAGAATTGTTCATTTATGTAATGTAAAGGAGGTTGCCCCCTTGAAGAGGCTGAATTCTAAGGCGTGGATCTCTCTTTTCTATCTTTTTGTGAGCTGGTTTCTTAACACCATCAATCCCTAATTCAGTTGTTTTCATTCCCTAATGAAGTTAACCTACATCATGCTTGCCTCCCAAGAGTTTCATGTCACCATTCATTCAAAAAGTTCCCCTAGAGAGATCAGTGCAGGTGGCCCTTTATCAGGCTGCAATGCATTGTAGGAAGTACACTGTCTGGGTACTATGCATCACACCTAGCCTTTGTTTCACCTGTGTTGAGTGAGATTCATCAAATTTTTAAAATGAATCCATTGGATTCCTCATCCAATGGATGCTTCTAGAAGTTTCAAGATGGATTGAGCTCACTTTTGGATGAGGAAGAGGATGAATGAACCTTAATCCATTATCCCTTCCTCTATCGAACCGCTTCCCAATTTTGGCAAAGCATTCATGAGGGCCATTAATGGCTTAACCTCCTCCATTCAGCTATAAATTAACCAAGCATTAAAAGGCTACTGGAGGTTGGAACTTCTTGAGTTAAGGAAATGTTGCTTCAGTGAGATTTGCAAGAGTATTGTGATGATGTCAAATTGTTTCTTCATGAGGAGAGAAGGGTTTGAAGTTGGAAGGATGACACTGAATCAAGCGTGCATCTACATGGGTTGTAATATTTCCTTCCATCAATAAAGAATTCTAAACTTTTTCCATTCATGTGTTTACATGATGTATATCGTATTCTTGATTCACTGATATGTTTAGTCAACAGATCGTCATTATTGTATGCTTTGATGGGTTTCTGTCTCAGCTTGTGTGCACGTACTTTCCAAGCGAGTGAAGTACAGAAAGGAGTGGTGAAATCAGTCAAAGGAGAGAGGGATCAAGCAAAAGTTACAGGTTGGTACCTTTTTTTCTTCTTTCTCTTATCTGTTAACTATAGGAAAAGCGATGAATTACTTTGTTTGTTGTTTCTAGACTAGCTACTAGGTCTAGAGGGTTAGGCGTTTGAAGAACACTAAATTTGCCCACAACAAAATGGCGACTCCACTGGGGAGCGATCCTATCCCTTATAGTAGCTCATCAATCTCTTAAAACACTTTGACATACTGTACCTTTTGTTATTCATTGAATTCAAATCCGATTCACTGAAAGTTGAGTCAATTTTGAGCATAAAATTGTCTTACTGTGATCATCACACTTTTGTGGGTGACATAGTATGATGCAATGCAATTCCCGCATAGATCCAGTGTGATGCATCGCATTGTCTCTAAATGTTACCTGCGATGATCCCTTTAGGGTCAGTTTTCCCATCTAGGAATTGTAAATTTTTGTCAATTTTCATCAATTTGAATCGCTTGTTGAATGTAAATAATGTCTTATCTTTGAAAACAATCTCTTCATCTCCTTAGCCAGCCAGCTTGTTGTGGCCAACAACAACCCACCCCCCCCCCTTTTTCATTTAAGTGTTGTCCAAAATACTAAATGAATGGGGACCCTTAGTTAAAATTTAGGAAAAGCAAGAGTTTCCTTTCTTCAAAATAAGGTTACCATCGTAAGCTTAGGAAGATCTTTTGAATACTTTAAAACCTAAGTTTATGATAAGGAAAAAATCTTTAAAAAGCCACATCATAAAATGATAGAAAAACACCTCCATTTGGGTATAATCCCGGTATGTGCAAGATTCTCGTACTAAGCAATATATCGCATTACAATAAAGTAATGCTAATAAGAAAAACTTCAAGAATTTCCGATTTGCGATAACACCGATCACAAGATCGCATATCGCAGGGAATGGGTTAACAAAATTTGGCAAGCATAAAACTTTTGCGATCTACGATGTTGCGATATCGCGATAAAACGATGGTTGCGATATTAAGCCAAATCAACTCTGCGATGTTATATTTGTGAGTCGGTGCAAGAGCGCGATAGTGCAATAATGCGATGTCATGATCTGCGACGATTGTGAACCAAATCGAAAAATCACTCCATCACGAATCTTTCGGGCACGCTATTCAAGAAAATCCACTTACCATAATCTGACTCAAGATCATGCGCTTTTAATGATAATAAAGGAATTAGTTGTCATCTATTAATAAAAGGTAGACACGTGCTTTTGCAAAGAATTACTTCACGTAAGGTGGCATATTTGATATATATGCTGCATTTAAGACCCTCCCATCACCTTTCTTGATCAGTCATTTCCATTTCACTTGTGAGCTACAGGAACGGAGAACGAAGGACGATACAAAGCCATACGCAGGAAGAAATGGGAAAGAAAAATAAAGCTCAAGGCTCTGGGGTGAAGGAAATGGCACCCTTATATACATACACAGCTTGTAACAGAGATGCAGGGATATCGACGTGGGAAAGCATGTACAGATTGCTTGAAGAAGAAAACCCCATAATAATGAAGGTTACCACTGTCTCAGACTCACAGGGCTCTTCCGAAGCATCCTTAGAAGAACTAGCATGCTCATTCCTTCATCGGATAGCAGCAAGGCCCAAAATTCTCCCATATACGGATATGATCAAGTGGATACTTGACGACGCAGAAATGAACAATAGATAGTTCAAGATTCAAAGACATGGGCTCATCGGGTCATTCACTGCACAAGATTTAAAGCTCATGTATCATCTTCCTGAATCGCAGGCGACTTACAATGAACAATTCATTAAAAAATTTGTGGCGGAGAACCCAAACCTATCAGAGACCACCAAAGATTGGTCCAGAAAAGATGAACCGCTCAAGAAAGACAAAAACGGTATGTACAACACTAGTTCCCTCACCTCTCCGTATTGTTTTGCTGCGGCCATGCTTTGTAGATTATTTGGGATGCCAGATATCAATAAGTTTTCGTGTGAATGGTTACCATTAATAGATGCTGCCACAAATGCCATTATTATAGGTTGGGCCAAGATCTTTTCTGATAACCTATTCACAGCTATTATCAATTACCGGTCTAAAAGATCCATGTCTCAAAGGATCTATCCTCCTTTTTACCTATCCGCATATGCTATGGATTCTATTTGTTATGTGTCTAAATTTCTCGTTATGGGTTGGAAATGGACAAATCAGGAGCCATTACCCATCCATGTTTATCATAAGATATTATGTGATTCTCAGTTCATTCCACATTTCTACCAGATTTGTCACGGGCTTATCTTACCCTTGTATAGAATGATGTATGATAAAGATCCCCCGAGGTGCTCACTTGAGGCACAGATAGATATCATCCCCATCTCAAGATGGTTCAGAGATGAATGGTTCACCTATATTAGAGTATTTGGAAGCACCGTCCCCCCTCATGTCCTACCTTTGTATATCCCTGACAAACTTCTGGCTCGATAAATTGCATATCAAACCTGTTCAGAAGGCGGCCTAACTAAAGACCTAAAAGACAAAAAGTAGGCCATATGGCCACAGTTTCCTGTGGCTTGTGGGGCCTTTTCGTTGTTTGATATAGGTCACGTTTTCATCGAAGTACAGAATATGATGTGTCTACAATTATTTAAATTCCCGGCAAGACCATTTGACCCAAATGAGGTTGCCCAAAATTTCACAACGATAGTCAAGATAAAAGTGTTCGTTGGAAAAAAGGACTTATTTGATGATATATTTCAGAGTAAAAGCTCACTTCAGGAAATTTTGCGGGAAGCCCAATCACAATTGTCTCCAGATGAACTCCAAATATTCATGGTATACAGGGAAAGAAGACTAGCCATTGTTCCTCTAGAAAAGCTGCGACTATCTTCCAGAGAACCGACTCCAAGCGTTAGCCTCAGTGGGAATTCAAGCACTTCCGGATCTAAATCTAAGACTGGACAAGAGATGCCTGAGCATTCTAAAAGATCCGAAAACAACCAAGATAGGAGCGAAGAGTCAGCTAAAGACACCGCTCAGTCAATGGAATTTCCACAACAGCAGGTTATCGCCTCCCCGCCAAGAGATGTCCCCCCTCTCATCATTGAAGCACCACCCGTCACAACAGAATTAGATAAGGAATGGGAAACCTTCAACGAACTGATCAATCTTGAAGGACAAGCCCCAAAAACACCTGTGAGCAATACACAGGTAGCACAAGAAGTGGGCTCAACCATAGTCAGCAATGTCACAGAAACGGAGCATATTCCTATCGCTCCATCTTCTGAGCTTCTATTGAATGTAGAAGAAATTCCCCCACTGGACATATTTTATAGTCCCCAACATAAAGCAGTTCTAAGAAGACAGAGAAAAAAAAATAAGTTAGAAAATACACTTTCTCAGGATGCTGAGCAACTAGACGTCCTATGGAAAGATCCTGCTAGTAATCCGACTGAAAATCTCACCAAACTGTCTCAGATCGCAGGGGCGTATGCCTCTGTGACTATCGACAAAGCGTCAGAAGTACAACAATTGTTGAAAGAGAAAGAAAATCAGATACAGGTACTGCAACTACAATTGCAAAAATTCTCAAGCCCCTTGTTGGAAACACTGATTCCTTCATCAAGGACTCCCAAGACTTTGTGAATCTTATTAAGAATGAAAAATTGGAACATGATGATATCCTTGTAAGCTTCGACGTGGTATCCTTATTCACTAAGATCCCTCTTGATGAAGCCATTCAGGTTATAAAAGAAGTTGCTGATCCAGGGACTGCAAAGCTGGCTGAGATCTGCCTAAGGTCGACTGCGTTCACCTTCCAAGGAGTATTTTATGAACAGACATCCGGTGTGGCAATGGGGTCCCCCCTTTCGCCAATAGTGGCCAACCTTTACATGGAATACTTTGAAAAGAAGGCCCTGAATTCATATCCTTTGAAACCAGCCTGGTGGAAGCGATTTGTCGATGACACCAATATAAAATGGACTCATGGTAAAGCAGAACTCGAAAAGTTTTTCACTCACTTAAATTCGATCTCTCCAGATATAAAGTTTACAATGGAACTTGAAGAAAACAAGAGCATTCCATTTTTAGATGTCCTAATCATCAGAAAAGAAGATGGCTCTTTGGGCCATAAGGTTTTCAGGAAATCAACCCACACAGAGAGTTACCTCCATGCCGATTCCCACCATCACCCTGTGCAGAAGGTTGGTGTTCTAAACACGCTGGCCATCAGAGCCCTTCGAATTTCCGAGCACCTGGAGGAAGAGAAGAAGCATCTAATCTTAACTTTTAAAAGTATAGGCTACAAGGAGCAGGAAATTAAAAAGGCCATAGAGAAAGCTGAAAGAAAGTTGTTGTCTCATGAGCCTAAGGCTCAAGACCAGCCTAATTGTGGTATTGTTTGTCTACCGTATATCCATGGAATTACGGACAAAATCACCAAAATCCTAAAAAAGAAAAACATTATCACTCATTTCTCAGCCCCAGGTACTATCAGACAAAGTTTGAGGTCCGTTAAAGATGATATCGACAAGCAGCAGCTTAAAGGAGTTTATAAAATAGAGTGTTCCTGTGGAAAATGCTACATTGGTGAAACAGGTCGCTCCCTCCACACAAGACTCAAGGAACATGGCGCGGATATTAAGAACGAAAGATCTCGTACTTCAGCCCTGGCAGAGCACTCCTTAAAAACTAAACACCATATCTGTCTGGAAAGCGCATCAATTATCGCTAGGGAAGAGCAACATCAGAGACGAAAGTTGAGAGAAGCGCTTGAAATGATCAAACATCCTCATAATCTGAACAGAGATAATGGCGTGGAGATTAGCGGGAGCTGGCTTCCCTTGATCAAGGAAATAAAAATCGCAAGCGCATCCCCTGGTAAAGGTAAAGGCCTCAGCAAGTAAGTTATCCCTCTCCTTTCTTGTGTCTTCAGTCTTTGTTTTCATTTAGATCTAGGTATAGAATTTCGGTTAAATTCTAGAATATATTAACCCTAGATATTAATTATTTTCCTATTAATATTCCCTAGGTTAAAATCTATTTCATATTAGAATTAATTTCTCCCTAGGTATAATATTAATCTCATATTAGAATTAATATTATATTTTAAATCAAATTAATATTAATAATATAATTAATGTTAATAATAATATTAATAATAATATTATTAATAAGAATTAATATTAATAATATTATAATTAATAATAATATAATTAATATAAATAAATAAATATTTAATATTAATTAATATATTAATAATAATAATATAATTAATAATATATAATTAATATATTGAGGAATAATTATATAATTAAAAATAAAAATAATAATGTAATTAATATAATTATATAATTAATTAATAATAATAATTAATATAATTAATATTATTAATAATAATATTAATAATAAATAATTAATATAATTAATATTAATAATATAATTAATATTAATAATATATTAATATTAATAATATTATTAATATAATTAATATTAATAATAATTTAATATTCCCTAGGTTAAAATCTATTTCATTTTAGAATTAATTCTTCCATAGGTATAAAATTAAATTAATTTCACATTAAAATTAATATTATATACTAAAAACAAATTAATATTAATAATATATTTAATATTAATAATAATATAATTAATATAATTAGTATTAATAGTATTATAATTAATAAACAATATGATTAATATAATTAATATTAATCAATATATTAATAATAATAATATAATTAATATAATTAATAATTAAAAATTATTAATTCAGCCGACAAGTTTGTTATTCTAAAATGTTTTATCCTCATCACTATTTATTATTTCTCCGCTGCTCTTCTGTCATCATCATTCTCTCATCCTGAAGATGGATCCCATTTGGGATTTGAAACGTTGGTTCAAAAATGATAAAACTGTGGATTCTCCGGTCAATGATTCAAAAGCCAATACTAATAATGAGGCACACAAATAGCTTGAAAAGTTGCAGGAAGACTTCCAGCAAATGCAAATAGGTTATTAAAGAAGTTTGGACGAAAAGGGAAAACAGTTGCAAGATGTACAAGAGATGCACAAAGATGACCCTAAACTTACAGAGTTTATTTCAGAATCTATTGCCTTGAATGAACAACTACTGCAGCAACAGGAAGTGTTGGGACAAAAGATATCACAGTGGAATTATTATTGCGAAATGAGTGATAAGATCACCAATCAAGTGGTCTACTTACGAAGTGACTATGATCAGATTGACAAACGAGTGATGGATTACTTGGATTGGCAGGATTAAGACGAGGGAAAAAGAGCAGGCGCACCCAGGATAAATGAGAATCATAAAGAGTTTCTCTTCAACAAGTGGGACGATCAAATCAGGGAGGCAGAACAAGCAGCATAAACAACGGCCACGACAGCAAGCATTCTTATTGACTGTGTAAATGAGAATTTGCACAGATCAAATTTAATCGCAGAGACCACCTCAGGGTATTTACCAAATAAAATATGACTAGAAGCATAATGGAAGCAGAAGGCGCAAGAAAAGGGAAAAGTGATCCAAGCACTAAAAAGGTTAAATTGGGAATGTTACTGGGCATACTTGGTGAAGCCGCATAGTCAGTGGATGACTATGAAATGTATCATAAATGCGGCCGAAAAAGTGGTGCCAGCTCTGATAGATTCCGTTTTCTCAGCCCAGCTCAAAGCAGAAGTCAGCTAGCCGGCTCTCCTTAAACCAATGCTGAATGCATGCAGCTTTAAAGACCAGATACAGAAGTAGCTTAATTTGGAATTTTGTTTTTACTTAAAAATTAGATTAGAAAAAGGATGACCATTTGAAAACCGCATCCTAAATTTTGTAAATAAACTATTATTATAATTAGGAAGTAGTATTTAAACCCTTCTCATGCATTTAGAGAAGGGTCCAGAAATTTGTCAAAAACTTGTCCTCAGAACATGCACTTTTGCACCCTCAGAGGAGGTTTTGGTGAATGAATGGATCAAGGTTTATTGATGTTTGCATTTGATATCTGCTACTAATGTTGCACTTCTGTACTCTTGGCAGATATTAGAACAAGGAGAGATAAATAATTGTTGCTTGAAGCTTATGAGTAGGACCAGTCATAAATGGTACTTTTATCTCTTGGCCATTTCTGCTTATATTCTTAAAGTGATATACAGTTTTTAGTTGATTATATGTTATTGCATGAATGTTTGAGTTACCATTTGGCACTTTTGTACGGTGGAGCCATTTATTTATGTTTGATATCCGCCATTTATTTATGTTTGATATATGAATAACTTATTATGCGATATGCCGTTCACAACTGTTTTGCCTAACTTTTTATGCAAAGCGGTTCATCTTAATTGATTTCCATTCTTATGATAGCTGAATGATATTTATTACCAGTTATTATTTTAAATCTCTTTAGATCGCATAATAGAAGAAATACATCCCGGGTTAGCATAGATTAGATGTGCTATTTTCATTAGATTACAATAGCATAAAATTAGATTAAAGTAGCTTAGATTAGAACTCTTATATCAGCATCATCCAACTCTGCACACACATACACCCTTAGATTGGGAAACTGGCCCCATTATCCCCAGTCGGAACCGCTATACCAAACGGATAAGGAGCTGCCAACCAAGGTCCGGACCGGGTGGGTATCCCCCTTGTTGTCGACCTGATTTTCGGGGCTTCAACACAACCCTACTTTGATTGGATTGATTAATGTTTCTTTAATGTTTTCTTTGTCATTATCAGCCTATAGTCAAAGTTAGAATATAATCGATTGTTTTTGTCGATAGAAAAGTGTCATAAAATCGTCATTTTCTTCGAAAAATGAAGTGTCATAAAATCTTCGTTCATAAATTATTGATTGATTTATTTGTGCATATGATTTGTATTTTCATTGGAGTGTAAAAAATATTCATTTCTTTAAAATTGAAAGTGTCGTATATTCTTCCTTTCACTTTAAAATAAATAGTCACAAATCGTCATTTTTTATGAAAAGAGTTTTGAATCGTTTGTGCATTAGTTTTTATTATTGCATCATTCACATTAAGAGAAACTGAAAATAAAAACATGCATTGTGCATATTAAAGTTTGTTAATTCTTGAAAGGAATGGTTTAGGGAATTGCATCTAGTTCGTGCTCTTTTTTTTATTTATCAAAACGCACTTGTATGCTTTATCCCTCATAGCTAGGGGTTTCATTGCTGAAATTAAATGGAAAGAGTGCTTCTCATTCTAGTTTCATTTTTAGGAATTTCGGAAAACATCTCATGGTGAACCTTCAAAGGAAAATTTTAAGCAAGATTAACCTAAAATTTACATCAATTAATATAATAATGCATTGGAACTTAAAGAAAAAACATCTAGAGGTCTAGGCTAGAGACATGTTCCAGCATATTTAAACCTAGTGGCTATCATTTTCACTGAGGTTGGGTGATTCCTCCTCTCTAATTCAATAAGTGCTAGTACAAACTTGTGCTCCCTGTACCGTCGAGTATATAGTGGGAGACCCTAATATGTTGAAATCCTTTATCCCTAGGAAGCCGAGTCTGCCACCTTACAAATTGCAACACACCGAACATATCATTTGGGAATATTGGCTGCCACACGTAAAATCCTTTGTCATTTCACTTTCATTTATCACCAAGGTGTATAGTGCAGTGTTGCAGCTTGTTTGGTAAACCCTATTGTCTAGAATCTCCAGAGCAGACACTTTAGTTCCTTTTCGACTGTTTAAAAGAAAAGGATCATCTGAGCACTTGTCCTTTGAGGCTCATTAAACATCAAAAGTGACTAGAGTCATCTTTTGTTTTTTCTCGACTCTTTAAAAATGAAAAAGCAAAGTTGCGTTCCAGTGTCATAAAAATTAATTGACTGCGGATAACATCCTCCATGCTTATTTCTTAGTTGATCTTAGGTTGAAACATATGGTGAAAAATCCAGAGTCCACTGATAAAGGAATTCCTTTTGATGAGAATCCTAGTCCTTTTCCTCCTTTCAGAAATATTGGTGCTCCTTATATGGCTACATTGTCCCTTCCGAGATTTACCATTTGCTTTCCAGTATGGTTGTTTTCAACCTCCTTGGTTCAAAATGTCATGATTTCTCTGCAATCGAGTACACCTCCAACTGGACAAAATCAACCTCTAGTTGATCCTAAAGTTGACCCTTTGCCTTCTTCCTCGTTTGTTTCTTGCTCTCCTTCTTCCTCTTCACCTAGTGAAAGTATTGGTACTAGTAACCAGGTGGCTAAGAAGAAGAAGAAAGGGAGGAAGAAGAAGAAGAAGCAAATTCAACAGAAGGGCAACCAATCAACCATTTATTTGAATGCAACATCTGATGAGAAACCATCCGTCAAGCCTAACAAAGTTTGATATACATGAAAAATTTGTGCGGGGGACCATCTTCTTTGAAATTGTCCTAATATTCCTCAGATCTTAGAAGAATGGTCTTCTCGTTCACATCATCCTGTGTCATCAAATTCTGGAGATCATATTGGTGACACACCATCAACTAGTGGCAGTAAAGATCATGGAAAGAAGGGAAAAGTTAGGTTTCCATGTAGGTTATGTGAAGGGCATCACCCCATTCACCTTTGTTCCTATCTGGATGAAGCCAAAAGAGTGTTGGATAACCGTCTTGCTTCACTGCAACGACTTCCATCTGGTTATAGGAAACTATCCCTAAATCCTTCACTAGTTGATGAATTGACTGACCATAATCAACCGTTGGTCGAAATCGCTCTCTTTGAAAGTGAATCCTATGAGTATATACTTGACCCAAATCAACAGGTCGAGGTAACAGTTGAACCGATTTCACCTTTAGTAAATCGTACCTTTCCCGAAGAGAGTGAAAATGATACTCAGGTTCTTTTCATTTCTTCAGATTCTAATGAACTTGTGGGCTGTCCTCCTGTTCCATCAAGACAAGAGGAAAAGAACCTGTCTTCTGTCTTCATGCCCACCATTCCTAAACCTTGTGTCGTTAGTCGATGTTTCATCTTCAAAAATCATTTACCTCATTTCGTGTCGTTGATATGGGATACATCAAGGCCCTCCTACGACGAGTCACTTTTTGTCGACATCAGCTCATCATCCAAGAAGTTGACTTAGAAACACCCCTTCAGTACCTTGAGGCTTACATACATCAATGACAGCTTTCTCGCTTCCAGCGATAGGTTGACATTAATGGCCTTCCATCGAAAGACTTTGTTTGGTGTTCGACATTAAATCATTTATTCACACCATTCGAAATGTACTACAGTACCTAGAGGGTCATTATCATTATCGGTGATTCCTCTCATGTCTGTTAATGGCTTACATCATTGGCTGTTAATGAGACGATGTCTCTCCTTGTTTGAATTCAAATCATCTATTCACATGATTAGACTTGTACATTGAGTGAAGATTGAACGAGATTGAAGACCCCGATCTAGTTTCATCCGTCCGAGCTACGATATATTTTCGGGAGTATAATATCAAATGTACAATGGCCTTACATTCATGGTCATCCATTCATGGGTCTACATCTATAGACAACTATATTTGTACATGTAATGAAAATTTATAAAGTTGAGCATGGGTATGCCTTCCCTCAGCTAAAAATTGTGAGAAAAAACAAAGTATCAGGGTATTTGTATTGTAATTGATGCAGGTCACCTTCCACTTCAAAACCTTCTCTACAAGTGGTAAAGCATCTCACTCAACATGTTTATTTTCAACTTCATGCTTTAGGGGGCAACTGTTACAGGTCATTTTGGGCACATCAACCCCAGCTTCCAGATCCGTATTATTGGGGTCCATCAATCCCTAATTTAGTTGTTTTCATTCCCTAACGAAGTTAACCTACATCATGCTTGCCTCCCAGGAGTTTCATGTCACTATTCATCCAAATAGTGCCCCTAGAGAGATCAGCGCAGGTGGCCCTTTATCAGGCTACATTGCAATTGCATGAACTGCACTGTGTGGGTGCTATGTTTCACCTATGCTAAGTGAGATTCATCGAATTTTTGAAATGAATCCATTCGATTCCTCATCCAATGGATGCTTCTGGAAGTTTCCAAATGGATTGAGCTCGCTTTTGGATGAGGAAGAGGATGAATGAACCTTAATCCATCATTCCCTTCCTCCATTAAACCACTTCCTAGTTTTGGCAAAGCATTCATGAGGGCCATTAATGGCTTAACCTCCTCCATTCAGCTATATATTGACCTAGCATTCAAAGGCTGTTGGAGGTTGGAACTTCTTGAGCTAAGTAAATGGTGTTTGAATGAGATTTTCAAGAGTATTGTGATGATGTCAAATTGTTGCTTCATGAGAAGAGAAGGGTTTGAAGCTGGAAGGATGACACAGAATCAAGCATGCATCTACATGGGTTGTAATCTTTCCTTCTATCAATAAAGAATTCTAATCTTTTTCCATTCATGTGTTTATATGATGTATATCATATTTTTGATTCAATGGTATGTTTAGTTAACATATCATCATTATTGTATGCTTTGATGGGTTTCTGTCTCGGCTTGTGTGCAGGTACTTTCCAAGCGAGCTAAGTATGGAAAGGAGTGGTGAAATCGGTCAAAGGAGAGAGGGTTTGAGTGAATGTTATCGGTTTGTGCCTTTTTTCTTCTTTCTCTTATCTGTTAACTATAGAGTGATGAATTACTTTGTGTGTTATTTCTAGACTAGTTACTAGGTCTGGAGGGTTAGGCGTTTGAAGAACACTAAATTTTCCCAAAATGCTCTTGTACTGGACGATATGTTTACCAGTATGTAGGTTCCAGCCTACAAAAGGCTACGACCTTCTCTCTTTCTCCATGGACCACGTTTCATAAATTTTCACACTGGATGCTCCTGGAACACAACACCACAATCTGAAGGCCACATTTCATCCAATTTTTATATTGGACCCATCAACAACATTGAAGCTCAAAATTAATCACCACTACAATACAACCATCAAATACATCTGCATAAACCAATCAATAAAACCCAATCATCAATATATGATATAATTGAAACCCAATCATCACTCTGATATAATTGAAACAATCAATCACTGAAACCTCTGAAACTATGACACAACTGAATCAAACAATCACTAAAACCTCTACTGTACTGAATCAAACAATCACTGAACCTCTGGCACAACTGAATCAACCATTCATTCAAACTTAATCAAATTCAACCAAACAACTAGAACAAATAGATCACTGTAACCAGTACACAAATCTAAACGCAAATCACTGCATCAACAACCAGAACTAACTGTAAGTTTAAAAGGCATGTATCAGAATGCATACAATCCTTCAATGAATCCAACCTGTGCTTATACGCTACTTCCTTTATTCCAACATGCATATATCTCTAAAGATACTGAATCATAAAACTTCTGAACCACAAATTGTACCAATTAGTGACATTCTGAAGATCTACTGTCATATTAAAGAGTTCTAAATAGATAGCAACAAGGATCATCCTTCCTTCTCAATTAATCAGACTCAATTTCCTTATACATTTAGTTCTAATTTTATATCTAAGAAGACATCATTGGCAAACAACAATAATATAGCAGCAAAACAACAATATTGATATGATAGATTAGTCATCCCTGAACATCAAGCTTTTCTTTTGCATACAATACTTGGAAGAGCTGAACCAGCGTGTATACACACCTCCACCAAAGTGAACGAGCATATAGATCTGCAAATACTTACTTATAACTTCGCTGCAATTCCAGACTTCAGACATACCTAGATCATCATATATAAAGGATAAAACGTGCATTAGCATTCAGATCTAGCCTATCCATTGTCAGATCACATAATGATAAGTCATTATGATCTTGATCCATCATTAGATCTCATCCATCATCAACCACATATGTGCATCCTTAGTTCAGATCAAGAAAAGCATCAGAAGCCCATAAGTTGCATATTTGATCTAACACTTCATAAGGTATTCAATACTTGCACACATTGGCCTAATGATCCTCTCCTCCTTATATAGTTTTAGGCATTTCTCAATACCTTGGACCAATACCTCGGACCAAATACCTCGGATCAAATACCTAGGACCAATACCTTGGACCAAAACCTTGATTTTCCATCCCATATATGCTTTTCCTTCTGTGAAAGTGTGTGTATATGTGTATGCTTGTATATTTTCTATTAACTCACGTGTATATGCTGCTTGGACAAAGTAAACTAGTGTATACTTCTTAAATTACTCTCTTTCTTCAATTTCTTGAGTCTGATTTATAATCCTTTATTCCTTCATCCTATTCTTTTGTACCATTACTTTGTTCCTTTTGAATAGACTTGTTATAATGTGATTTTCCATATTACTTTTGAAATGATTCCTTTGAACTGCTTGCATTTTGTCACATCTGTAAAAACAACTGTCATGCATTCTATCACCTCTTATATCTCTTCTGTAGATTCATCTAGTTACCATATACAAGTGAGTTCTTCTGCTACGAATGGGTTTCCATCAGTTACAACACATGCATCATAAAGCCAACAATTAGATATATAAACTTTTATAACAGACAATAACGAATAATAACAAGAAAGGTTGGATTTAGAAGACATACTGATTTTTAAAATCAAGTGAGAAATCAATCAGGAAGTACGCGAATGCATTCACCTTTCTTCCGCTCGCACAAATTGGAGGAAGTGGAGGCCTGCACAAGATCATTTGAGAGACAAGAGTCTCGGAGGGGTCAACGGGAGAGCTAGGGTTGGTCATCATCAAATTCCCCATGCTAGCACTCTTTCTGATTTGGCCATCGGTAAGCCAAATGTTGAAGAGCTTCACCCTTGGCAACCACTTGTGTGTCATCTTGTCAATCCACAATAGAATTCAAATTAGCCTTGGTGATTCGAACCTGCAACCAATCTTTAACGAAACAGAAAACAGAACAGGAGGAATAAAAAATCGTATGCTACTGCAACAGATGATTGCAGCCTAGAAAGAATTTGAGGAAAGCTATGTTACCAGAAACGGGACGGTAGCGAGGGTTTCTGGAAAAAAACGCACAAGAAACGGAACGGGACGGAAAACGCCGTTTTCTACGTCCGTTCTGGTCTTCATGGTCAGCACTCAGAATTTCATTTTCATTACCTATTTGGGAGGTGGTTTGGGCTGTGTATCTTCTAACAATGTACATTGAAGAATGTATAACGACGATTTGAGTGATTACACTAATATTCCCAGACAGGAAACCAGAACGAGACGAGAAACATAATTCAGAGGTTTCATTCTGGTATCAGGTGTTTCGTTCTGGTATCATTTATCGCGGTATCATTTTTCTTTGGGACCATTTCCTACCTAAAAGTTTCCGTGTCGTGCTGTAGCAGATAAATGTATCCTGGAAAGCATTTGAGGAAAGGAAGTCACGCTGTCATTTTTTCTTGGGACCATTTCCTACCTAAACTTGGACTGCAAATGTACCAGGGAAAATAACATTTTCAGCAGGATGCTACAATCTAAAATGTTTGCTCCAACCTAAAACTTGGACAGAACACACGTTCCTACATCTCGTGACCCAACCCTATGGGCTCTACCCTAATCGACTAGGCTACTTTGCGAGGTTTCATTTGTAGTTCTCAGAATTCCACCATCGTTGTACCACCCCAGCAGAATCCTTGTTCACTGCTCCAGGATCTCCTTAGCATACTATATGTTTTTATTCCAAGGCAATGAGGAGTTTCCGCGTGCACGGAGGATCTTGTAAATGATACATTTACTCAACATAAAATTAAAATCTACCTGTGTGAGCTCCGTGTGTGAAATAAATGAGGCGTGGATGGTTAATGATAAAATAATATTTAACGCGACATTGCAGTATTATGCAATAATATTTTTAATCTGGATGGGCATTCGAGGATTCTCTATATACACAATTGGAAATGTGGTAAGCAACATTTACCTATAATTCAACGTTCATGCACAGGTACATAGTATGATAACTGCCACGTTGTCTTTAAGAAAAAACTGGTGGGCCATTCAATGACTGAGTCTGTATATCTATGATTTCCTGGCTTGAGCCTTTCTATTTCTATCTTAGCATCAATATATAATATTGTATACAGATTTCCCTGGCTTGAGCGTTGATATTTCTATCTTAGCATCAATATACAATACAGGGAAAAAATTGGTATATATTTGTCATATATTGATCATATATTCAACCAATTACATTCAATTTTACTTATCGACATCCTTAGAGGTATATGTTAATGGATACATTTAATCCCCGTTAATTTGGACAATGGGATTTAGGGCATGGGATAAACGTTTTTCTAATTTTTTTTTGGTCGGTTAAATTTTTTTACGGTAATAGCAAAAGCTTATAATATATTTGATTTAAATTGTAGGAACAACCAAATTGATACTTAAAGGCCTGCCCCTTATTATTATCTAGATTCTTTTGTTCCAAGTACTTACTCTGGGCATCAACAAGCATATCATCCAATAACTTAGTTCACGAGGGGGAAATTATATGGCTGGAATAATTAAATGAGGCAAATGGTTCGAAAGGGTGTCTATATTTGGGCCAGAGTCTCGCACTGATGGTCTCAGTGTCTTGCTTTATCGTTCCCTGGAAATTCCAACATGACCTTGTCTCACTGAAGTTTGCTTCTATATCTATAGTTGATTACAGTTGATTCTAAAGTATACCATCTAAAACTCCCCTTGAACTAAATCATTATTAACAAAAATCAAAATACAGTCTATTTGACATTAGCAAGTTTGCTTCTATATCTATAGTTGATTACAGTTGATTCTAACATATACCATCTAAAACTCCCCTTGAACTAAATCATTATTATCCAAAATCAAAATACATTCTATTTGACATTAGCAGGGACTTGCTGCTTCCCAACTCACCTTGTTAAAATAACTTTCCTTAACTTTCCTCACGAATATCAATGGAAGAATTCACAATGAAGCTAATGCTAGCGCTATGTCATATTGGTTTAAAAAATAGGCTCGCTCTCCCATATTTGTTGACTATTAATTTAGTTTGTATGCTTAAATTACAGATTTAGTTTCAATTCTTTGTCGTATTTGTTGATAAAATTTGGTTTCCTCCTTGTATTCTGCTTCCATCAGTGCACTACTCGATACCTCACAGTAGTGTTGGATTGAAAAAATCATGAATTTCATAAGTTTATGAAGGTTAGCACACTTGGTCTTTATGGATGGGTGTGTTGATCATTCAATTATCCCGACCTTCTCTTTCATCTGAGGGAAAAATGTTCTTTTCCCTCTTGGCCTTTCTAAATTCTACAACTTTCCTTCTTCACAGAATCAATTTCATACAAATATTATTTAAACCATGGAGTATTATTCTTTTTTTCTACTTCTTTTTCTTTGATTTCTCTCTAGGGTCTTATGCAACCTGAAGCTCTTTAAAAAAATTTGGTTTGCTTTCAAATGCTGCTCTCAATATGCAAGCTCATCTCTTCTCTCTCTACTGCTCTTAAGGAGACTTATGCAGACTGAGCTCTGATACCATGACATGGAATGAATAATGCGGAGCATAAACTTTTCTTCTCAATATTATGAATGAGTTAGATAAGATTACATGCTCTGATACCATGACATGGAATGAATAATGCAGAGCATAAACTTTTCTTCTTAATATTATGAATGAGTTAGATAAGATTACATTGGAGACATCAGTAATAAATCACTACAGTGAAACTCACTACAACTGAACTAGGAAACTTGGAGTAAGAACGATGACACCTAGCAAGTGGTTAGAATTAGATTCACCAACAACAGTAGGTGAGAAACAAACATCAAATTTGGTAAATAGGTCACCGATCACATGATTTTTGTCCCTAGATATATGAGGGATAAGATATCAAATATCGTAGTAGGGTAAGGTGTGGTGGCAGGTGTCTCATCAAATCTATTCAATATATTTTATTTGTCATTTCAACTCTAAAATTAATTATTTTAGAAGCATTAAAGGTACAAACATCAACTGAATTGATGGGACTGAAATTTCAAATCTTTACCAAACCTCATCCATTTGGGCTCTCACATAGTTATGATAATAATAATAATAGAACAATAAATTTCTCACATCAACCTGGTTATTTTGTACCCTAAAACCATACAAAGCTTCAAGTTTTGTATTACTTCATTGAGAAGTAATGATACCATTCATAATATAAAAATGAGGAACATAAATCACTTATTAAATTTTCTAAGAAGTAATGTTCCCATTTTAACTCGATCAAAAGGAGAAAACACGTCACAAATATCTACTTTTCTAGTTATCATGAATTCTAGATAATAACAATTCTTATGTAGAAATGGTATATTTATAAATAACGACTAATAGATTCTATCAACAATATATTGCAAAAGGCAATTTATATAAACATTAATACTTTGATATTATTCACTTCTCTACTATATTAGTGTTGGGTTGGTGATTAAGGATAGGGTCAATGTGCAAACAATGTTGATTCAAAGGTGGGTTTGTACATGTGAATGTATTTTACCTCCAGTTAGATGGTTTCCTACCTTCAAATACTAACGAAGATGTGGTTATCAAGTTAATAAACATGTTCTTTTCCGTCAAAACATAATGTTAATCTAAAATAATATTAGATGGGTAAACACACCTCTCTCTCTCTCTCGCTATATATATATATATATATATGTATGTATGTCTATATGTGTGTGTGTGAGAGAGAGTAAGACAAGATTATGTGGACATAGGAATCGTCCAACAAAACTACAATAAGTAGCAGATGGACATTTCCCACTTGGATGTATTCAAATAAATGGGGATTTGTGGCTAATCTCCTAGTGCAATTTTTCTTTATTGATGACCAATGATGGATAAATTAACTCAAAAATTTGGTATGTAGGATATCAGTAGGAAAAAAAATGTCTCTAGAGAGGTACCCATTTTCCAATACTTGCACTTTCCCAAACATAATCCCTTAGAACTTATATGTCTGCCTTATATTTCAACTATTGAAAACTTGTTTACTTTCTTCCAGATCTTATTATTTCTTGATTGGATTAGATCCTTTCTCCTAGGGTGAAATTCATGAACTTTTAATGACCCAAGAAATGTGCCCAACATAAATGCCTCAGATTATTAACTTCACTCAAACTTAAATAGCCATAAACACAACATAGCTTTAACTGTATGTTATCAATTCCAACAAATACAAATGTTTAAGTTGACGATGTCAGGAAGAAGGAATCCTTGAAATTACCCTTAGATTGCTATGAGGGATAAAAAATTGAGCTTCATATCTAATGATTGATTATGAGAATATTTCTCACTACTTTTTGAACTATTCCATAGAGATTGATATGGCATGTGCAATCATAGTACAAATGATATTACCATAGCTCCAACTAGAATTTTGAGTCACTTTGAAGTTAAGTCCAATACCCAAAAACCAAATAAAAAATGGGCCATTAATTTTCATTTTATGAAGGGTTGAATATAGGAACTTAAGGTAAAGATCATCAATGTTTCCAATCTCTAGAGATAAACACAAGTGTGTTGCCAAGTAAAACCATTTTCTTGGACTGGAATAAATAGGCTGACACTTGAATAAATTAAAGCAATCTAGAAAATTTTCAAAATTGATAAGTTCAAATGCATAGATGGTCTTTGCTTAAAAATCAATCTTTTAATATGAAGTCCATTTTAAAATAACCTAAAATCTTAGAAGCTGTGCTATTTCCATTTTTCCTAAAATCATAGCGTATTCAGAAGAATTTTTAATTTTAACTATATAACATGATCATTCCTTCCTCTTGAACCCATTTCCATACCCATTGCATGTTAGGTCCCTATACTACTGGTGTAACTCCTTATTGTTATTAGTACAACCCCCTTATTATATTGTTGTACCCATGTAGTCCCCATATTGTTATTATTGTGCCCCATAGAAGCCCACTATTGTTATTATTGTGCCCTTACATTATTACTGTTATGTCATCTCTGATTATATTACGACCCCTTAGACACCTATATATAGAAAGGAGGTATTGTCATTTGTATCATCCAAGAATTGTTCATTTGTGTAATGTAAAGAAGGTTGCCTCCTCGAAGAGGCTTATTGCTAAGGAGTTCATCTATCTTTTCTATCTTTTTGTGAGGTGGTTTCATAACATTGCAACACTTCCATATCACAAGTAACTCAATTGTTTCTTTTGTTTTTTAAAATAAAATTCAACAAATTTTTTTCATAAACACAAAAATCAACAATACAAATGTAAATCAACTATTCCAATTCCACAAATGAAAATCCAACAAATCTAATGAATAATTTTTTCGAATGAGCACAACCATGAAAAAAATAAAATTAACTTGTTTCATATCCAACATCATTAAAATGAAAACCTACCATAAATGAAGCCGACCTGTAAATCAAACTAGTGATAGAAACAAGGCATTAAGCAAGTAGCCAATGGGATCTCATTACCTGACATTAAACTACAATGTTTGATGGGGACATATTTGTGGAGATAGTTAAGGGACAAGAAAAAAAACTAATTTTGTTATATGTACAAAATAATTACAAGGAGTTGTGATTTATTTAAATATTAGCTACTTAAAAGATAGGTGGTAGAGCTTTCCTGTTTTATTAGGTAATTAAGACAACACATATTTATAGGTGTCAAGCATATTTCGCACAAGGAAATTACTAGAGGCATATAAAGAACTAATGAAGATATCTAATGTGGCTGTAATCTACGCCTACATATGTACGTGTGTGTGTGAACATTATGACAAAACCCAATACCCCATACAAGGGAACTTGCAAAAGAACTAAGACTTAGAAAACCTGGATATGTTTACAACTTGTATTTTGTCTGGATAATCTTTGGCAAAATCACATAATCAATCTTTTGTCGACGCGTTTCGAACCAACCAGTGTGGTTGGTTCGAAACGCGTCGTACAACTAGGATTCTTCATGTCCTTTAGTGATCACTTGCAGGTGCACTAAGGAGTTTAAATAATCCTAGTTGTAAACATTCTGAGATTTTTCTTACTCTTATAACATAGTCCTTGGGAGATCTTGAAAGTTAATAAACAAACCTAAAGATATTGACACCCATTTAAGGACCTTTTACTACCTATGGAAGTTTGGTCAGGGTTATCAAAAACCACCCCTTACAAAATAAGTATTCGAGACCTGCAATGTTTAGGAGGGATAGATCTACTTTCACTTGATATGGACAATACTTTAATATGGAAAGGGTGCTTTCTCATGGAAGACCACGCATAGTAGTCAAATATCATCCTTGGTCATGGATATTTATTCCTCATGTAAGCCACAAGAGATTCATTGATAAAGAAATACGATATCAAGTGCATTCATATTGGGGCATAAAAAATGACAAAAAAAATGAAATAATAGATTGAGAATACAATAGTGTGGTAAAGGGCTTTTATATCTTGTATAGAACTATGTGTATTGTAAGGTATTATTTATACAATGCATTGGCCACGTAGTGGCATAAACAAGTGGGTTAGATAAATATAGGTACAAGAGTATTGTGGGAGTATCGAGAGTGGGAGCGAGAAAGAAAAATATGGTAATATTAGGTCCATAGTAGCATAATATTCAAATATATGGCCCTAGTATTGATATGTAATTCATGGTAATGTTAAATTCTTAAATTTTTAACATTACCATGAAATGACTCAGGATGTTTGAGAGTTGTTCTGACCTCATTAGATTTCATATGGAGAAAGTAGAATTTGAGATCTCACTCAAAATCCAGCAGAGTTATTAGATTTTTAGGATTTTAGGATTAGGGAGATTGCAATGTTTCCATTGGATTTTGTCATGTACTAGGGTATGGAACTTATATTTAATCATGAGAACCAATCCCTCTATGTGCCTTGATGTTAGTGAAATTGGTTGTCAAACTATCATGACCTTACTAAAAATGTATTGTTCAATAAAATAAAATCTTGAGTTGACATGCTATATTTTTATTATATTATATTAATTCTTAGAGGGTGATATTAATGACAAAGATCCCAAGGTAGGCAATGATTTTGATGATATATAGGTATTTGTTGTAGCATGAATTCTGTGTATGCTAGATGTCATCAAGAGCCAATTTGTTGATGTATTTTCGGTTCATAGATGGATTGCACTCGATTTTATTTTGGTTATGTGCACACTTACATGCTATATAAATGAAAATTTGTAATTTTTGGACCTGTGGTTCATGAATATTATAACTACTAGATGAATGAAGTTATATGGTTTAATGCATATTTTTATGTTTTCGATCACAAATTCATCAGTCTACATGCTTTGTTGACATACATGCATCAAAAATATATTATATAAAATTCATTCCCAAAATCGCTCCCAACCTGTGAGCTTTTTAAAATGTCACTACTCACTCCTACTTCCACTCGCACTAGCCACTTCTACTCCTACTTCCCACTTTTTCTCACACTCCCAAGTTGTTGGAAATAATACTGAGAAGGGGGGTGAATCAGTATTATCTAATTCTTTTTCAATATATTTATACTTTGAATTATTGTATGTCAGTACCATAAAATAATGAGCATGAACAAGAAAAACAGATAGTCACACCAAAGAACACTAGATATAAGGTGGAAACCCAGTGTGGGTGAAAACCACCTGCTGCAATATGTCTCTATCTTCTTTCAATTAGAAACTCCTTTTACAATGATTTTGTACTGGTGCAGTCCTTTACCAGTACGCAGGCTGCAACCTACAGAGAGCTACAACTCTCTCTCCTGGAAGGGAGTTACAACCCCCTACTTCTTTTCTTTCAAGGACCACTTTTCATAAATTTTCAAACTGAATCCATGAACATCAATCAATCATCAAGTATATCTGCATCAAACAATCTCCTTTTCCCAATTAGCATTGAATCAAGTAAACAATTCTCTGACAGCTGTACCCAGAACATAATAATAGTAATCACACCCGACTTCTGAACCCAGAACACTGAAGCAATAAACAAAAGCAGCTAGAACATCAATCAAGAGATGTATGCTACTTCACTATTCAGAAACCTGCATACAGATCTATAAATTCATTCCTTCAAACATTCAGATATTAGTTAACCCAGATTATCATATTTATAAATCAAGCATGTGCCACAGATAAAAATCATATAGAGATACCACTATTCCAGTCTTAAGATTTTGACCCATCAATAGAACTTATCCTTCTCCTTGTACTCAAGTTCCTTCTTCATTCAGATCCAGATCTGCACCATAACCCAATCACAGTATTCCAGATCTAGCACTTTATCAGATATTCAATAATTCAGATGATGCCTTGCCAAATGATCTCCTTCCTCTTTTATAGCCTTAGGCCTTTCTCAATACCACGGTCCAAAACCATAGGATCAAAAAACTGTTGGACTAATACCATGAACCAACCATGAAAGTGCGTGAGATCAACACTTTTGGATGCAATACCACGGACCAAAACCATAGGATCAAAAACTGTCGAACTAATACCATGAACCAACCATGAAAGTGTGTGAGATCAACACTTTTGGATGCAATACCACGGACCAAAACCATAATAAACCAATACCACGAACCCAATACTTGGGATCAACACTTCTGACGAGGTACCATGGTCCAAAACCATAGGTTCAAATACCAAGGACTAACTACCATGGACCAAAGGTAAGTTCTCCAACATATACGTGCTTTTCCTTGCATGAAAGTGCGTGAACTTTTTCTCTACTTGAAATAAACTTTTCTCTGCATAAAAGTGCGTGAACTTTTCTCTACATGAAATAAACTTTTCTCTGCATAAAAGTGCGTGAACGTTTCTCTACGTGAAATAAACTTTTCTCTGCATAAAAGTGCATGAACTTTTCTCTACATGAAATAAACTTTTCTCTGCATAAAAGTGCGTGAACTTTTCTCTACATGAAATAAACTTTTCTCTGCATATAAGTGTGTGAACTTTTCTCTACATGAAATAAACTTTTCTCTGCATATAAGTGCATGAACTTTTCTGCACTATAATTTATCATCTAAGATGAGTGGGTTGCCATCAAGTACAACATATGTATCATAATGCCAACAATCTCCCCCTTTGGACTTGATGGCAACAACAACCAATCACTCTCCCCCTTTGACATCAAGGGCAAAGGGTTATGCTCCCCCTAAGAACATGCTCCCCCTGACTATAAACCAGATCTGCAAAGAAGAACAATAATCCATGACCATGAAAGAGATAGAGACATATTGCAACAATATTTAGACCAACATCCATGATCTCCTTCTGTACTTCCTCCATAATGCCAAGAATGCATGATATGCTCCCCCTGAACCTGTGCCATTCGATCTTTGACCAATCTGCAACCCAGCACATGTACGCATATACTTCAGATGAACCTTGCGTACAACCAACAATCAGAAGAGATTCAACAACAAGATGATGCATCAACAACCCCCAGCTTTTGCCTGAGGTATTCAAAGGTCTCCCTAAGCAATGGTTTGGTGAGTATATCAGCAACCTATTCCTTAGAAGGAACATACTCCAACTTGACCTTTTTTTCAAGCACTTGTTCTCGGAGTAAGTGATACTTGATTGGTATGTGCTTGGTTTTTGAATGCATGACTGGGTTCTTTGAAATGCTGATTGCACTTGTATTATCACATAAGATGGAGATGGGTGGTGTACAAGTGATTTGAAAATCCTGCAAGGTCTGCATCATCCAAAGGATTTGACTGTAGCAAGATGTAGCAGCAACATATTCTGCTTCAGCTGTAGACAAGGCAATCGAACTCTGTTTCTTGCTGAACCAAGCTACTAATCTGGAACCCATAAAGAATGCACCACCACTTGTGCTCTTCCTGTCATCCATGCTTCCGGCCCAATCTGCATCTGTATAAGCATGAAGTGTGAGATCTGTATCTCTAGGATACCATAAGCCATAGTTTTGAGTCCCTTGAAGATATTTGAAGATTCTCTTCACTGCCTGAAGATGAGTTTCCTTTGGATTTGCCTGAAATCTTCCAACTATTCCCACTGCATGCATGATGTCTGGTCGGGTACCTGTCAAATAAAGTAGACTTCCAATCATAGATCTGTAAGTTGGTTGATGCACTGCTGCTGATTCATCATTTGCACTGAGGTTACATCCTGTGACCATGGGTGTACATACTGGTTTTGCTTCTTCCATACCATATTTCTTCAAAATCTGCTTGAGATACTTGGTTTGAGACAAGAAGATCCCTCCTTCATTTTGTTGGATTTGCAAACCAAGAAAATATGTCAATTCTCCAAGCAAGGACATTTCGAATTCTTTCTGCATCACCAAGGCAAAGCTTTGACTCATAGACTCTTCATTGTTGCCAAAGATAATGTCATCTACATACACAACAAGTATTAGCAATTTGTCATTTTCAATTTTTATATAAAGATTGCTATCTGCTGATCCTTTTGAAAAACCTTGTTGATGAAGATATTTGTCCAAACGATAGTATCAAGCCCTTGGAGCTTGTTTAAGACCATAGAGAGCCTTTTTCAATCTGCATACAAGATTTGGATCATTTCCAAGAATGAAACCATCTGGCTGCACAATGTATACTTCTTCTTCTAAGTCTCCATTCAGAAAGGCTGATTTCACGTCCATTTGAAATACTTTGAACTTTTGAAAGCTTGAGAGAGCAAGGAACATTCGGATGGCCTCAAGTCTTGCAACTGGAGAAAAAGTTTCTTCAAAATCTATTCCTTCTTGCTGTGCATACCCTTTACAAACAAGTCTGGCCTTGTTTCTAATTACTTCCCCATTTTCATTCAACTTATTTTTGAAGACCCATTTTGTCCCTATAACATTCTTATCCTTTGGTCTAGGAACCAACTCCCAAGTGTTGTTCTTTTCGATCTTCTCAAGTTTTTCATCAATTGCTTTGACCCAACATTCATCTTTGCATGCCTCTTTTACATTTTGTGGTTCAGTGGATGAGAGTAATGCCAAATAGCTTGAAGCTTCTGCAATTGTTCTTCTTGTTTGTACACCTGCTTCTTTTTGCCCCAAAATCTGAGATTCTGGATGATTCTTCTGAACGTACCTGGATGGAGTCTTCTCTTCTACCCTTATCTATTCCTCTGGTGCTTCTTGAGGTTCTTCTTCTTCATCATTCTGTCTTTGAGGGTAGTCTTCATCTTCTTCGATATTTTCATGATTTACTTGCCTAGGAATGTATCCTTTTTCATCAACCACTACATCAATGCTGTCAACAATTCTTCCAAGTCTTTTATTGTAGCACTTATATGCTTTGCTGTGTGGAGAATAACCAAGAAGAATGCCTTCATCTGCTCTAGGTTCAAGTTTGCCAAGTTGCTCAGCAGTATTCTTAATATAGCATTTGCTCCCAAAGATTTTGAAGTGTTTTACCGAAGGAGTCTCACCATACCAGAGTTCATGAGGAGTTTGAGTGCTGTTCACTCGGACATTTGTTTTATTGAGAATAACAACCACAGCATATGCAGCTTCACCCCTGAAAGTTGCGGGAGTTCCGGACTCATCAAGCATAGCACGGGCCATTTGTTGGACTGTTCTGTTCATCCTTTCCACCACTCCATTTTGCTGAGGAGTTCTAGCTGTAGAGAATTCCCTTCTTATCCCATGTTCTTCACAGAAATTGAAAAATTCATTTGAGGTAAACTCCCCACCTCTGTCGGACATGAGGCACTTAATTTTGTAACCTGATTCATTTTCAACCAAGGCTTTGAAGGATTTGAATTTTTCGAATGCTTCGTCTTTGTGCTTCAAAAGTCCTAACCAAACAAACCTGGAGAAATCGTCAATGAATAATATCAAGTATTCTTCTCCTCGAGGTGACCTCATCCTGGAAGGACAACATACATCTGTATGGACTAGTTCAAGAGACCTGCTGGCTGATCCTTCCTTCTCCGGGAAGTTGGTTCTGGTTTTCTTACCAAACTGACATGATTTGCATATAGTGTTGTCTGGAATTTTGATATCTGGAAGACCACGAACTGCCTGATATTTGCATGCCTTCCTTATTTGTGAAAATCTTAGATGCCCCAACCTCCGGTGCCATAACCAATGTTCATCATCCTTTCTCAAATAGCATTGTTGTTGTCCTTCTTCAAATATGTATAGATTATTTGGAGTTCTTCTACCTTTGATCACTATTTTCCCTGTATCAAGATCACGAACGCTACATCCATTTGATCGAAATATTACCTCGGTTCCTTGATCGCACATCTGACTGACACTCAGAAGGTTATGCTTCAAGCCATCAACATACAAAACATTTCCAGCTTTGACCTTTTCTTTTAACTGAGCTGTGCCTTTTCCTTTTATAGCTGCAGGAGTATCATTTCCAAAAGAAACTTTCTTTCCCTTTTCTAAAGCAGAATATGATTCAAGTTTTTCTTTATCACCTATAATATGCTTCAAACATCCACTGTCGATGTACCATAGATTTTCCTGCCCCTCTGCATAAAAGGCTATCCCACATCTTTCTGATTGTGGTTCCTTTATTCTCCATGTTCTAGTGCTTGAGGCTTGTTCCTTTGTCTGCTGAAATCTGCTCCTGCATTCAGAATCTTCATGACCGAAGTTATTACAAATAGAACATTCAATTTCATTTTCAAGAGCCGAAAAGTTGTTATAGGTCCTTTTTGTAATCCCAGTCATACTTCTTTGTTTTCGAGCTTCTCTAGTCATGATTGTTTTATATGCAACACATTGAACTGCTTTGTGACCAAAGTTATGGCAAGAGAAACATTGGCCATTGAAGAAACTTCTGCGGTTATCAAATCTACCACCCAAATGATTGTAATTCTTATTGTCATCCATTCTTGAAGCAAATTGAGAAGACTTTACATGTGGCTGGTTGTAGCTTTTGTTCACCCTTAAGACAGATTTCCCCTGGTCTACCTGGTAGTCTTTGTTAGTTCTTGATGTAATTCGTCCCTGCTTTACCTGGTGATCTCCATTGTGCTTTTTCTCATTCCTTCTTGCTGCATCAAGATAACTCTTTGAGGTGGATGCTTGAGATGTTTCTCCATTATACCCCAGACCTGTCTTATTTAGCGGAGAACGTTGTACATTGATGATCTCATCCAGAGTTTCAGATCCTTGGACAAACTTAAGATTAATAGCCTTTGTTTTCTCAATTTCTTTTCTAAGGCCAACAATTTCACCTTCTAACATTTCAAGATATTTTTCTTTTTCATCAATTTGAAATTGTAGAGTATCAATGATCATATTATTTTCTTCTATACATGTCTTAAGTCTAGAAATCTCTTCATAAAAACTATCCACATCTATAGCATCCATGTAATCATCATCTTCAAATGCCATTAAAAGTTTATAGTCATTACCTCGTTCATCTTCGTCACTATTTGATAGACCATCACTGTCTTCATGAGTGTAGTAGCTTTTCTTATTTGCATTCTGTTTCTTGTTCCATCTCGCAGGTTCCTTTCCTTTATCAATCTTATCCTTATGAGGACATTTGGCAGCATAGTGACCTACTCTTCCACAAGAAAAACATTTAAAAGGTAGCTTACCTCTGAACTTTCCAGTACCCCGTTGAAGATTTTTGACAAAATTTGATTCTTCTTCTTCTTCTGGCACGTGACTTGATTCATAGTAGTCTCCTTTGCCTGAAGCCTTAAAAGCAGCTTCTCTCCTGTCTGATGGACCTCCTTTTCTCATTTCATAAGCAGTTAGAATTCCGTGTAGCTGAGACATAGTAAGAGTTCGTAGATTTTCCTTTTCTTCTATTGCAGACACTTTAGATTCAAACTTGGGGGACAATGATCTTAGGACTTTTTCAACCACAACAGCCTCTTTTATTTCTTCACCCAAGTTTTTCATACAATTAACAATCTCATCTACCCAAAGGAAATAGTTAGCCACACTTTCATCATTATGCATTCTAAGATTCTCATACTGAATCCTGAGGGTTTGAAGTTTTGCACGTTTTACCTGTTCATCTCCTTCGTAGCTCAAAACAATCTTGTCCCATATTTCTTTTGTGGATTTATATTGCATAACCTTCACGAATTTAGATTGAGATAGACATCCTAGAAGAGTATTAACCGCCTTTGCATTTGTTTCATATTTCTTCTTCTCAGCTGAATCTGTAGGAGTAGCTGATGGAAAAGTATACCCTGTTTCTATAATGTCCCATACTTCTGTACCCAAAGATTGAAGATAGGCAGTAACTCTTACCTTCCAATATATGAAGTTTGTTCCATAAAAAATCGGTGGCCTGATTGATGCTTCCCTCTCGTAGTTTCTCATGATGTTAGATCTTTCTTCAAGCGATCAAGCTTCTTCAGAAGGACCTGCTCTGATACCAATTGTTGGAAATAATACTAAGAGGGGGGGTGAATCAGTATTATCTAATTCTTTTTCAATATATTTATACTTTTAATTATTGTATGTCAGTACCATAAAATAATGAGCATGAACAAGAAAAACAGATAGTCACACCAAAGAACACTAGATATAAGGTGGAAACCCAATGTGGGTGAAAACCACCTGCTGCAATATGTCTCTATCTTCTTTCAATTAGAAACTCATTTTACAATGATTTTGTACTGGTGCATTCCTTTACCAGTACGCAGGCTGCAACCTGCAGAGAGCTACAACTCTCTCTCCTGGAAGGGAGTTACAACCCCCTACTTCTTTTCTTTCAAGGACCACTTTTCATAAATTTTCAAACTGGATCCATGAACATCAATCAATCATCAAGTATATCTGCATCAAACAATCTCCTTTTCCCAATTAGCACTGAATCAAGTAAACACTTCTCTGACAGCTGTACCCAGAACATAATAATAGTAATCACACCCGACTTCTGAACCCAGAACACTGAAGCAATAAACAAAAGCAGCTAGAACATCAATCAAGAGATGTACGCTACTTCACTATTCAGAAACCTGCGTACAGATCTATAAATTCATTCTTTCAAACATTCAGATATTAGTTAACCCAGATTATCATATTTATAGATCAAGCATGTGCCACAGATCAAAATCATATAGAGATACCACTATTCCAGTCTTAAGATTTTGACCCATCAATAGAACTTATCCTTCTCCTTGCACTCAGGTTCCTTCTTCATTCAGATCCAGATCTGCACCATAACCCAATCACAGTATTCCAGATCTAGCACTTTATCAGATATTCAATAATTCAGATGATGCCTTGCCAAATGATCTCCTTCCTCTTTTATAGCCTTAGGCCTTTCTCAATACCACGGTCCAAAACCATAGGATCAAAAAACTGTTGGACTAATACCATGAACCAACCATGAAAGTGCGTGAGATCAACACTTTTGGATGCAATACCACGGACCAAAAACATAAGATCAAAAACTTTCGAACTAATACCATGAACCAACCATGAAAGTGCGTGAGATCAACACTTTTGGATGCAATACCACAGACCAAAACCATAATAAACCAATACCACGAACCCAATACTTGGGATCAAAACTTCTGATGAGGTACCATGGTCCAAAACCATAGGTTCAAATACCAAGGACTAACTACCATGGACCAAAGGTAAGTTCTCCAACATATACGTGCTTTTGCTTGCATGAAAGTGCGTGAACTTTTTCTCTACTTGAAATAAACTTTTCTCCACATAAAAGTGCGTGAAATTTTCTCTACATGAAATAAACTTTTCTTTGCATAAAAGTGCGTGAACATTTCTCTACATGAAATAAACTTTTCTCTGCATAAAAGTGTGTGAACGTTTCTCTACATGAAATAAACTTTTCTTTGCATAAAAGTGCGTGAACTTTTCTCTAGATGAAATAAACTTTTCTCTGCATATAAGTGCGTGAACTTTTCTCTACATGAAATAAACGTTTCTCTGCATATAAGTGCGTGAACTTTTCTGCACTATAATTTATCATCTGAGATGAGTGGGTTGCAATCAAGTACAACATATGTATCATAATGCCAACACAAGTAGCCTTGCTCCAAAACGGACATGCATCACATTACTAATACCTCTATGATCTATATCTAATGTGCATGTCAAGATATTTTACCTATTGCTCAGCTAGTGATCTGCCCGATGATGCGCTAATAGAGAAGAAAACATATATAGCCCCTTCACCCTTTCCTTACATTAGTGAGGAACAAGTTCAATGAATGTGAAGGAGACAATAATATCGACTATTTCTTGGTAGAGGGCACATACATGCCGCAGTAAATAGTGAAATAGAATATTTTTTTGAAGAGGGTGCATGCCTACTAAGGGAACACATGTGACACCTTCGGTTAATTCCAATTTAGATGTTGTTTCAAATTTAGTAAATTCAGTTTTGGATAAAGTTTTTATGTTATTAGAGCTTTTATTTTGTTATTTTTAGCATGAATGATCTATTCTTATGAAGAGGGTGCATATCCTTAGTTAATCACAATAATTATGCATGAGAAATTCCCATCTTAGGTAGAGGATACAGATATCAAGGAAGGGATGCATGCTCTAGTTCATCTTTTCATAGAGACACACTTACTTGGCACTCTTACCATGCAACTGTGGTGGACTAGGTGGTCAGGTTAGGGCTATGATTTGAAAAAGTCAAACGAGATATGATTTTACATGTGGCCACATTCATTGTACTTTCTCTCCTTTTCCTATTTTGTAAGCAATATTAAAGGTCCACCATTGTGTTGGTTAGCGATGTTTTGTTTGAAATGTTGTAGTGTATCTTTTTCAGTATTCAATAGAAGATAGATGCAATTGAGAGTTCAAAACTATGTATTTTCCATCTGAATTTTCCATAGTATGTATTTGTAAATCAGTGAAATTATATCTGCCTCTTTTTTTATTGAAACTTTCAAGTTTTCAGCTACCTAGTATTTCGGTTATTCTTCCTAGGTGCAAAATATGCTTACATATATATATATATATATATATATATATATATATATATATATATATATATGGGTATAAAAAACGCTAATGAAAAAATAGGTACCTACAATATCTACTGAAAGTAGGGGCTTTTAAAATTAGGAAGGTGTATTGGGTTCATATTGATAGGGGGTTAAATAAAGTGATATTTAGAGGTATTTTCCAGTATGTAGTCAAATTAAGGGTATTGTTTAGTATGCCACGAAAACACGTGCTATGTTAGAGTTTTATCGAGTGAAGCCCCCATGATGTAAGCAAACTTTTGCATAATCAAAATTGATATGTTTTCCAATACCCTTCAATAACTAGTCAAGGTAACTTTAAAAGTAAAAATATGCTGAAATACTACAAAGAGTTTAGGAATGAAGAAAATACTATGCACGAGGAGCCATACCAATTGAATTTCCAAATAATTCCCACCAACCATAATGAGAATGCTGTGGTTTCCAACTATTATGGAGGCAATGTGCCTAACATCATCTAATGCTAAATATAGTCAACATAATATAGTAACTTTGTGTCTGCAACAATAAAATGGATTGTCAAAGTAATCAGGCTTGGATTAGTAAATCAAATTCCATGGCATCTCCATCATATGGGGAAGCATGGTCTTTAGAGGAATTAAAATTCCCCCTTCCAATTGCAGAGGTTGTAAAATGTCGAGCTCCTATAAGCTTCTTGATAGATGATTTTGAAGTAAAGTATCTAGTGACCTCACAGGCTCCTGTAAAATAAGGAGGAATTGGATAGGCCTTTATTGATTTTTCTGAGAATATTGGGTGTGTGGGCTCAATTTCAGTATCAATAATCCAATAATAATCCCTTCTCCTACATTTTATAGTCCATGTTATTGAACCCATGCTCCCTTGGGCAGGCCTCTAAAATTTGGTGTATGTGTTATGGATGTATGGATAGAGAAATCCATTGTGACTTGACATACCTCCAGTTTGGCTGTAAGTTTTTCTACCTTCATAATCCATCGAATCATTTACCCCATTGTGAGACATGATAATAAGAATAAAAATAAAATAAAAACATTAATTAAGGACCATGGCAAAAGTATTTAGCCAATATACAATGAATTATAGATAAACTTACAAAGGATCTATATTGTAGCATTAAATTTCTGGTAACTTCTGCACATATATCACTAACAATACTCCTTGATGCCTTGCCTCTATAATTGGGCATTAGGTTTCACACCATTATCATAAATCAATTAAGATTTAAAATTTGAAATCTGAAAATTGATTGATGAGAACCTTTTAAGGACTAACCAGGACAACAAATTCTTTGATTAAGTAATGATAGTTGTAGAGCTACTGGTAAGTTCCTCTCTCAATATTGTGCATCAAAAGTGAGTCCCAAACCCTAATGAATTAGGAAGTCTATTGATCCCTTGTTGCATTATTTGTTTACCTACAAAATCAAAACTCATCATTTGAATGGCCTGAATATAGGCTACATGGGATACTGATATTTTATTTTTGGGCTATAGGTTGCTTAATTTTATTAAGAAGAGAACGTTGATATAAACTGGAAGAGTAATGTATATATGAGCAAACACAACATAGATTTGGTCAACTTAGCATCAAATTGTAGTCATACAAGAAGGAAAAAATTGGTCACCTTGGTGTTTGCATCTTATAAAATTTTCCAGGCTTTGAATAATGGCTATGAGCACTGTGAGTATTTTCCAAGGGACTTACACTATTATGATGCACAAAAGCCAAGTATCTAATAATGATTGTTCTGACCAACAATGCCACCAGTCAAGTAACACCAACATGTCTAAATGACAAGAAACAAAACCACTAAGTAGAGCTACCTCAAGGCCTCACCCATTTTGTCCACTTCCTCGTTAGAAAAATTAATCAATCTCAAGTTGGGCTGATATTACTCCAACACATTGAAATGCATTAATCACACTGAAATAAAGTAAAATTGTGATAAATATATATGATTAAGCCATCAAAAACCAACTTACTAAGTTGAGAAAACCATTTAACAACTCACATTTGAAAATATTTTAATGTTATTATTTCAATGATTCTCACACCCACAAAACAAGAACTATTCTTTCTTCCTTCTGTGCTTTGACTGCAAAATTATATATTGGAGGGTATCACAAGGTGAGTGTGTGTTAACTGTTTAATTGATGACTAATTGAATCATGGGAATTCACAAAGTAGGAATGGCTAATGGGAGTGTATCGTTGAATGTATATATATATCTATATATATATAGGGCTTGTTGGTATGTTTTTCAATACCTATACCCTCAAAACATAGAGTCATGGACAATGACAGAATAAGTAGAAATAAATAATAGGAACATGCCATTGAAGCTTCCACCTAATTGTTTTCCTTAATTCCAAAACCCAAACAAAAAAATGAAACACAAACAAATTTGGGTATACCCGAACCCCTGCATCCTAGCCATAGTAAATAAATCTTTGTAATTAAATATACCAACAGATCTTCATAAAACCATAATTCCAAGACTCCACTTAACATGTTGAAAAAGATGCAAGATGGGTTCAAATACCCACCTCAAGGAACACCAAAATAAGGAAATGGATACCAAACCCTAGACATTTTGATTCAAAGGCTCACTAGAGAAGCACTCCTAAGGATTTTGAATAACCTCTCAGATGAACTAGTGACCCAGTTTATGTGTTCCACCATAAGGTATTCGTTCATGGTGGAAGAAGTGGCTACAATCAACCTCGTGGACATCTGAGAGAAGACATCACACTATTTTTCATAAGCCTCGGAGGAAGACATTATTAATCTCCTCATATCATCATCTAAATCTTGTAGTTCCCATGGATTTATAGCTCCATGGTTTTCATTAGAGGACCCCTACCTAGAACCCATTTATCTCTCCCATTTCTTCCAAATCAACAAATCCATTTGAAATTTCCACAACCTTTTGTATTTAATGACTCCTGGGTCATTAAAATGGCATTGGGAGTATTATTTTTATTTCCATACAAACCCTCGATTGATTTCCAATGGAGAAAAAATGAACACTTGAATTCCATGGTGCCATACACACTCTTGATTAATTTGTCATGAAGAATGAATGAAATGGATGAATCTCTTGCTGAATATAAACCCTCGATTTATTTCTCACTGACAACGAATGAATGGATGAATCCCATGTTTCCATATAAACCCTTTATTGATTTTTCACAGAGAAAAAATGAATCCCCTCCCCCCTTACAAGAGTATGACTGAGGGAAAAAGTGAACATGTGTTTTGATGAAATATAAATAAAACTTAATATAACATGTTGTTTTGGAGAATTTGATATCTACAGATAAATACTAATTCCCTACATAAGTAGCCATATCTAGAACAACAGTTTAAAGCACTTTAGCCTTTTCCTATAAGCAATAGATAAGAAAAAGAAGATGAGAAGACCTACTTGTAGTTCCTCATTCCTCTTGTCGCCTTTGTAATGATCTTGTCGCTCCTTTTGTTATAGACATTTTTGTCCCCTACAACTCCAACCATGAAATGTCCATAAACCAAGGGCTCCTAAGTCCCTAAAAGTGTTGTTCTAACCCCTAAAGGAACAAGGTCAATAGATTACAGCTTCTCCCAGAAGTTCTCCACCAGAAACTGCTCAGAATTGGTCAAAACAGGATCATTTCAGCTGCTCCACTGGCTAGGTGCGTTGCATTGCACCTAAATACACTGTGAGGGTGCGTTTCATTTCAAAAGTCCCTTCTGTGGGGTGTGATGGGCGAGAAATGACAAATGGCAGTGTCATTCCGCGAGGTGGAGAGACAATGGAAGCTTCCAGAATCTTCTCCTGTGACACTTGCCTCACTGAATTCGACCAAGGATGAGTAAGAGGCCTTCAGTCTCCAAGTGGAAGCAAGAACTGACAGAGAGAAGACACTAATCAAATCACAAGCTGACTCATCCTCCTTACAGATATCTATATATGGATCCCTCATCCCAGAGATCCAGAGGATGGAATTTTGCATATTGTAAGGAATTGCTGTTGGTTTCTAGAGACAAACATCAGATCGTTGGGTGATTTATGCTTTGTTTTAGGTGAAGAGGGGCTTCTTTGCTGGGAGGTTGATGCTGGGTCGGAACCACTAGTTGTAACTCCTCCTGGATCTTTTCTTGTTTATCAATAAAAACTATTTGAGTTTTCCTCCATGCTTTTGTATCATTGATGCTTGTTACATTTTGTATGGTTAACTTAAATCTGATTGTTTATGAATATAGATCTATGTCTTTGTATAGTGCTCTTCTTCTGTGATCTCACAGGTACTTTGTGAAGCTGGGCAAGCAAGAGAGTAGATAGCTGGAGACTATCAAAGAAGAGAGGGATTGGATCAAAGGATTAGCGCAAGACACAGGTTGGTTCTTTCTATTCCTCTCTATCTATAATTCATAAAGGAAATACAAAAATAGTTTTTCTCTGTTTGTTTCTAAGGTAGCTGTCACACCTTAGTGGGATAGAGCAGTTCTAAATAGACACTTTTCTCGGTAACAAAATGGCGACTCCGCTGGGGATGTCTAATTAGTTTGTTTGTGTATCTCTTTGTTGTTTGTTTCATAAACTTATAAGTAGCTTTCGAACTGCATTTTCCATAACAAATGCAAAGTAGATAACTGCTGCTTCAATCCATTCACTGGATCTGTTTATGATTTAAACAACTGATTTACAAACTATCTGATTGCCCTTGTGATAGCTCTTAGACCCTTCTTAGATCTACCCCTGATTGTTGCATTACTGATTGCTTTTTACTCGACCAAAAACCAAGGACTGAACTGCAAACTGTGACCTGGAACCCGGACAGAGTCTCGTTTCTGGCCCAGCGCAGGAACTGTTAAGAGATTCTGAATTTCAGCACACTTCCCGAAGGGGCAACCTACGTTGCATTTTAGATTCTCTGTGTTACAGGTGCGCTGATCAGACTAGCTCTGTGCAGCTGTGGTTCTTGTGCTTCATTCTTTCCAGTTCTATCCCTGGATTTTGCTACCTGTGATCAGTATATGTCTGTTTGAAACCTCTTTTCCTTGCTGTTATTCCGCCTCCTTTGTACAAAAGAACTATATATGTTTTTGTGTGTTTGTTGAATCGTTTACAGTTTTCCATTGGAAAAGTAGAATAGTCGTACTGTCGTCCTTTGATTTGGATCTGTCGCAAGTGTCGATTTTGATCATAGGAGAAAGTTTGATTGCTGTTGATGGTCGATTATACTGTTACTACTGCTTTTGGTCTGAATTTGTGATTTTCTAGTGTCAAGAACAAGTGTTCATTTCAAAATCGTAAGGTGTTGTAATCATCTCTATTTTTGATTTCGAAAAAGAGCTTGTTTATATTTGTCGCTTGAAAAGAAATTCAGATTTGTACATCAACTTTCTTTTTAGCATCAATACTAAGAAATTCAAAAACAAATACATGCATGTGCATTTGCATATAGACAGTCTGTTTGGCTTGATTTAGGAAAGTGCATTTACAGTGTGCTCTTTTGCTCTTTCCTCTTTGTGAAAAGATTGTGTCTTTCTTTTCCCCTTGTAGCTAGGATTTTCATTGCACAAAAGAGATAAAAGTTTGTTTATCATCTTTAGATTGCATTTTAGGAATTACATCTACATCTCGTGGTGAACCCAAAAGGAAAACTTCATAAGCAAGATCAACTTAAAATAAATTCAATGAATCTAACAACGCTTTGGAACTTAACGCACAACATTTAGAGGTCTAGGCTAGAGACGTATTCCAGCGTCGTAAAGCCTGGTAACTGTTGTCCTCACTGATGGTTGGGTGATTCCTCCACTTTGAGACGATAAGTGCCAGTACGGACTTGTGCTCCCACGTATCGTCGAGTATATTTTGGGAGACCCCTATAGGCTTAAATCCTTTATCCATAGGAAGCTGTGTCTGCCGCCCTATCGATCGCAATGCACTGAACACAACATTTGGGAAGATTGACTACCGTACTGTAAAAAGTATTCTGTAGTTTTGCGATTGGTTTGGTACTCCCTCTACCTAGACTTCCAGAGTAGTCCCTTTCGTTCCTTTTCAGACTCCTTAACGGAAAAGGTCCATATGAGCACTTGTCACTTCAGGCTCATTAAAAATCGAAGGAGACTAGAGTCATCTTTTGTTTTTTCTCGACTCTTAAAAATTGAAAAAACAAGTTGTGTCAAAGCGTATAAAAATTTATTTTAAATGGAATATTCATTACCCCTTTCCTACGTTGATCTTGGGTTGAGAAAATGGAGTCAACCAACCAAGGAATTCCCCTTGGAGGAAATCCTAGTCCCTTCTCCTCTTGGGGAGATGTTGGTGCACCCCATATGGCCACATTGTCGCTTCCACGACTGACAATTGGTTTTCCTGTATGGCTCTTCTCAACCTCTGTCGTTCAGAACACCACTATTCCTGAACAATCGAATCAGCAATTAGACGAGTCTAGAGTTGCCCACCAGCCTTCTACTTCCACTAATTCTTCCTCTCCTCCTTCCTCTTCGCTTGATGGGGCTGGTAAAGCCAAAAGTCAAGTTCCTAAGGAGAAGAAGGAAAAGAAGAAGAAAGAGAAGAATAAGAAGGAGGCAACAGCGAGTGGGGGAAAACGAGTGTCGTCTAACGAAAATCCACACACTGCACCGACCAGGCCTAAATCGCCATGTGTCATTTGCAAAGGAGACCACTTTCACAGAGATTGTCCTTGCATCCCTCGGATCTTAAGGGACTGGTCTCCTCGTTTTCACAACCTAGTGTCGTCAACCACTGATGATCATGTTGAAAACACACCGTCAACTAGTGAAAGTGAAGCCCCAGGACAAAAAGGGAAATTTAGATTTCCTTGTAAACTGTGCGAAGGCGATCATGCCGTCCACCGTTGTCCCTTCTTAGACGAAGCTAAAAGAGTTTTGGATGATCGTCTGGTTTCACCATTACGACTTCCTCCTAGATATAAAAAACTCTTGCCGAGACCGTCACTAGTTGAAAATCTGGCTGACCTGCTCAGGTGGTCGGCCGAAGCATCTGTAATTGAAGATGAACCATCTGAATCCACACCAGAAGAAAATAAGAAGGTTGAGGCGGCAGTTGACCCGGTCTTGCCTTCAGAGGTTCCATTTTCAGATGATACAATCACTGAAGAGAACAAGGATGACACCGTCCAAATTCTTTTCATAAGCACAGACTCCAACGAACATGGGGACAATTTACTCGTTCCTTTACCGCAGGAAGGAAGTTCGTCAGAGTCGTACCTGGCCGTCTATTCGGTCCCACCTCCAAGCAACCTAGTTGTCTCCTTCGACTGGAATCAACTAGGTAGACCCCGTTTACCAGCTAGTGTACCATTCCAAATTATTGTTCAAATATATAGAATGATTATGGCTGGTACCATCATAGATGAGGGGGCTTCTGTGAGTATCCTTTCCTCAACTGCTTGGAAAGCGCTTGGTTCGCCATCGCTTTTGCCTGAGATGAGAAATCTGACAGGCTTTGATAAAGGAACCAGTCGACCGTTAGGGATCCTTCCCGATGTGCCCATAACATTGAGAAGGAAAACAGTTCACATGAACATAATGGTAGTTCAAGGACCCCTGGATTACAATCTACTCCTTGGACGAGACTATATTTATTGCATGGGAGAAATTGTCTCCTCACTCTTTAGAGTAATGTGTTTTCCGCACGAAGGAAGAGTGGTCAAGCTCGTGGACCAGCTTTCATTTCCCGGATCATACAGAGCAAATAGTCATATACCATCCCTGAACGGTCTTTTCACGCAAGAAATGTCTCAATCTCGAGTCCTTCCTCCCAATGAGCGCGAGTGATTCAGAGGGATATGACTGAAACCCAGGGGGCATGCACCCTGGCCTACTTCGGCAAGAAAAATTTGGGTATAGGGTAGGTTTCCGCGAGAGAATATGACCTCCGTACTCCCGTCTGTGATTGGAAGAGGGAGTTGGACTGGAACAAGATTCTCTTGTCAAAGTTATGTGAGTTGGCGAGCACCGCCGCTCACCTTTGTTTATCTCGGTAGACATCGCCGAAGAAGTGTTTTGTTTGCGCTGTGAATAGAACAATCTTTGGGTAACCTGTAAGAGGTAGGCCTCTCTCGGTAAAACAAATGTTTTAACGGACTAAAGAAGGGGTAACCTTGAAACTCTGTTTTATACCTGGGGGCATGCAAACCTTTTGGAATGCAAGCGAAGAGCGACTATTTATTTTTTTAAATTTTTAGGACCTCTAACCCTTTAAACTCGTAGGATTGGTCGTTTCCTAACTTGCATAAAAAAAGGATGTGGGGAAAAACTCTAAAAGTTTCCATTTTTATATGAGACATTCTTATCATACGACTGGATTAATCGAGCAGTTTTAGCACATAGTTCAAGCTCGTTAAAAAATAAACATAAGACATGAGCAAATGTTTGCACCCACGTTTAAGCTCATTACAAAATGAACTATTCCCCGGTAAATAACCATCGTGAATGTGGTACTTCAGCCATTAAAGCCTTGGTCGTATTTGCACCGTCACCTCCACTTTTCATTGGCCGATCATTCACCTCCATTTGATTGTTTACCCATTTTGAGGAACAATTGCGAAGATTGATTTCACTAGCCATCCTTGTGACACTGCCGTGATTGGAAAATTCCAAACCTTACCTGGAATCAGCTGCTACCCGTTTTATCACTCGTTCCTCAAAAGACGAGTCTTCTTTAAGCTCTTTTCAACTGACTCGTAAAATATGAAAAGATTGCCGAGTCCTTGGCCTTTCCAGCTCATTAAAGGGACAGGAAGTGCTATCCCTCCTCTAGATTTTAATCTTTTTGGACCTGAGGGATTATTACTCAAAAAGATCGAGCGCTTGTTTTATTCAGCTCGTTAAAAGTATCGAAAATTCATCCCTTCTGTATTGTTTTATAATTTTTCAGACTTAAGGATTAGATGACGAAAAAGGAATTTTGGAGTTACCTTTATGTTCCTTTTCAAACTCTCTAAAATTGAAAAGGACCTGGTTATCTTTTTCGTTAAACTCGTTAAAAAGATTAATAGTGACAAACTTGTCTATAGACGAGAACGAGTTTCACTATCGCTAGGCTCGTTAAAACATAGCGATGGGTTTTCCCGAAGGGAAAATTATAGAACAAGCATATGTTATCCTCCTCAAGCTTCAAAAAAATAAAGAGGTATTGGTCAGCAATGACTGGGGAAAAATTGGGAAGAAAACTCAAAGAAACTTTGTTGGTAGCAAGTCGCTCTTGAACATGACACTTCCACTCCGTGTCCGAGTCAGGTTGGGTTGTTTCATTCACCGGCCACATCGCCATGGTCACGCCATACCATCCACATTTGGGGTTAATGCTACCAATCCATCACATCAGTGTCGCCGATATGTTCAAGAGAAGTCATCCAGAGAAGTCACCTGTGTCTCACCCACTACCATACATTATACTCCATTCTTTCATGACCGTCGCCCTGAACCTTATATCACCAGATCGTTTTCACCTCCATCAAAATCATTTGCTCCGTTCCGTGTCATTGATGTGGGATTGATTAAGGCCCTCCGGTGACTGATCACTTCTTGTCGACATCAGCTCATTATCCAAGAAGTTGATCTAGGAACACCCCATTCAGTACTTTGAAGCTTGCATGCCTCAATGGCAAGTTTCTCACTTCCGACGACAGGTTTACATCAATGGCCTTCGACCGAAAGATTTTGCATGGTGTTCGATGCCAAGTCCTTTATTCACACCACGTGAATTGTACTGCAGTACCTTGAGGATCATTATCATTATCTGTGATTCCTCTTGCGCTTGTTAACGGTTTACATCATTGACTGGTAATTAAGCGATGTCTTTCCATGTTCGACTTCAGAACATTTCTCACATGGACCGACTTGTACTTCGAGTGAAGATCGGACGAGATTGAAGACCCCGGATCTAGTTTCATCCATCCGGGCTGTGATATATATTCAGGGAAATAAAGACATTAAATGTACATCATTGCTGCAAAGATAATCATCCACTCAAAAGGATGATGGCTCTACCAGAATCATCAGTCTACACTCAGACGATTGTCTGTCCTATGTACATGGAAATGAATTTATAAAGCTGAGCATGGGAATGCCCACCTCAGCTAGATCATGAAAACAGTATGAAGATAATGTATTGTATTGTATCTTATTACAGGTCTCCTCCTAGCATTGAAAGAACTTCGGATCCTCATAATAAAGCATTTCACCCGACACCAAAAGGTTAACGGCCTCATACTTTAGGGGGCAACTGTTATAGACATTTTTGTGCCCTACAACTCCAAGCATGAAATGCCCATAAACCAAGGGCTCCTAAGTCCCTAAAAGTGTTGTTCTAACCCCTAAAGGAACAAGGTACAGATTACAGCTTCTCCCAGAAGTTCTCCACCAGAAACTACTCAAAATTGGTCAAAACAGGATCATTTCAGCTGCTCCACTGGCTAGGTGCGTTGCATTGCACCTAAATACACTGTGAGGGTGCGCTGCATTTCAAAAGTCCCTTCTGTGGGGTGCGATGGGCGAGAAATGACAAATGGTAGTGTCATTCCGCGAGGTGGAGAGACAATGGAAGCTTCCAGAATCTTCTCCTGTGACACTTGTCTCACTGAATTCGACCAAGGATGAGTAAGAGGCCTTCAGTCTCCAAGTGGAAGCAAGAACTGACAGAGAGAAGACACTAATCAAATCACAAGCTGACTCATCCTCCTTACAGATATCTATATATGGATCCCTCATCCCAGAGATCCAGAGGCTGGAATTTTGCATATTGTAAGGAATTGCTGTTGGTTTCTAGAGACAAACATCAGATCGTTGGATGATTTATGATTTGTTTGAGGTGAAGAGGGGCTTCTTTGCTGGGAGGTTGATGCTGGGTCAGAACCACTGGTTGTAACTCCTCCTGGATCTTTTCTTGTTTATCAATAAAAACTATTTGAGTTTTCCTCCATGCTTTTGTATCATTGATGCTTGTTACATTTTGTATGGTTAACTTAAATCTGATTGTTTATGAATATAGATCTATGTCTTTGTATAGTGCTCTTCTTCTGTGATCTTACAGGTACTTTGTGAAGTTGGGCAAGCAAGAGAGCAGGTAGCTGGAGACTATCAAAGAAGAGAGGGATTGGATCAAAGGATTAGCGCAAGACACAGGTTGGTTCTTTCTATTCATCTCTATCTATAATTTATAAAGGAAATACAAAAGTAGTTTTTCTCTGTTTGTTTCTAAGGCATCTGTCACACCTTAGTGGGATAGAGCAGTTCTAAATAGACACTTTTCCCGGTAACACCTTCCCGTACTTAACACGCTTGAGAAGTACTTGTAAACATTAACAAAAGACAAAGAACCAATCAAAGGAAAAGATATATTGAATACAAGTAAATGGAATCAGATACATTCACACATATAATCATCATATAACATGATAAGCATATGGGAAAAAGGTTAAAATACTTTATTGAATAGAAGAAGGAATTACAACCATCAAGTCTAATTCAAGGTCACTCCTCTAGCTTGGATCCCCTTCATGTCACATAAAAAGCATGAAAAACTTGTTGCATAACAATACTTGCCTCAAAGTCAATTCTCATAGCAACATTATCTCCTTACAATTCAACATAGTCCAACCCCTGATCACATAGATGAGTGTTAAATTTATAGGAGGATGAAGGAGGTTATGTCATAAATGGGGGTATCGAATTACCTTCCATACTTAGAATTAGTTCCATAGAGGAAGGGATGAGAGGATAGGATGCATCTTAACTCATTCCTCATCCATTTTCAAGCTCAAAGGAGCTGATAAGTGAGGGAAACTTCTAGATGACTCCAAGAGATAAGAATATTTCTTAAACAATATGTGAATTTCACTCAATCTCACCCATCACAGGTGAAAGAGGGCCTAAGTGCTCTGTAGAGAACCCTCACATGGACTCAACTGCTTTGCAATGCACCCTTACATGGGCCTACTTGCATTGGTCCCTTTAGATGTCATTTCAGGATGTCTTCAAGTCATGAAATTGTCTAGGAAGGAGGCATTCAAAAGGGTGACTTGTTTAGGGCATGTAGCAACTGAAATTAGGGTTTGATGAGCGCTAAAACACTGATCTGGATCATGTGAGTGATGTGCCCAAATGGATCTGTAACACATGTTAATCTCCCCTTTATAAAACTTCTTTGGAAAAGTATTTTAAGACATTTTTTAAATACAATTTAAATGTTTAAGACAAAATATTAGTTTTGTCTTTAAAAAATTTCTTAAACTAACCTCATATGTAGTAGTGCATGCTTAAAACATGGATGGAATTCTTAATGGTGCACTTAATCATAGTAAACATTGCAATTTATGATTCTAGGAATTTTTTTGCATGTCCATAATGTTTAGGCCAAATATATTGATGACTTCTAATTAACATCAATTACACAAAGCCAACCCTATTGATATAGTACTGGAACCTTGGTGGTTGGTACAAAATAACAGTCGCCAGACCCTTGAAAATGTAGTACAAAATAACGCACTAGACAAAACCTTCAAAATATAAATTAAATTGTCTGATTTATATGAGAACCAACCTTGGCACAAACTCACAATTACCTATAATTGATGAAACTATTAGATTCAAAATCCTTTTTTCCTCCCCAATCCAAAAATATTGTAAAAGACAATTATTTTCACCTTAACTTTTATTTGCCATATTTATCACCATTTGTTTGACAAATTGGAAAATGGTTTAATCTAGGAGCTATCATACATCGAAAACTACCTTCCATTTTCTGGAACTTAGTATTTCCACTGGTATTCGAAATTTTTTTTCATTGAAGGATTACTCCGTAAGAAAATGAGGGTAAGGTAGAACCAAAACTGAGAGTAGGGAAAAATAAACAGTAAGGAAGAAGGTTTCATAGATTTTATTAGGACATCACTCTTTTCCTTTCTAAAATAGAGAAAGGAGAAGAGGGCATTTAACATATATCAACGTAAAGTTCTCCCTCGATCTATGGTATGACTATTTCATATCTAGCTATTTGAGTAGCCACACATATCAGTAAGGTTAACCTCAAATTCATCCCTTGTATTTCAACCATTATTCCCCCATTACGGTAGGATAAACTATTATTCTCTCATTGCTCATTAGGCTAGGAGCCTTATCTAAGTAGAGAATGAGGGTACAAAGATTCAAGAGTTGGACATTGCTTTCAAAATATGAAGATAAACTAGAAATGGGAGTATAACATTTATCCTAGGAGCAACATTTATCTCATCAAAATATGGAATATGAAAAGTATCAAAAGAAGCTTGCCCAATTACTATTTTCCGATGTAACCAAACAAAAAAAATATCTTATGAGTAAAACGAGAAACCAAATCCACACAACATTCCAGCCCAAGCCTCATCTATCTTGAGATCCCTCATCAAAATTTACCCATAATTCTACCAAATGTTTAGAATTGTTTTTACCAATTTCACTTAATCTAACAAATTGAAAATTTTTCTAAATTTTTTACCAATTTGGCCAAATTTGGTAACTATGTTATAAAGAGCAAATTATTTCATAAAGATAGCTAGAGCCCAAATTTAAACAAAAAAAAATCTATTATTTTTAGCAATTTGGCCAAATTTGATAATTATGATGTAAAAAGAAAATTATTTCACAAAGATAGTTGGAACCCAAATTTGAACAAAAGAAAAGTGGGAATACCCACAAGTAAAATGATTAGCGTTATCCTTACGATACTTCAAAGTGCTAGACAACAATCTATTTCACCAGCTAAACAATGGTTGAATTTTACATAGGCCATATTGAAGACATATGCTAATTGAATGAAAATCTCAAGCAATTTGGTGTACTTGCGTACCTCAAATTTAAAAGAAACATACAAAGAAATTGAAAAACTAAATATTCTGAATCTAATATAGGTGCAACTTTTTAGTAGGAGTCACATTCTGTAGATATCATGTTGTGTTCTTGCGTGTCTTGTTCTAAAGTGCAACAAACTCCATTATTTGATTTCTTTAAACATAGATAAAAGTATATTTAGTTCTCACAATAGACCCTTGTATATTTACTACACATAAAATATATTTATTTCACATAAAACCGTAAAATGAAAATAAAATAAGGCAAAATGGTTGGCCTTCTACAATTCAAAGAAAACAAAAACAAAGGTTTTAATCAAATGCTAAACATGGAAGAACAAGTGGGTATTAGTGCCTTATCTACATTTCCTACACTATAGCCTCATTTCTAATTCAGATTCTAGTAATCCATCCTTTTGGAAGCCATTGTGCCTAGTATAAATCCCTAAGAAAATACGGTCTTGAAATTTGGTGAGTAGTGTTGAACACAAAGTTTCGACCAACACTTGTAAGGGGAATAGAAAATTAAATGCATATTTAACCAACATATGAAGAGACTAGGGTGATCTAGGGCCATCTATAGAGAGCACAAAACTACAAGTGACAAATCAAATTCTTGAGATGAATGATATTATGTTAAAACACATTTGATTGATTGAAACCCTAAAATAAAACAAAACAGACATGGGTCATGCACCTCTTTGATGTCATCCTTTACAATGTCCAGGATTTTCATACTATAAGGATATGTAGGATTGTATGTGTCCCACTAGATGTGGGGGGAATCATTAGCACACACCATTTCTACAATGGTGCATATGATATCCCCACTATATTTTTTGAGCCCACAACAAGCATCACTCTCATTCTTGGAACCTGCAAAATAAATAAATAAATATTCCATGGATTGAAACCTAAAAGATCCAAGAATAAGGCCACTATCACACAATATTTACACAAACTATCATATTGTATTAATAGAAATGTATAGGCTTCATGTTCATACCATATGTACTACGATTTCACATTATATCCATACTTGCATTGTACATAATGCAAAAGATTATACTGGCTCGGCCTAAAATTTTGTTGTTGAGTCAATCCAACAGGTACATGAGAGAGAAATTACACGCCATTACCATTCTATTTATGTCCTCAATGCATTTCCCTTAGGTGTTTTTATGGCCCCACAAGAGACATAATGCACATCCTATAGGCTAATCCCATGCACATAAACTCTCTTACATTCTCATTATATAGATGATGCAAAATGATAAATATACCAAATTCAAATTCAATTAAACAAGAATCATAAATACACATAAATTATTATTCAACTCAACAAGACAAAAATTATTATTATTAGTATTGTCAAGAAACCCTAGATTAGGAGAACAAATAACTTCCATAGATCCTAAATTGTGAACACGAAGATTTGTAGGATAATTGACCTCAAATTCTATGCCTATGGCATTGACAAGCAATTGGTTGAATTCCCATGGTGTAAGGAATGAGGGAAAACCATAAATGTTGCACAGGCAAAAGTTAATGTAATTGATGATTCCTATGGAGATATAAATAATGGACTTCAAAATTATTTGTTTCATTGTTTCTCGTCCTAGGATCGACGATATCTGCTCAATCATCTCTGTAGCTTGCATAATTTGCTACTTCAACAATATGCTTTGCCCCTATATTTGAATGAATGAAGATAAACAAATTATGTTAGACAAATCACCATTATTTCAATGAAAATTTACAAGAAATATAACTATATTATATCATTGACTATAGGGGAAATCAAAACTTGGTATGACTCACTGGAATGCAAAAACCTTGCCCATGTAGAAGCAAAATTAAGTCCATGCACCATGGTTTTGATTTCCCCTTCTTCTCCAGGAAATGGTTGGACGAGTTGCATAGCCATGAGGCTTTCTATTAAATCTTAGAACATGAAATTTATATAGAGATTGACCAATACATATGAATAAAACCTAGACCATGTGGATTTAGGTTTTGTCTAGAGATGTATACACATTGTATATATTCCAAATAATCAAGAAATCTTACCTAGGTAATATATGGAGAGAAAACCATTGGATAATATTCCTATGAAAACATGGGTGTTGAAGTACCTTCTATAAGGAGGATGGTTGGCTATGGAGAAAATGCCAAGATTATTGTTATTCCTACATTCTACCATGGATTATCCAAAGATGTTACACTAGTGGTGATTTGATCCTTTGACAGATTGCCCATCACATGTTAACATTCCATGGGGATGAATTCACCACATGTCGTGGCTTCCTTTTCATCCAATGGTCCTAATATAAAAACAATTTAAGGTCACTTAGTCATCACCTCATGATAGCATGGATATTGATATATACAATGCACCAACAAACCCTAACCACCACAGTTGATGCCCAAAAAACATGTTGGAGCACCATAGAGGATCACTAAAATTATAGAAGGACCATTTGTGTTAGGCATAAAATCAATAAATGATTCTCCCAACAAGAATAAGTCTCTTTTTCATTAGTTAAACACAGAGGGTTACTGAAATGCTTGAAGGGCTATCTATGCAGTCATAAAATCAACATAATATTCTCCTGATAAGAACAAGTCTCATGTTCCTCGCTCAAACATGGAGGAGAAAATGCCTAAAATTTTCAAACCCAAATAATAATGTATTAATAGTAGTTTATTGTGGAGGAAGGGAGCAAGAGGTGAAGTCAACCTGTGCTAAGGGTATGAATGATGTGGAGTATGAGATGACTTGTGCCGATTTGTTTTTTCTTTTGTCTTAATTTAATAAAATTAAATATGAAGTTAGTTGTTTAAGATTAAATCAAAATTTTTCCTTAAATAAATGTCTTAAACACCCCTCTTATGTAGTAACGGTTGAAGGGTGAAAGGAAATATAGTCGTAGAAACAAACCATTTCTTTTTTGTTTTTGCAGATGTTTTGAGTTTCAAACCATTTCTTTTTTGTTTTTGTAGATGTTTTGAGTTTTTGGTAACACAAATATTTTGGGCACTTGTTGACTTGCTAGACCATTGACTTATATTGTTTCTCTATGATTGAATATAGGAGAATTGATTTCGACCTTTTTTTTAGTTGGAGAATCAAGAGAAACAATGTTTTTTTCATCAAATCAAAGGAGATGGCAGAAATTTGGCCAACACATGAAGAAAATTAAAAAACAATTGATCTTTTCTCTCATTGGTAGGGTCACCCATGTGAAAATACTTGGCATGTGTTATTATGGGAACAAATTGTAAAGAAAATTTAGGCATTTGATTATGTAACAGGACATAAGATTACATCATGGACCTAGAAGAGAATGAAGGCGTAATCTCTTTAGCAAGATTGGGTTTTTCCAAATGTATGCCATTTCCTTATTGTAAGAGATGTTGCTTTGTTTTTTTTACCATTGACCGTATATAGACAATATAATCCCACATCCCTGCAATTAGTTTTAATATAATCTCACATTCCCACAACTAGATTTTGGCATTCGAGTCCCTCCCATCATTTTAAGAAATTTATTAACTTATGGTAAGCAAATTGAACAATGTACAGAAATTCTACTAAAATTTTGTAGAACTAAGAATGTATTAAAGTGTCTTTGTAATAAATGTTAATATCTAAAAAGTGTATAATAAATTTGTAATAAATGATAATATCTACTAACACAACCAAATTTACTAATTTGGTTGATATACGTTGATCAAAATCATTTTCATACGTCATTCAACATAAAAAGGTAAAATTTTTTAGCATGAATAAAATTTCACAGTCATTAAATTGATGTCGATGTAATCTTTTGGTAAACTGTGTGTAGTGTTTGTTGATGTGCTTGAAGTTTCAGGTTAACACTCCACTTGTCTTCAAGGAAATAAAGCTTTATGTCCCTGAAGATGGGAGGAGTATTCACTTGAAATGTTAGGAGCATTAACAAACACTACACATAGTTTACCAGAAGATTACATTGAAGTTAAGGTGGAAGATGATGTTGATTAATGTATATCAACCACATTAATAAATGTCGTTGTGCTAGTTGAAACCAATGTGCATGGATTGGATTCATTATTCAGGGTTGACCATGGTTGAAGAGGGTTGATGGGGTTGATCAAGATGGAAGAGGTCGACCATGGTCAAGTTTGCATTAATGTTAATGCTAATGTTACATTAATATTATAAAAATGGTTACATTAATGGTTGAGATGGCTGATGGGGTTGACCATGGTTGAAGAGGTTTGACTATTATTATCAATATTCAAGCATAGATATGTTGATCAACAATTATGGTTTACCATATTCAATCATAGAGACCTTGGTTGACCATGTTCGACCATTCTAACCATGATTGGACATTAGGAGTTGGTAGAGCATGGAATGTTTTAGGTTGATTATGGTTGACCAAACATGAGCATACTTGATCATGGTTTACCATGGTGGATCATGGTTGACAAGGTTGATCATGGTTAACCATATTCAACCATGGTTGACAATGCTTGACAATGGTTGACGCTGGTATATTCTCATTAATGATGGTTGAAAATGGATGGCTATGGTTGACCATATTCAACTATGTTTAACCATTATTGACAATGATTGGTCATGGTTGGCCATGGTGGACCATAATGGACCATTGTAGACCATGGTTAACCATAGAGACCTTAGTTAACCATGTTTGACCATTCTAACTAGAGAGATCTTGATTGTCCTTTATGGTTGATCATGGTTAATTATGATTGACCATTGTCAATCATGGATGATCATGGTTGACCTCAATTGATAATGGTTTACCTTGGTCGACCATGTTTGACCATTCTAACTATGTTCATCTTAGTTGACAATGTTCAACCATGGTTGACCATGGTTGATAATGCTTGACCATGGTTGATCCTGGTTGACCATGTTCAATCATTCTAACCATAAAGATGTTGATTGACCATTATGGTTGATCATGGTTGATTATTATGGTTGATCATGGTTAACAAGAGTTGTTGACCTTGATTGACCATGTTCAACCATTCTAACCACGTTGATATTGGTTGGCAATGGTTGACCATATTTTATCTTGGTTAACCATGGTTGAACTCGGTTGACCATCGTTGATCATGGTTGGCCAAGATTGGCATTGATGGGCCATGGTCGCTCATGGTTGACCACGCTTGTCCATGGTTGATCATGGTTGATCAAGGGTGGCCATGGTTAATCATGGTTAACCATGGTTGAGCATGGTTGACCATGGTTGATCATGGTTGACCAAAGAGACATTGATTGACCATTATGCTTGATTATATTTGACTAATGGTTAGCTTTGTTTGACTATGTTTATCTCTTTTGATTAATGTGGTTGAGTATGTTGAATAATGTTGACTGTTAAGCATAGCTAAACATAGTCAATGATAGTCAACAATATTAGTAAATATGGTTGACTAATTTTGTAATGTAACATTGGAATGTTGGATAAATTGTATTGTAATGTAACATTGCAATAATTTTTGTCACACTGCAATAATGTTTGTCACATTGCAACTTTGGATAGATTTTTGTACCATTCCAACATCACAACATGTTTGATTATTAATATTAATCAATAAACTAATAGGTGATTATGTTTGACTGAATTTGAATAGTGTTGACTATTAAATATAGTTGAACACAATCAACCACATTATTAAATGTGGTTGACTAATTTCGTAATGTTGCATCGTGAAATTACATAAATTGCAATGTATTGTAATATTGCAATAATGCTTTTCACTGTATTATGACGTTGATCGATTTTTTGTACCATTCCAAAATGAAAATATTATTATTGTTATTATTAATCAACTTTATTAACATTAATATTGTTATTATTAAACATTTTTAAAGCTTGATTGTGATCGACCAAGGATGGCCTTGGCTGACTAAGGTTGACAATGTTTGACTTAGGTTAACCATGGTTGACTATAATTAAATATGGTCGAGTTACATTGATTGAAGATGACTATGAATGATCCAGGTTCACTATTTTTAAATATGGTAAACATAGGGTTGATCATGGTTGATCATGATCAAGTATTGAAACATTGACTATAAAAGATGAGTTTGCTTGACTATGTTTGACTATTAATACTAATCAATAATAATACAGATAATATGTGATTATGTTTGCCCAAAGTTGAAGAGTATTGGAAATCAAACATAGTCAACCACATTAGTAAACCAATGTGTTTTAAAACATATTAAAATTAATATTATTAAACATTTTTAAACTTTGATAATGGGCAAGCATGGTTTAACCACGGGTGAACATGGTTTAACTAATTTGACTATGATTGATCATAGTTTTCTATGATAGATTATGGTTGTATATATTGCTAATGAATGACTATGGTTGACCATCTTTTACCATGGTGACCTAGGTTGACCATGTTCAACTTTATTAACCATTGTTAGCCATGTTGAGCATGGGTTGATACTGATTTTTAAAGGTTGATTATGGTGACTATGGTTGATCAAAGATGACCATGATTGACCATGGTTGAGTTATGTTTCCCATGTTTGAACATGATTGGCCATGGTTTCATATATTTGGCCATGGTTGACCATATTTTTTTAATGATATATTATTGTTTCCCATTTTCATAATGTTTGACCATGATTAACCATAGAGAATTTGGTTTACCATGACCATTCTAGCCTTGGTTGACCCAAGTTGGCCATTAGGAATGGGTACAACAAGGAGTTTTCTAGGTTGAGAGGAATGACCATGGTTGACCAAGGTTATCATGGTTGGCTATGGCTAACTAGGTTTTGTGTCTTTAAGAATGAGTGACAATGATTGACCATGCTGGAAATGTTTGACCATGTACGATCATGGTTGAGATTGTTTTACCATGTTTGATTAGAATGCTTCAAATGTAAATATTATTAATGTTATTTGTTAATATTAATCTTAATACTATTTATATTAACAATGTTAATGCTATATCATTAATATTGTTAATCATATTGTTATAGTGAATATAATTTTTATTTTTTATTAATAATTCTAGTATTAGTTATTATAAAGAAAATATTGTTAATATTATTTATAATATTAATAATAATAGTATTTATATTAAAAATATTAATGTTATTAATAATTTTAATAATATTAATTAAATTTTATTAGTTAATATTATAATTTAAATATTTAAAAAAAAATATATTTTTATGTTAATAACATTAAATATTAATAATTTTAAAATATATTAGGATTAATAACATTACTAACAATAATTTTATAAGGATTATTAATGTTGTTTTAATGATGTAAATAATATTAATTTTAATGTTATTATTGTTATTATTAACATAGATCCACTTTAACCAAGAGGAATCAAAATTTTGGAGGTGTAAACCTTTCCTCAAGTTTTGCACTAAAAAAAGAGGTTTGCATCTTGAGAAATTTGATCCCTTTCATTGCTTGATACATGTGGAATTAAGATCTCTCTCTCTCTCTCTCTCTCTCTCTCTCTATATATATATATATATATATATAGATAGATAGAAATGTATATATTACTTATTGTTTTTTTACTTTGAGAAAATTTAACTCACAAAAAAATATTTTTAACTATGTTGTACTAATTATTTTTTACTTTGATAAAAATTTCCTCGCACCACACAACATCCTATTTTTTTAACTATTCTAATTCCAATTTTTGTAGCTATTTCATTTCCAATTTCATGTAACAGTTTATAGGAAACAACCAATATTTTAGTTTTGTAGGTATTCCAATCTCATGCAACATTTAACACATAATTGGATTTAGCATTTTAGTTTTGTAAGTATTCCAACTTCACATAACATTTTACATGTAATAAGAACTGACTTATGATTTATTAGTTTCATGCTTTGACAAATAATCTTATATGGTTTTTTACATTACAAACAAAACCTAATCTAATTGGTATGAGGAATGAGGTGTTGATAAGATTTGTAGTTTGGTGAGTTTGTTATCCCAATATGAAGCAAGGTAGAATTTATAGGCAAATAGTTTCATTTCATTACTATAGATTACAAATTATATAAGTTAAGAATTTTTGAAGATGAAACATACTTTAACTTCTACAATGATACTCTTTTGCTAAATGGACCTTATGCTCTTCTTGTTTTCTTGAATTTTTTCCACACTTAATTTCCTTTTGTGATTAACACTAGCAATTGCACCAAATGTTGCAAAGCAAACGTCATAAGGAATAACTAGCTATTATATTCCTCAACAACAACATAACTATTATCTTTATCATTGTTTATTATACCATATTACTATTTTATCTTGTCAAATGTAGGGAAACTCAGTTTGTCCATATATTCCTTCCTCCTTCTGCAACTCAGTTTGTCCATATATTCCTTCCTCATTCCATTCATTTACAAGAACCATATATTCCTTCCTCCTTCCATTCATTTACAAGAAATTCAATCATTTCTTGTGACCAAGTCACGCATCTATACCCTCAAACTCGTAGCTTAGTTTGTCCATATATTCCTTTCTCCTTCCATTCATTTACAAGAACCAGATATTCCTTCCTCCTTCCATTCATTTACAAGAACCATATATTCCTTCCTCCTTCCATTCATTTACAAGAAATTCAATCATTTCCTATGATCAAGCACACTATTCCTCCTTCTACAACTCAGTTTGTCCATATATTCCTTCCTCCTTCCATTCATTTACAAGAACCATATATTCCTTCCTCCTTCCATTTTCGCAGCTTAGTTTGTCAATATATTCCTAGCTCCTTCCATTCATTTACAAGAGCCATATATTCCTTCCTCCTTCCATTCATTTACAAGAACTTCAATCATTTCCTGTGACCAAGCACACTATGTCACACATATATACCCTCAAACTCCTTTGAATTTCATACTATGTCACACATAAATACCCTCAAACTCCTTTGAATTGTGTTGGTTCGACCGACATCCGTTAGTGTCAGCTCGACTGACATCCATCAGATGATCAAGTGCAAAAACAAATGAAGAGTGTGCAGTTCATTATCCAAAACGAAGAAGCTTCTCCTGGAAAGTGTTGGAGTTGGAAGGACTCATTCCCATCGTCGAAGGGCTACTTGTGAAATTTTCCAGAGAGTTCTAAAGGGCTACTTGAGAAATTTTCCAGAGAGAATGTGTTGTTGTTGTGGTTTTTGATTATCCAAAACAAAGAAGCTTCTCCTAGAAAGTGTTGGCATTGAAAAGACTCATTCCCATCGTCGAAATGCTACATGTGAAATTTTCTGGAGAGTTCTGAAGGGCTACTTGAGAAATTTTTCGGAGAGAATGTATTGTTGTTGTGGCTAATTTTTGATACTCTTGTCTGGGGAGATGGATCACCCACCTCACTATTATTGTTATCCTTAACATTAGGCTCCCTCATATAATTGTGGAGAAGCATGGAAAATAATATAGTCGAGCTACAAATAACAATAAAAATGTTTTAAATATTTCCTCCATATCAAGTGAAGCTACAAGGTTGATCACTACTTTAAACAAAACTATAAAAAATCTTTCAAAATATTTTATATAAAATTAATTTATATAAAATTAATAACTATAACAAATCTTTCAAAATATTTTATATAAAATTAATCTGCAAAACTATAACAAATCTCTCAAAATATTTTATATAAAATTAATAACTATAACAAATCTCTCAAAATATTTTATATAAAATTAATCTGAAAAGGTGTGGACACCATCCATATCTCAACTAAACAAAACTATAACAAATCTTTCAAAATATTTTATATAAAATTAATCTGAAAAGGTGTGGACACCATCCATATACCATCCATATCTCAACTAAACAAAACTATAACAAATCTTTCAAAATATTTTATATAAAATTAATATGCAAAACTATAACAAATATTTCAAAATATTTTATATAAAATTAATTTGAAAAGGTGTGGACACCATCCATATACCATCCATATCTCAACTATGTAAAACTGTTCTTGACTTGTTAGTATTATTTCCCTTTTCTTGCTCCATCATGTCATGAGGAATTCACACCTAATGTTGTAGGGGAATAGTTGATGTCAGACCACCTCCATATTATAGTCCTCAATAAAGTGCATGTTTAGAGAGATATCTAATCTTTTAAGGTTTAAAAGAAACTAGTTTTCAAATTCAACATCTTCAGAGAGATATCAAATATTTTGAGGCTTAAATTTCACTTAAATAACTATACTAATTGTAGCCCTAAAACTATTAGTTAAAGGAAATTTAATTTCAGGTTTATGATGTTCAGAGATATCAAGTTTAAATAAATTTATTAATTGTAACTCCTGAATTTATGTATGGATTGAGCTTTACTTTGTTCTATGTTCATTAGATATATGAAATTTGCCACTATCACAGATACACATAAAACATAATGATAATAATGATGTGTGATGTGAAACAGACATTGAAAAGGTGGAAGTGGATGTGAGCTATGGAAAAGTGGTGGTGTATGGATGTGTTCATCCCAATAACATATTGAAAGCAGTGAGAAGAGGAGGAATGAAAGCAGAATTCTGGCCATCTCAAAATGAAGCTTTTCTCAGCACTTATGTTGCAGCCAGCATGAGCAGCTATTATTCTCTTTCACCACTCAATAATGCTTGAGACATCCAGAAATGTTGTAATTTTTGTAGATTAATAATGAGAAAATAAATTGTAAATTTCCTTCCGCATTTTATAATTTTTTTTAATACATGGATGTTGAAAGACATTGGAATAATGTATCAAATAAAGAATTATATATATATATATATATATATATATATATATATTTGTTTTGAAATTAGAATGAAAACATGACTTGCCATTAAAACTTAGACATCTTAGGTTGTATATCTATTTAGCCAGAGTTGCTTTTCCTATTCTGCTCATTCTTGCAATACCCACAATCATTGTGTCGCTAACATCGGTTTGTTTCAGAATTTCATTGATCAGGGCAATCCTCCACCACATGGTCGAGGAAAACTGGGTATTTGGCAACATATAATGATCCCCATTTCCCCATAGTCACTGGAAATGGCATACATAACATATATATAGACTTAGTATGGCTAGAATTGAGAAAAGCAGATAGGAATTATACATATCACTTAGATTCTGTAAGAAATGAAAAAAGGATGTATTCATTTTTCGTTCGGTTTGAAGAATATACTAGGAATATATGCAACCTGGCTGAGGGTCTTCTTCCATTTTTTGATTTCTTCCTTGGAGACTTTCCCTTTGCTTTGGTGTTGATCAAAGGAATTTTTATAACATCCGCTCTCAATGTGACGAAGGTCTACAGGCTGAACACTATAGAACACCAGAATAACCTTCCTATTGTGCTTATGATATGATCTTAAAACCTAGCACAGTTCTTCTAAGCACCACCATGATTCAGCATAGCGCTCAGAAAAAATGGTAATGTGAACATAGGCACTCTGAATGGCGGTGTGGATTGCATCTGAGATAGTATCTCCCATGTGAATCTCATTTTTATTGAGGACGACACGAAGCCCCTGCTTGAAGCACCCCTTGGTAATCGATGATCCAAAATGGATTTTGGATAGACTTCTAAGTCTAAGTGTTCCTCACAGGGGAAAATGAAAGACCAAGGATGTTCCTGGAAATAGCCCCATTATAGAGATTGTTACATTTTGAATATACTGCAACTTGAATCTAAAATGAACTTTGGATGCAAAAGTTATCACAAAACGAAATTTCCCTTTATCCTTGAAAAAGAGGCAAAATCTTCAAAAAAATGGCAGAAAACCCTTATAAAGGGAAATTGCATTGGAGATGGTCCAAGAGGTAGACTTAAGCGGAGGAGGAAGAGACCCTAATTACTAATCACTAACATATTGGGTTGGGGGTAGACATATGTAAATAACGTAAGGAAGGGACCCCGAGCCAATGCGATATTGCAATCACCGATATCAATGTCGGTGATCAGCGTAGTTAATAGACAAAACCCTCGGGCCATTAGAAATGCGATATGCGATAATGCGATATGCTGATCCATGGCATGGGATCTCAGCTGTCGGATCAGAAATGAGATAAACAGCCAGGATTAAATCGGTAGTTGGGAGATCGGTGATCACCAACACGCATGGCTGATGCGATAGCAATATGTGATGTGATTTGGACCGTCTGATCAGGGATCAGATCAATGGTCCAGATTAAATCAACGATTGGCGATCTGTGGTCCCTAATAGTAGGCCTATATGATTTACAATTGTGATAAATGATAAGGGCCAGACCCGATGGGATTATGGACCCGATTGCATAAAACTTGAAGTCTAGAAACACATGTTTTCTTTGTATTTCCTGTGTATTGGGCTTTTTGATAATTTCGCCATGTGATAGTGAATTGCAATAAAATGGCAGACCCGATGGGTTTATAGGGGCGATTTAATGGAATTTCAAGTCCAGATTTTGTGCCCGATAGTGTTTTCTTGTGTATTTCCAGTAAAATGTTGTGTATTGGGATTTTGTCCCATTTTTGGGTTTTGCCCAGAAAAAGGCCTCAAATCCCCTGTAACGGCCCATGATCATCATGCCCCATTGCAAGCGGGTTTTTTTGCAGAAAATGATGCGTTTGAAGCCGCAGAGCCACAGTGCCAGATGGCTAGTCAAATAGACAATGCACAAAGAAGCCGTAGTGCCACAGAGGGATGATTATACACAGAGAAATGGCTGGGGGAAGCCGAAGAGCTGGAAAAGTACCTCAAAGGAGCCATAGAGCATGATTGAGGGAATAAGATAGCAAAAGCAAGTAGTGGAGAGGGATGAGAGATTTTTTTGAGTCGCTTGGAGGTCAAGTAAACTAGAGAGCATGATTGACAGGCAGCAAATCTGTAAAAGGTCACTGGAAGGTTGTTAAAGGTCGGTGGGAGGTCTAGTGAACCATTGACGCACGTAAGAGGCCAAGAGAGAGCTCAGAGAAGATAGAGCTGAGAGCCAAGAGCTAGAGCTAGAGCCATGAGCTAGATCCATGAGCCAGAGCCAAGAGCCAGAGTCAAATCCAAAGCCAAGAGCCAGAGCCAGAGCGCAAGCTAAAAAGCCGAGAGCTTCAGATCCATGGATAATATGGTGTCTAAACCCATTTTTCTATGTAAACCAATGGATTTGAGTGAGGAGATTGTAAAAGGACTGTTGCCATAATCCCAGAGAGCCTAGTCGAGTTGAGTAGAGCTCACAAAGACGTAGCCCAAGAGTTTTGGGTGAACTCCTAATGAAATTGTTGTCTTATGCGTTTGTTATTTTCTACACTATTTTATTGTTATATGCGTGTTATATCAGCATAAACAATAGAATTTTAAAGCACATAAATGGTCAAAAATAAACACTAGCATACACCTTATTTTCAAGCACATTATTAACTTCGTATTGGTTAATCATAATATCTTGGGAATATTTAAGCTTTGGAAGTGGGAGAGGTTCTTGGAAGTTCACAAGTGGTATCAGAGCTTGAGATTGATTAACCCCACCTTCAGAGAGGTTATATTAGAATTCTTGATTGATAGGGAAAAGATTGCTTGTCTAAGAGGTGTTTGGGCAGTCAAGGATTGATTGTATACTTGTTTACAGACTGACTATTGTTTGAGTTTGTAGAGGTGAAGGGAAAGCTATTGATAGCTCAGTCCAGGAAGGACAAGAAGGAAGAAGGGCTGAAGGAATTCTTCTTATCACTAAAGGACCTAAAGGAAATCCTTGAAGCACAAGAGGTTTGTTGCAAAATGTTGTTGAATAAGCTCTTTATTAATCTTGTTTGAAGTTCTTTTGTTCATTGGCATAATGACTACTTCTACAAGTGAGTCCTCAAATTCTTCTTTCTTCACAAAAGTATTTGATGAAGACATGAAGTAAGACTTGGTCACCATGATGGATATGGTAAGAGAAATTTATGAGGATGGAAGGAAGATCAACATACTTAGAGAGCAGTTGAATTTTGTGGAGGAAGAGAAGCAATTTCTTTCTGACAAATTGCAAGAAATGGAGAGGCAACTTCATATTGCAAATATGAACATGAAAATGATGCATGAGTTGGAGTCACAGCTCTTTGTTGCCAAAGAAGCCTTAGCCAAGTATCAGCTTGAAGAAGAGGTAAACCATTCCTGTTTGTCTTCAAATTCTTCTAAGAATGCTTATATTGGTTTTTTTGAAAAGCATACCAGAGGCATAGGTTCCAAACTAATGTCCAAGATGGGCTATGAAAGAAAGGGCTTGGGCAAGTATGCACAAGGTATTGTTGAGTCAATAATGGTTGAGGAAAGGCCTAAGTATTTGGGTCTTGGCTATGGACAATCTTATGGAAAGATTTCCAAAGCTGCCATGAAGGCCACTAAAACAGTTCTAAGGAGAAGTTTCATTGCAGGTCCTCTAGCTCAAGAGTGTGAAGATTGTATTCAGGAGGAATGCAATAGCTTGAAACATCATTTGTAGGATGCAAGTGCTCAAAAGTATACACTTGAACCAGAGAGTTGTGGAGACTCTAACAGCCTTGAAGAGATTGATGGTGTTCCAAAGGGAGCCACTTCTTCATTTGCTTCATCTCCTCATGAAGGCAATAAAGGTGAAAGAAAAAGGTATAAACCTGGTTCCAATCATATTCATTTTAATTTTGCAAAGCATGATAAATCTCCACATAGATATGGGAAAAGAATTGCATGTTCCTTTTGTGTTTTGGATAACCATAATGTTTCTAGATGTTGGAAGAGAATGGCCACATACAAGAAACTTTTGAAGGAAAGGAAGCAAGAAGCCAAAGGTCCATTGGACAAGGAAAATCATGCTATCAAGAGGATGCACATGTGTTGCACCTACTGCCATAAGCAAGGACATGTTGCTGAAAAGTGTTGGACTCTGAATCCAACAATGCTTCCACAAAAGCTGAAGAAAGTGGAAAGAGAAGATGGTAGAAATGGAAAGGAAAATTCCATGATTGATGTGTTTCAAGATGATTCACATGTTGATTCTAATGTGTAGACAAAGGTATTACCTTTGAAAGGGATTGGTGAGAAATGGTTAGAGTTCTTATCTAATTAAGATTGCATGTCTATTGATGCGTCTATTTGCATTTCTTTGTTAATGGAATGTAAGTTGCGGGATTTTACCAAGAAGGTGAATGGAGAAGTTGACTAGGAGACTCACTTTGTTGCTGCAACACTATATTTCATTTCAGCTTTGAAAGTACAGTGTGCTTAACTGAAATTTAAAGGATGAAATGCATGCATGAGAATGTTGTGCATGAACATAGGGATGTTGATGTTTTCCTTGTTTTTGAACATGTATGTGTAATTAACTTGCAAGGTTGATTGCTTTGACATTCATGTGATGCAATGTTGACTTGGGAGAAGTTAACTTGGTCTCCAAGATGGAGATAATGATGAAGTGTTTCATATTTTGAAAAAGAGTCCTAATGGTTTTTTTCTACATGCTTGTCTTGAAAGGTCATTTGTTTTAAAGGCATGTTTTGTGGGCTTGTTATCTAGTCCATAATTTTTATGTAGATGTAAGACATGGAGGTGTTCACAAGAAATGAAATCTGTTTCTTTTGTTGAAGCAGGAGTTTATGTCATCCAGTTGTTGTCTATATTCCTGTTGTTGTTAACAGTTTTTGTTGGTAGATTGTCAAACATGTACAAATGAAAGTTTTTGTGAAGTAGATGTAACTTCACATTTGTTTGAGCCTCCTTGGATCAATGATCAAGGCAAAAAAGTTCAAACTACCTTCTATGACCATTTTATCAAGAGTTCTGCAAGAAGGCAAGGAGGAAGGTAGTTCTTCTTAGGGTGACCAGAACATCCAAGAAGGAAAGTGGTTAAAGGATTTGGTTTAGAGGCACTATGCAAGGCAAGTGGGTGGAGGCTGAAAGAAGCAAATGTTGTTACTCTCATTTACTATTTAGATCAGTATATCAGTCTTTTGGAGACCAAAAGTTCTTTAGTGGGAAGGCATGATCCAAAATGGATTTTGGATAGACTTCTAAGTCTAAATGTTCCTCACAAGGGAGAATGAAAGTCCAAGTATGTTCCTAGAAGTAGCCCCATCACAGAGATCGTTTCATTTTGAATCTACTACAACTTGAATGAGCTAAAATGGACTTAGGATGTAGAAGTTATCACAAAAAGAAATTGCCCTTTATCCTTTGAAAAAGAGGCAAAATCTTCAAAAAAAATGGCAAAAAACCCTGATAAAAGGAAATTGCATTGGAGATGGTCCAAGAGGTGGACTTAATTGGAGGCGAAAGAGACCCCGCTTTCCTATCTCCAACATATCGGGTCGGAGGCAGACATATGTAAATAACTTAAGCAAGGGACCCCGGGCCGATGTGATATTGTGATCACCGATATTGGTGTCGGCGATCAGCGTAGTCAATAGATAGAACCCTCGGGCCTTTAGGAATGCGATATGTGATAATGCGATATGACGATTCACGACGTGTGATCTCAACCGTCAGATAACAAATGAGATCAACGACCAGGATTAAATCGGCGGTCGGGAGATCAACAATCCTCGACACACACGACTGATGTGATAATGATATGCGATGCGATATGGATCATCCGATCGGGGATCATATCAACGGTCCAAATTAAATCGGTGATCGGCGATCGATGATCCCCAATAGCAGGCCTATACGAATTGCGATTATAATAAGCGATAAGGGCCAGACCCCGTGGGATTATGGATCAGATTGCAAAAAATTTGAAGTCCAGAAACATGGGATTTATTTGTATTTCCTCTGTATTGTGCGATAAAGAATTGCGATAAAATGGCAGACCGAATGGGTTTATAGGGGAGATTTAATGGAATTTCAAGTCTGGATTTCCCACATGATAGTGTTTTCCTGTGTATTTTCGGTAAAATGCTGTGTATTGAGATTTTGTCCCATTTTTAGGTTTTTGGCTGGGAAAAGGCCCCCGAATCCCTTGTAATGGCCCCTGAGAGAGCCACAAAACTAGATGGCCAGTCAAATAGACAATGTGCAGAGAGGCCGCAAGGCCACAGAGGGATGATTATATGGAGAGAAATGGCTGGGGGAAGGCGAAGAGATGAAAAAATACCTCAAAGGAGCTAGAGAGCACGATTGAGGGAATAAGCTAGCAAAATCAGGCAGCACAGAGGGTTGAGAGAGTTTTTGGAGTCACTTGGAGGTCAAGTGAACCAGAGAGCACAATTGATAGGCAACAAAGCTGCAAAAGGTTGCTGGAAGGTTGCTCGGAGGTCTAGTGAATCACTGATGGATGCAGAGGTTGAGAGAGAGCTCAGAGAAGCCAGAACTGAGAGCCAAGAGCTAGAGCCAGAGTCACGAGCCAGAGCCATGAGCTAAAGCCAAGAACCAAAACCAGAGCCAGAGCTAGAGTGCAGAGCCAAAAAGTCGAGAGCTTCAAAGCCAGGGATAAGATGGTGTCTAAACCCATTATGTTCTGTGTAAACCAATGGACTTGAGCGAGGAGCTTGTAAAAGGACTGTTGCCATAATCCCAGAGAGCCTAGTCGAGTTGACTAGAGCTCACGGAGACGTAGCCCAAGATTTTTGGGTGAACTCCTAATTAAATTGTTGTCTCGTTGTCTATATGATCGCCCATGTGTGAGATCCGTCAGGTTTCAGAACGCTTTTGCAGCACAGGCACCTGGTGAAGGCCATGACAAGAGCCTGGCTCACTGGAAAAAACAAAAATGCCTCGACTTTGTACCAAGTAGGGATGTTCGAACTATACACGTAGAAAGTTGCCTCGTCGTACTCGTCAGGGGGTCACAACTCCAATGCTCCTCCTGTGCTCTGCGGCCACTACGAAGCCAAAAGCAATGAGATCGAAAATGAAGATGAAGCTGGATGAAGATGCTTGCTTTCTTAGCGAGTGTTATAACTAAATTTGTAACTAATTTAATACCGATTGAATGAATCCAATGGCTCAAACTATTTTAATCGTCTAACACCTAAATCAAAGGCACACAAATACACACGTAATCTAAGAGGATAATTCTTTTCATAGGGAAACCGCGTAAATATAGTATTATATGTGTGTTTTTTGTTAAAAAACTTATTTCAACAATATATTCAATATTATTCTTTACTTTTAATTAATTAGCTTACATATATTTTTATTTTTATTTTAACATAATTACAATATCTCCCTCATATTCTTTATCTTTCATTAATTAACCAAAATATACCTCCCTCATATACTAAGTTGTAGACTGCCTCTCAGTATAATTATTAATGATAATATTTATTGGTATTAATATTTTTAATAATTAACATTAATGTTGTATAATAATTGGTTTTAATATTAATAGTATTTAATGTTAAAATATTACCAATAATATATAATAGCAATAATATAAATAATTATTATTTTAATATAAACATAAAAGATATATAAAATTTATTTATGGTAAAACAAAATACAATACTTAATCTAAAACTTCTTTATTATAAAGATTAAAATAGAGTACAATATTTATTAAAAGAGAAAATAAAATATCGTATTTATTAAAATATAATATTATTATTAAAAAATATTCAATACACAAACCCTAATATTAAAAGCACATTAACAATGTGGTTGTTTATATTAAAATTAGTACTAAAACCTAATATAAACCTAATATTATATTGACCATACTAAAACCTAAAAAGATTATTATAACCTAAAACAATGCTATCACATAAAACCATGGTTAATATATGCTGAATAATAAATTTAGATTAACCGTCTCGCAACATGATTTAAGTAATAGTTTATTCAGATTTGAGAGAAGTCGATGGATATCAATGAATGCACCAAGAGCACCTATACCCACAATAATGTGGCTTATAATATTCTATTGCAAGTGAACAAATATGGTATTGAAAATTTATTTTATTCAAATCGCGAAGAACTCTATGGGTTATCAGTTTAATGATGTATATGCTCAATTATTAGAAACTGAATTGCACAAAGTTAATTACACACTGCTCATTGCGATTTGGAAGCAAATTTTTTTTTTGGTTTTCTTATATGACAATGGACAAACATATGGTTGGAGGAGATGCTTCATAATCCAAAGCACCCTTCAAGAGCGAAGCACATTCCAAAACAAGTGTATTTAAATGTATGTACATTTTACAAGGCCACATTTCAATGCAAGTGGATCTAACTTTGATTGATTTTCATACTTGTCTAATGATTAATAGCGCAATTAAAATAATTAAATGAAATCCACCACACCAAGTTTCTTTAAAAATCTCAAAATTATTTTTGTCAAATGGCTTAGTCAAGATATCATTGACTTGGTGATATATTGGAATGTATTGCAGAACCACGACTCCCTTTTCAACCCTTTCTTTAATGAAGTGATACATGGTCTCAATGTTCTTGAATAAATCATGGAATATTGATTTTAGAGGCTTTGATAAAGCTTTGGATGTCATAAAAATCACAGTAGCATCCGAAGTTTATATGTCCATTTTTCTAGTAACCTTCAAAGTTATATGAATTCAAAAGTAGTAGAATTGGCCTCTATATACTCTACCTGCATTGAACTACGTGCTACATACGTTTGGTTCTTTCCAAATTAGGTAACCTTACCGAATCCCAAACTTGAACAACACCCTCAAATTTTCTTTTTGTCACTAGTACTACTTTTCTAATTAGAATCATTTCTTTTTAGCACAACCCCTACTTCACCAACATATCTCAGTCCAAAATGCAATATCTCATTCAAGTGCAAGAGAACATGTTTTGTAGAATTAGAATAAACAAATAATTTTATATTTTGTAAAATAGGAGTAGCCATGGGCTTGTGGTCCATCATCTAAAATATTTTCAAAATCTTGACTGCACATTACACACTTATATCATCAAAGGAGAAATTCATCTAGACTTGCCACATGTCTAGACCTAGAAAGTAGTGCATCAAGTTAATGCATGCCATATCAAAGTCCCTTGCAAACTATACTTTTCACCATTTTATGAATTTTGATCTCACTGGAAATATAAAGATCTTCAACATACATGACGAAAACAAGTAAATTGGAATGCTCAACCAAAAGGTGAAATTAGAATTTTTATTTCTCATCATGAAACCTAAACAATGAATATTCTCATTGATCATGTAACACCATGCATCTGATTCCTATTTGAACCCATAAAGGGCCTTCTTTAACTTGAAAACATGGATGTCATGGTCACACACTTAAAAACATTTTGGTTATTTTATGTATCCCCCCTAATCAATCCATTAAGAAATGTTACCATTATGTCAATTTGATATGAACTTGTTGATGAGCTGGAATTCTCCGCCAACAACAAAGGGGATCTCCCTGGTGTAGGTTCCCAACTAGAGCCTGCACCGTTTTCTTTAGGGATCTCGTCTATTATGTAGGCCTAACTACCATTCAGGTGTGTTGAGCTTGCTTTGGAAGAAAGTGAGATGTGGGCTCAAATGAACACATGAACTTCAATAAACACAAGGAAATAATTGACAAATATCTTATAACGTGCAAAGCATGAATAGCTAGATTATAGACAGCATAAACTTTATGTAATGTAACTATCAACAGACTTCAAATAAGATTCATGTTTCATAAGATAAAGCACTTAATAACTGTAAAGTAGTTCAGAGAGATTAAATATATATAAGCATAAGTAAACATACAGTTAATGATAGATTGTACCAATACCAACAAAATAGTTCATCAATACAAGCATAGAGTTGGCAAATCATATACCATCCATGCATAGCAACACAAAGTTTGTAGTATAAGATAACACATGAAATCTAGTATACCTAGGGGGGATATTATGGGGTACAAAGGAAGGTACTCAAGGTAATAATGAGATATCAGGTAATAACGTGATGGGTCATAGTTAATAAATAATGTGGTTAACCCGCATCATGTAAGGGACCACTAGTAGTTAGGAATAATGTGATAAGCCCATTGTATTAGATACATGGTATTGAGAGACCCATGGTAATGACTGAGGGTATTATATGTATGAAGCCTATATAGAGGCTAGAGACTCCCCATTGAGAGATGTTAAAGATTATTACAATGGAAAGTATATGGCTTGTGGAGTGTTCTCCTTCTTTAAGGAGTGATTGTATGGTGTTACCTTACCTCAAGGTTTTGATATTAATAAATAGAAGCATTTCTATATTCAGATCTTGTTATTTCTGGGCATATTTCTATATTCATATGTTTGCAGGTCAAACCTACTACAAGTGGTATCAGTGCTTTAGGAATTTTATCTACACATTAATATTGATAGTACCAGAAGATTCCATCCAAGAGTATCCCAAAACAACATCCACATTAACCATATCTGAAGCATAAAAATCAGAATGCAATACATACTTGTCCATAGAAATCTTCAAATCTTTATAAACTTACACCTCCTCATTATTAACATGTGTGTGCACCATTTGTTTTGCTGGAACTTGCAATTTTTTTGTCAAATTAACATTGATAAAAAATTTCTTGCAACTAGGATTTATAGACACAATTATCTTCTCTTTCCAAATATATCCATGAACCTGTAATACAGAGATACCATCAGAAAATAACCCCTTACATGTCTCATTCTCCCGTTTTCTAGCATGAGACCATTTGTCTAAGAGGACTTTTTCGAAATCTTCATCAGGAAGGATTAATAATTCTTGAAGACAAGTGATTTCCATCATATGGTAGCCTCATCTCTAAACTTAATCCATGCAAAAGGTATCCAATATTCCCCGAATGTTCACTTTGCCCATTTTGTGAATTCTTCAATAAAGATATGAAGTTTATCTATTTTTCTCTTGTATTGGCTCTTGGGTTTAATTTCAGTATTGGCTTTATTTTTTGCATTTTTATATCTTTTCAGGTCAAATCTATTATAAGTGGTATTAGAGCACTTTCTTGGGAAAATAGGAGAGATTTTAATTTTATTTTTTGTGGGATTTTTTGGGGCGGCAAGTTTGCAAATCATATCTAAAACTTCTAGTGAAAAATTTGCAGAAAAAATTGCCTATTTGGATTCTTTGCAAAAAAATACCCAAATTTAGAAAAAAAATCGGCTGAATCGGAATCCAGATGAGGGAGATATCACTGATTTACAAATTAGATGTGTTACATAAATTTTTCTGACGACAATTCGTGGACGACGGATCTCCAGTCAATTTTTGTAGTTTTTGTGGGGAATTTTGAGAAACAAATTCGAGATCTGAGATCCACTTGAAAAATTACTCGACTTGAAAAAAAATGGTTGAATCAGAGTCTGGAAGAGGGAGATATCGTTGATTTAAAATCAACTCTTTTTTCATAATTTTTTTTACGGTGGGACAATTGCATAGCGAATCTGAATTTCCAAAGTGCCTAGATAGAGATTTATATCACATGGGTAGATGTAGGATGGTCATTCCATTTACAAAAACAGGTTATAATAAATATTCTGAGTCATATTGATCGAGTTGTGTCCATTTTAAATTTTCACCAAAGTAAGTGATTTTTAAAAACCCTCTTCATGGCTTCTAGCAAGATATTTTTTTACAAGAAAAGATGATGGGACGACTATTGAAAAATTTATACAATCTCAGAAGAGTGACCACCCATGGTGTTGGAAGGACTCCATAGGGTATTATTTGAAAGATGAGGCTGCTATATGGTGGAAATCACTTGACAGTGAGATTCTGAAGTTATGTCATCCTCACGAAATTGAAAAACTCTTTTTGGACAAATGGTCTCATACTAGAAAGAAGGAAAACAAGAAACCTAAAGGGTTATTTTCTACTGGTATCTCCTTATTAGAGGTTGATGGATGTATTCAAAAGGAGAATATCATTGTGTCTATCAATCCTAGTTGCAAGTATAATTTAATCAATGTTAATGTGGCAAAAAAATTACAAGTTTCAGCAAAACATATTGCAAAGTCACAGGTTGATAATGAGGATGTTCAAATTTATAAAGATTTGAAGCTTTCTATGGATAAGTATGTGTTGCATTGTGATTTTTATACTTCATATATGGATAATATGGATGTTGTTTTGGGATATCCTTGGATGGAATATGTGGGTACTATCAATATTAATGTGGAGAAGAAATTCATGAAGCTCTGGAATAAAAAGAACAAAATTACATTTTAGGATATTTCCATTAAGACTGAGGTAGAGATAATGGAGGCAGAAGTACAAAACTCTAACGACACTGACACATAAGATGATGAGCCTATGATGGTCGAAAACCAAACACAAACATCAAAATAGGTACTGGAAAAAGAACCAGACACCACTCAGGCACCAATAATAGAGAAATTTATGAAAGATATTCCATTAGCTCAAAGTTAAACATATCACCACCCACATCACCTAGCGAGACAACAATTAACAAGGTGGCAATGAATTAGCAACAAGGACAACAACCCCAAGATGACTGATAGAGTGGTGCAACAATCCACCCACAACACATCAACACAGAGGAGACACCGAGTTCAACTTCCATATCAAGCGAGCGAGGCACTAGCTAAATTGAGGGTTCACCTTTCTTTTGGATGGATAGATGCACGTGCATGGTACCAATCGACTACTCTTCTCAGTAGATCTTATTATTGTGTTCTTCTTATGTTTCAAAGATGAAACATGTTTAAGGGGGTTGGAATTTAGTATACCTAGGGGGATATTATGGGGTAAAAAGGGAGGTACCCTAGGTAATAATGAGATATAAGGTAATAATGTGATTGGCCATTGCTAATAAATAAAGTGGTTAACTCACATCATGTAAGACAACACTAGTAGTTAGGAATAATGTGATAATCCCATTGTATTAGATACATGGTATTGAGAGACCCATGGTAATGACCTAGGGTATTGTATGTATGAAGTCTATATAGAGGCCAAAGACTCCCCATTGAGAGATGTGAAGAATTATGGTATCAGAAATCATATGGTTTGTGGAGTGTTCTCCTTCTTTAAGGAGAGATTGTATGGTGTTACCCGACCTCAAGGGTTTGATATTAATAAAGAGAAGCATTTCTAAATTTAGATCTTGTTATTTCTAGGCATATTTATATATTCATATATTTGTGGGTCAGATCTATTACATGAACATAACATACATCAAAGAACTCTCAAGAATGTATGATCCATCAAGTGAAAATACTCATGTTATTATGGCATAAAATATTTGAGGAATCCAATAATGGAATATTACAATCACTTTCTTGCATCAATTAGAAGAGCAGGAGTTCTCTCAAACAATATCACTCAAAAATGTCCTTAGCCAAAGGTTCATTACAATGTGTCGTGAGGGTGTATTTATAGAGTGAGGGTGAATCTTGTCCTACCCTTGACTCTTGAACTTCCTCATGACCTTTCATCTACCTGATGACTCTTGGACTTCCTCATAACCTTTCATATTTTAACATGTCTTATTCTATCAAATTACACACATCACAAAATAATCTACTAATCTAGTTTATCAATTTAAGAATAGAAAGTTCAAGGATGTTCAGGTTGAGTTGCTTCACTAAATATGTGCGCCATAGTTTGTGCTCAGTTGCAATAGGGGCAATCTGCGGCTGCTCTTCATCATGACTATGCAGGCATTCAAGTGCATATGGAATGAGGGTGGTCCATTTGGTGTTCACCTGATTATTCAAGGTCACCATTTTGGTGTAAGTTCTTAGCGATTCCACAACATAGTGTGTAATATTTTCTTTACTAAGAGGCAGATCTTCTGCATGGACCGCCTGTTTATATGTATCAACAAAAGCTTGCACTTCGTTTGAGATATCCTCCTGCTTCCTTACCTGTCTGACTTCTCCAATAGATGGAACTCCATGAATTTGAATCATAGACTCTAGGCCACTGAACAGGTGTTTGTAGGAAGCCAATACCTTGTGCAAATCCTTGCCTAATATGTATTTTGATTGGATCTTGATGCACAGTTGAACCTTGGTGTTTTGCATGGCGATCAAATTTTTCTTAAGGACTACTGCTATTGCTCCTAAGTACCTCATGGACCACTCATGCATGATGTCTAGAGTGATTACAACTTCCTTCAACATTGCAACTCTTTCTTTTGTGCGAGCTTGTATCGCCAAGATAGGGGCTACCGTGTGATGTAGCTCTGACATATCTTCGTAAACCATCACCATGGCTTCCCCAAGGGTCTCCACCTCTCCTTTGATTGCTTCTTGCAATTACATTGTGCCTGATTGAACTAAATGGAGGGTTGCATTCTATTATTCTTCTCTCCTTGTCTCCTACTCTACATTGGAAACCCTTTGTTAAGACATGTAAAGTCTATTATGAAGGTCTGTGATCTGTTTTATCATTCGGGTCACATTATGTTCCGTGGTGGTTACAAACGCTGTCCCGGCCAAGGCGATCATCTCTAGATTCACAATGATGTTGGGCACAATCTCCTTGGATGTGTTGACCAATAAGGGCTCTGCTGAATTCCTGGCAAATTACTTTTTCCTTTCCTGCACAATTTTGAGGCTGACCTCGTTGAAGGTGAGCTTGGTGAGATCTAGGACCTCCGCTTCTCTACCATATGAGAAACCCAACTTTTGCAAGGGAAGGTGCCCTCCAGTGAGGGGAGTATTAGGGGGAACATTTAATGGGGGTAGCTCACTTGGTTCCGTATCCATCTTAGATGTTTTACTGGTCTTTTCTTATTTGATCTTCCTGGTTTCCTCCTCTTTGGTCCTCCTCAACTCTTCCTCCTATCACTTTCTCTCTTGCTCTACTAGTACGTGTTTCCTTTCAAGCTCCTTGTCTTTCCTTAGCTTTTCCTCTTTCTCCTTTTTCTCCTGTTCTTGCCTCCTTTTCTCTTCCTCCTCTTTGGCCTGTTGCTCCTCTTGTTGTCTTTTCTTCTCTACCTCTTCTTGGGCCCTTTGTTCCTCTTGTAGTTGTTTCTCTCTTTCCTCCTCTTCTTGTCACCTCTTCTTTTCGAGCTAGCCTTTGTCACTCGAATCTTGCGATTGCTTGAGATCTTATTACCTTATCCTCTTGAGCTCCTGGTTCTTCCTTTATAGGGTGACGTTCCTTTATTCCAGTGTTTCATTATTTTCTTCCTCTTCTAGGTCGCTCAAAATATCTTTGACCTCCTTGTCTTTCTACTTCTTAGATTTCTCAGTGGCCTTTTGCGTCTCCCATTGTTTCTTCTTCATGGTGGAGGCTCTCTCTTGAAGACTCACATTTTCCTGGGAGTGCTCAAGGAGATCCCCCTACCTATCTTGTTTCTCACTAGGGCTGAGTTCCCTAGTAGAATTATACCGATTCTTTACCCCGTGTTATTGATCTTGTCTAGCGTGTGAATAAGACTAGCCAAATTTTTCTTTCTTGCAATGGGCAGCTACAACCTTCTTAGGTTCGTACGTCCACTACTAATATAAACTCACAAAATCATCAAAATCATCTTTGCATACTTCGGATAATACACAGGTAGCTGCCAAAAACACATAGATACCAAAATTATCATAGAGTTCTCGGACACATCACTCAAACAACTTTATTCTTGTACTCCATTGGCCTCAATTTCATCTATCGTTTATGTTGTGGTTCAAGAATTTGAATTATTTCCTATAGCTTGAGTTCATGTTTCTCGCAATCTCATCTAATTCATTGGTAATAACAAGAACCTTGCCTTAATATGTAATAGTGAGAGATAGATCTCCCCTACAATAGATTTTTTAGTGGAAAAATCCATAACCCATTAGAAGAATAACAATGCTTGACTTCTTGCTTTACCAATACCCACACCCTGTAACAACTAATCTAGGCTCCCCTCAAAATATGACAACCAATGAGGGATATTTATAATATAAACTATTAATATCCTATATATAAGAATATAAATATATTAATATATAGGGTATAATATCTAATACTATAGTATACCTATAGTAATATTAGGGAATATATAGCCGTATATTCATTACTAGTAATATAATTATAATAATTATATACTAAATAGATATGAGTAATATTATGATTCTTAGGGGATTACTATATAAGAATCTTGGTATAATATTAAAGTTTGTAATACCAATCTAAGATGTTTTTGGTGCTCTTCTTCATCTTTAGAGTACAATAGGATGTCATCTATGAATACTAATGCAAACCTATCAACATATTTCTAGAGTACGATATTCCTTAGACACATGGAGTTTGTTGGTGCGTTAGTGAGACCAAAGGGTAACACCACGAGTTCATAGTGGCCATATCTAGTTGTAAAAGTTGTCTTGTGAATATCTTCATCTTTTATTCATAGTTGGTGATAAGAAATCCTTAAATCAATTTTTGAAAATATTGTTGCTCCCCTTGATCAAATAGGTCATCAATTCAGGGCAGCGAATATCTATTCTTGATAGGTAACTTTTTTGGATACCGATAATTAATGCACATTCTAAATGTGCCATATTTTTTCTTAACAATTGTACAAGCAGCCCAAAGGGTGAGACACTCGGTCTGATGTAACCCTTGTCTAGCAGTTCTTGTACCTATGTTTTGAGCTCTAATAGCTTTGGTATGCTCATTCGATAAGGGTCTCTAGACACCAAGGTGGCACCTGGTATTAAATCAATATAAAAATCTATATCTCTACGAGGGGTAACCCAGGGATTTCTTCTGAAAAAACATCTTGAAACTCTCTGTAATCCTCATTCACTATTTCTATTGTTCTGTTCATTGCATTGGTCCTGCATCTCACTAATATGGTGTCAACCTTCAACCTGCATAACATTAAATACACGTCGAATATGGTGTTAGCCTTCAACGTGCATAACATTTAAGACACATCTTAACATTAATAGTGCATGATAAAAGTCATCCTTGCGCTGACAAATATCATGCGTCCTTTAGGAATAGGTTGCATAAAGACTTAACACTTTAATTCCTGCCAGATGCCAGACATATTCACTGGTCTATGAGTAAAGAGCATGTTTGTCAATGTTGTTACATAGAGTTTTGCCATTGGAAAGAGTCCCATATAGCTAAACACTTAAATATCCTTTTGTTGATATGCATCACATGTTCAATGCCTCTTCTGCCTTGTGCACAATTCTCACGACCATGGGCTACTATGTGAGCAATTTTATAGGTAGTTTAATTTTGACATTTATGGACGATTTGAATTAATTATATATCATATTATTTTTTAATTTATTATATATTGTATTATATTGTATTTTGCAGTGAGAATAAGTATGTATGGTTGTCAATAAATGAAGGTTGATTTATCATTATTATTGAAGGTAAATCACTCCATCTAGAATGAGATGGTCTAAAGGAGACAAACTTTCACTCATATCAAATGCCTCTTAACTCTTAAGTCATTAAGTATAAAAAAAGAAATTCTTAAAACAACAAAAATAATATTAAAAAAAATACTCTAAATCCATATGAGATTTCAAATTATTTGGTCATGAATTACAATTAAATTTCAACTATTTTATTTTTATTCAAATAAATAGTTAGAAATAATTAATTCCTACTTGTCTATGGTTGTAATTTTCTATTTGAGGAGTTTGTTCCTACATAATAGGAATTAGCTAGAATATAGTTTCTCCTAGTTTAGTGTGTGGTTGAGAGAATCTCTCAACCACACTACTGTACGTCTAAGATAGCATTCCTATCTTGAGACTATTGATTGTATAAATATGTGTGTAATTTCCTCATTCAATATTAATAGAATATATTTTTGAGTGTCTACAATTTTATCTTGGTATCAGAGTGTCAGAGCCCGTGAGGGCCTAGGACCTTGGCCCCTCCTGGGCCAGGGAAATAAAAGAGGATATTTTGTTTAATTTTTTTTTGTTTTGTCCATCAGATATCTGCCTGTGAGAACCAATCACTTTGCCATAAAAGACCTGCGTTCAAAATAAGAAGGTTCGCTGATATATCTTCAGGCGTTGCGATTGCAACAACAAATAGAATTGTAAAGAGGCATTGATAAATGACAGATCGGAGATCGCTGCCTGTCACAGTGATGAGGGCTCGTTGAACAACCCAGATCTGAAGGTGTCGCGTGGAGTGGAGAGAGGGCTTGTTGAACAACCCAGATCTGAAGGTGTCGCGTGGAGTGGAGAGAGCCGGATTTTTTTCGCAGATCCGATACATGAAATCCCACTACTGCAATTAAAGACGGTAGAGGAAAACATGCCTTCATTGGCCTTAGATTTACGGAGAGGAACGAGGCCCAATCTGAGTCTCAATTGATTAAAGTCTCGGAGATTTTTTGTTTGAAAGTTTAGGTAACAGCAATGGCAGCCTCTATTCTCAAGGCCGGTGTGAAATTTTTCACTTCTCAATTGACTGGGTAGTCGCTCACACAAAATATTGATTCCCACAAGAAACCCAAAGGGTCTCCTTTCCGATCAGGGCCAGATCGTATGCTGAGGGAAAATAAAGAGTTTGATCCGAGTCGATTGGTGGATCAATCGATGCCTTCACGCAGGAGGCCAAGTAAGCGTGGTTGTGAGGCCACAGTGGCAGCATGGCTGTAATCACGTTCTCACGCAACAGATAACAATAGATATCAGATTGCTTGAGGACGCAAAGATCCTTCATCGAGGATGCATCAGATATCGAGGATGCAACATATAGAAAATTGCTTGATCAATCTGTTCCATAGATCGTTGGCCTGTATTGGGCATGACTTTTCATCGCGGTGCGTGTTACGAGGGTTTCAAGGTGCAGATCCGACCCTGTTCTTTCCAGCCTGATGCAGAAGTTTGCTCGGGAGCTCGTCGCTGGGGTTAGGGTACAACCTGGTGTTCAGCGAGGCGCTCCTCGCTCCAGCGATCCCCTCTGTCTCCGCCCGAGCTGGAGGCATCTTTTTTGCCGCTTGTGAAGTCTCTCTACGTGGCCTGCGGAAGCAACGTCGGCGACAGGACGGAGCGATGTCTAGGATCGTGGATCATGCCCACCTGCTTCCAGACGTCCGTGATTTCCTCTGCCATATTCTTGACGGCCATGGCGGCTAATCCCCTAAGCGTGAATCTTGCCGCGGGGACCATCGAGCAGACCATCGGGTGGACGAATTGGGCGGTTGCAGCGCTGGTGCCCAGTTTGGTGTCCCTGATCGTTGTCCCGCTTCTTCTTTATGTGATCTACCCTCCCTCTGTCAAGAGCAGCCCCGATGCACCGAAGCTCGCCAAGGAGAAGCTAGAGAAAATGGGGCCAATGACCAAGAACGAGACCATCATAAGCACTACGCTGCTGGTCACGGTGGGCCTTTGGATATTTGGGGGAATGTTGAAGGTGGATGCCATCACTGCAGCAATCCTTGGTTTGTCTGTCCTTCTCTGCACAGGTGTTGTGACATGGAAGGAGTGCTTGGCTGAATCGGTAGCTTGGGACACCCTTACGTGGTTTGCTGCACTAATTGCAATGGCAGGTTATCTCAACAAGTATGGTCTTATTTCATGGTTTAGCCAGACTGTTGTGAAGGTTGTAGGTGGACTCGGTCTGTCATGGCAGCTTTCTTTTGGAATATTGGTATTGTTGTACTTTTATTCTCACTATTTATTTGCAAGTGGTGCAGCTCATATTGGGGCAATGTTCACTGCCTTTTTATCTGTTGCAAGTGCTTTAGGAACCCCACCTCTCTTTAGGACAATGGTTTTGTGCCCATTGTGGAGCCAGAGGTTCTTCTGGATGGAGACCATTCCATTGATAGAACCCTTGAAGTGGCAGAGAAAGTCTGGGCGGAGGATTTCTTTTACTTGGAAAAGTGCTATGGAGGCCATCAGTTTGAAATGAGGGCTGGTTAGCATGGTGATGGACGAGCCATAATAGTTGGGTTCGAGTTTCTTTGGTAATATTCTGCCACTGCAACAGTAAAATGTGGTATTTATAAATGTTTTGGAATTATAAGCATTGAGCTTAGCTAACTCAATGGAGTGGTTTTGTTAGAATTAGCTACTCTAACAAATCATGCAGGTAAATCCAAGACAATTAAATCAGAAAGATGATGCAAATGTACTATGTGGTGGGTAACAAGGTTGAATTGTATCAAATATTAATTTTGTGCAACAGTGACACTAAAGGAGCAAGGACAACGTTTATGGTGGACAACAAAGTAGATGTTTGTTTGAATTAGTGTGGTTTGTGGAATAGACTCCCTAGCATGTTATAAGCAAGTCGAGTTGTTGTAATGGTCATTGTATGTACCCAGAAACTCCAAAATGTGGAATGAAATGTAAGTTTTAAAGGCATCTGAAAGTTCGTGGTGATCTTAAAACCACTTTGTAATGGTTTATGGTCAGCCTGAAACCATCTTTTGTCATTGTAAAGTGAGGGTTGGTGGTGAGCCAGAAACCATCTATAGAGTCTTTGTGGCTGAAGTGCTTGCCTTTGTGGCAGAATCGCCTCTGTGGCTTGAGGTGCCTTTGTGGCTGGAATCGTGGATGTCAATACGTTGTTTGACAAGTTGAGCGAATCTTTCTCTGCGTGCCTGAGTGGCTAACGTGTACACGGGAGCTTTGTGCTCGTAGGAGCAGGTGGACTATAGTAACACCTGGCTCACGGTCTTAGATATTGGTATGTCTGAGCATAAGAGGGTTGGTACACTTTTCTGTCTTACAGTTGCGTCGAAAGGCGCAATCAGCGCAACTATTTGCGATTGTTATTTGGACATGAATATTTGGCTTAGAAAGGCACTGATCTCTCTTTGTTTTTGGAAGTTCTGCACATGCAATTCGCCCGATGGTGGTGGATTTGTAGGTACATATATGCAGTGATAATGGTTGACAGAATCATGTATGCAAAAGGACTAGCAGTTGCAGCGGTTGGTACCCATACATTCCGGTGGATGGTTGCTCTTTATATGGACGTCGACATATTCTTTGTTATGTTTGACCACAACCAGACTTTGTGAATCACTAGCATGACAAGTAGTCATTAAGGGGGGGAGTTAGAAATAATTAATTCCTACTTGTCTATAGTTGTAATTCTCCATTTGAGGAGTTTGTTCCTACATAATAGGAATTTAGTTTCTCCTAGTTTAGTGTGTGGTTGAGAAAATCTCTCAACCAGTTTTCTATCTTACAGTTGCGTCGAAAGGCACAATCAGCGCAACTGTTTGCGATTGGTATTTGGACATGAATATTTGGCTTAGAAAGGCACTGATCTCTCTTTGTTTTTGGAGGTTTTGAACATGCAATTCGCCTGATGGTGGTGGATTTGACTATCATGACAAGTAGTCATTAAGGGGGGAGTTAGAAATAATTAATTCCTACTTGTCTATGGTTGTAATTTTCTATTTGAGGAGTTTGTTCTTACATAATAGGAATTAGTTAGAATATAGTTTCTCCTAGTTTAGTGTGTGGTTGAGAGAATCTCTCAACCACACTACTGTACGTCTAAGATAGCATTCCTATCTTGAGACTATTGATTGTATAAATATGTGTGTAATTTCTTCATTCAATATTAATAGAATATATTTTTAAGTGTCTGCAATTTTATCTTAAATATTTTGAAAAAAAACAAAAAATTAATTTCGATTAAAATTTTGATTGGGAGTAAAATCACAGCAGGGAAGAAAATAGGAAATGATTTTTTTTTTGTTTTTTTTTCATGAAAATGGATTTAGTAAAATTAGAAAATTAGTTGTCATAGCCCAGCACAAAACAAATATTTTCAGGAGACCTACCAAATAAAGAGGGCATGGAAAATTAAAGACAAAGGCAGAAAATTCAATAATTTTAACTGTCATTTTAACTTACGACACGACACGGAGAAAGTGACTAACCAGACAATTAATGCGATCACAACACAACTGTGCATGATCACCCCATGAAGCCCACATAGCAACCAGACATCCAAAACGAGCCATCTCGTGATTATCTCATTAACCTCACATCAGCACCACGCAATCATCCCAACCACAACGCGATACCCACCATTAATTGGAGGAAAGTAGAGCACACCTATACGAGAAGCAAGCCGCCAAGCACACCGAAAATTATGATTATTTTCCTTGACCCGTTCATCTGCTTCCCTGGGGGATAAACCACCGGTGTAATAGCTGGCGACTCTGTGTGCCGCTTCGTTGGTGCATGAGCCAACGGTGGAATAGTTGGCCCTTTTGCTGTGGATGGAGATGGACGCAAAATCGAGTTAAAGAAAGGATATATTTCATAATGGGCATTGCAGGTTTTGCACAAAACCGTAGCTCCTGCGCTTCCAGGAATTCCTTGATAAAATAAAATTGATTGCACTTAAGAGACATGTTTTGCATTGGATACTCGATATATCTCTCGTGCACTGCACCACACCGTAAATCCTTTGAGACAGGAAGCCTGTGCCTGTTCCCAAAGAATATAACTTAGATCTAGATGCTGCTGCTTCACCGGACAAATTCGTTAATAGGCTCTCCAGAGCCGCATTAAAAACATCAGGGGTGGACACATTACTTTGATTATAATTATAACATCCACGAGTAGACATTTGTCCTAAGAAATCATAGTTTTCATAACGTAAGAAGCAGTCATCCAACAAAATTAAACCACCGCCCGTATTCCCGCACTCGTGCCAAATTGTAGTCACCGCTCTATGGGAGTAGTTGCGGCACTGTTCAGTTATTGTATCCCTTGAACATTGCAGGAGGCCATATATTTGGCCATCCATAGAAGTGTTAGAACCATTTTGGGAGGTATATTGTACAAGATTATTAAAGACTTTATTCAGATTGCTATCTAACGTACTACCGTGCATATAGTTGAAGTCGAGGAAGCACAAACTGTGTGGAACCTGGAGTGCTTTGGCAGGAAAAGCAGACTATGAGGAGAAGTAGGATGATGTAAAAGAGCCTAATAATTTTCCCCATCACGCAGAATCCCTTCGTTGGAAGTAGAATTCTCGTGGTCACTGCACAAAGGAGGCTCTGCAGGGGATGCCAACGTTGTTCCTGCAATTCTGTATATATAGATTTGAATAATTCATTTGCATATTATATATAAGAATGAGAACAAGGTTCGAAGTTTTAGGCACATTGTCCACCAAGGAAAAAAATAACCCACGAGTTCATTATGAAAGTCAATTCAAGTCCGATACGAACTTTTTGATATTTTTTTGGCGTGTGGAGCGGGTATAACGGGATACCACTTGACCGCAATCATGTTTAAGATAAAAAGTCCAAAACGTCTGTAGGTATTTCGCGCGATATGTATCCACGGTTCTTTTTCCTCTCTGAATGCCAGCGTTACTTTGACTCGAGTTTGATTCAACAAATAAATTTCTAAAATTTTAAGATTTTATTAATTACCTCTGTGAACACCACTGGTGTATACAAACATAGCTGATTTTGTTCAAGAAACAAAACAAATAATTTATTGGATCTTTTTTCAATAATCCAATATCATTTTTCTTTTTTTTATCTCATATATATTTTATTGGATTTATTTTTTTATTAGGTTAAGGTTATTATTACTAGCAAGTATCCGATATATCTAATTACTATACGAAAAGATAATTATTGTTAAGGTTAATATACCTATATCATTAGGGATACCTGTTATTTATAATATAGTATGCCTATATGCCTATATAGCGATATATATTATAGATATTATAATACTTTATATAATATATTAATTTATATATTAATAATTGGATCATATTATATTATAATACTATATAGTTATCATAGGTATATTATGGATACTAATAGCATAGCTTAATGGTATTAGTTTATAGTAATTAGTTTCCATCAAACTTTTAGATCCTTTGAAAAGAGTTTTCCAAACTTTTTCTAGGAAATTTTAGTGACAATAACTAGAGCATAGGAATCACACACAAAGCATGTTGATAGGTCCTTGTGAATGTAGAGGGAAAGCAAGTTATTCTTGAAAAATGACAAACTTATGTGAATTCTTAGGAATTACAAATCCATAGTCTAGAAAGCCTAACTATGGTAAGAAAAGCCTCCTATCTGCACCATATCAAACCCAAAAGTTAGACAGTGAACACGGTGGCCTTGGGTTTTTTTTATTGGGCTTGAGCTATAAGAACCTCATTTAGGTCATGTTGTCCTCATTTACTCCCCTTACTAGGATATAGGCTCTAACACCCAATATTATTGTGTAAATTTTGCATTTATTGAACTAAAATTCAAATATACCCTACAAAATTCATGCGTGGTTATTTTAGTACTATATCACAAAACATGATATTGTGAATATTGAAAGAGAGATTAGGTATCTTTCGTAACTATAATCAATTACTTAAGTGTACTAGATGGTTTTCAGAACTTACCAATGGTGTTGATATGAAAACTAAAGGCATTGAGATCTAACTATGGTGCTCAAAACCTCGTAATCGCACACATATCCCCCTAAATGGAAGACATCCTTTAAAAAGGATCCATGACATAGTTTAGGGGCTTCTTCATGGGTAGTAAGCCAAATAACCTTTATATATGGTCTTAGGAACTTATTTTCCTCCTTTTCCTACGTTATTGTCCCTAATACCCATTTGTATTTGGAAAAACGTACCAATGGGTGAAGTCTATTTTGGTTTATTTCCCCTGACTAACCTCATTATAACAGAAAAAAATAGACTCTACCCACTGACTAAACTCATAAGAAGAATGCACACAAGAAATACAATTGGAATCCTATTGTACCTCATAAGGTAATGGGACTATATTCATACGGAATTTTGGAATAAGAAAAATGGGAAAATTTTGACAATTGTGTGAACTACAAAAATGGCAACAACTGGTTTATACAGAAATTTTTTTAGATATAGAAATAAACAACAAAAATTCCCAGAAAATGTAAACTGTGTTTGATGAGTAGTATAGATTTAGTATACAAACTATGAAAGCACATATAAAAGAAAATACAAACTATGAAAACCCATATAAAAGCAGCAAATAAGAATGCAAGATTTGGAGAGAAAATACAAACTATGAAATTTCATATAAAAGCAATAAATCAGAACCCAAGATTTGAAACTCTAGACATCAAAGCATCCATCGATTTCAAAAATTCTAAAGCATGAAGTCTAATTGAAACAAAATGAGTTATATGGAGACAAAGAGATTTTCGTGGAGTTAGTGATTGCTAAAGTTTGTAGTCAGCATTGTTCTTTTCTCCAATAGATTATGTCAATGTTAATTTGCAAGTAGTCCCACCAGTATTAATTTTCTCTGCTATTACTAGAATATTAATATTATATATATGGTACTAGTACACTATATTCTAATAATCACCTATAATATTATATTATATATTATTATATATACCCTCTAATATAGGCATCTCTATTAATATTAGTTATAGTACCCCTATCTAATAGTATATCCCCTATATACTATTATTAGGGTATATAATATAATATGTGGGATACTATAGGGTGGGTGTATTATACCATAGTTAGTAATGTTATATTGGATTAGTAATATTCATGAATAAAACATTTCTATATAAGGCCTTATAAAATTTGAGAGAGATAGTGTATTGTTAATCATTGAATTTAACAAGACCACACCTCATCAGTATTTGATGGCCTTAATGCAAATGATTGTGACAAAAGGGGAATGATAATAGGTTATATGAGGCATGGGGGTTTCACTGGAGGAGCAATACCATACCATGTGCATTCATATTGGGGGATATATATTGAGGGAAAAATGACATAATATATTGAGAATGTAATAGGGGGTAAAGGGTTTTTATGTTGGCAGGTTTAAGAAATGAAGGTAAAAGTTAATGAAAAAATATAATGGGGGCATAAAAAATGTCAATGAAAAAATCAATACCTACAATATTAAGTGAAAGTAGGGATTTTTTAAATTTGGAAGGTGTATTGGGTTGGTATTGGTAGGGGGTTAAATAATTTGATTTTTAGAGGTATATTCCAATATTTAGTCCAATTAAGGGTATTGTTTAGTATGCCACGAATGCACATGCTATGCAAGAGGTTCACTGAGTGAAGCCCCCATGATATGAGGGAGTAGAAAGGAAAAAAGAATACACTTTTGATAGTAGTAAAGGCCTCAAAATGAAGGTCCAATGTCTCCCCAACACCTGATACTTTGCAAGTCCTTATGCAATCTTGGGTGAATAGCTAAATTTAATTCCAAAAAGGTTCCTCAAAATGGATGAAAAATATGTTGCCAACACCTCCCCTAATTATCATAATACAAGGGTATATTTCACATATCTACTCTTACTTATCTCTTTAATCTAGTTGATTACATTTATAATATTTGTAAACCTAATTTACATTTTAGATCGATGGGTTTTGGAACACTACACATAATAAGTGATAGGCTATACCCCTATATGGGATTATACTGTACCCTATATATTAGTATCCCTATATAACTAGGGTATATATTACCCTATAATATCCCAGGGAATAATATATATATCCCTATTATACTATAATAGGGGTATCCTAATAGTACCCTATATTACAAGGGATATATATATTAATTATGATATATAGGGATACCCTTAATAGGGATAAGGGGATACTAGTATATATAGGGTATACTCTATATAATGATTAGGATAAGGGTAATAATACATTATATAATAATGATAAATCATTATATATATAATATTATAGGGTATCCTATTATACAATCTTCGCGGTTGGCGTTCCTTCGTATATCTTAGGATTTGATCCCTCCACACGAAATTCCACTCTCCCCTATCTCACTCAAATTTTTATTACATTGTAATGATTGAGAGTGTATTATTTATCTATAATTATGTACAAGTTGCAATCACATGGTAGGTTACACTGTGTTTTGAAGCCTAGGTAGGAAATTTATATATGGTGTCATAGGGTTTTTGTGTGTCAAGTTAAATAAATGCTAAATTTATGGTTTTAGAGGTAGAATTTGGAGGTAATGTCACTCAACAGGTTGGCTAGGGGATGATTTATCTCAAGTAATTAAATGATAGAATTACGAATGTAGATATCTCCCTTCATTCCTTCACATGCCCAACTTTTATCCACAATCTATAGGGTTCAATGAATCTTATATTTTGGTTCCAAAATGCTAAGTACAATAACAAGATGCTTGATTCTTTCTTCTATCAACATTCATAACAAATATTGCACAAAATGTCAGACATAACAACTCGATTCAATGAGAATTGATATTATTACCAACAAAATGCTAAACATGAATATAATAACATGTAATAAATCAAATTATTATCTTTTCTCTCAATAATTTCCCACCAATCTGGTTGCAAAGGAATGATTCACCTTCCAATTATATGAATCAATTGAAATTCCACGCATTGGCTATCCCTTTAAATAATCATAATACTATAACAAATGCACTAATATTATTAATCATATTATAATATAGAACACCATTTATATATATATATATATATATATATTAATATATAGTACTAGATATTACTAACTATATATTGACTATATAGTAGTATATAGTATACCATGTTAATAATGATATAATGATAATCTATTACCCATATAATACAGTATCCTATATTATATATTGAGATACTCACATCTTAGGCTAAGAAGTAACCCTGTCGAGGCTATAGATGCCTGCTAGCAGCAGTGGCTCTACCTATGATTATAAGAGTTCATATTTATAACTAAATAAAACAACATGCTTTTGTGCTTTATCTTTAATTTGTTATCAATTATCACAGTTATAATCAATATTTACGAGATACACAAAATGGTAGTATTTTCATTTCGCATAAGAGTTCCAAAGAAAAGTCTGAATCCTAGAAATTTGATTCAATTTAATTTCTATTCCTTTTTCCTTTGAATTTTATCATCAATTTTACAAAGATAACTGGTTCTTCCTAGCATGTCACCATTGTTGTGGTAAAACACAATCCCCCACCTATATTTTTCACAAAATCATGGAGACCCTTCTATTTTGGCTTTAGATAACTCCATTCTTTATGGGTGTTTGGGTAACTTTTGATTTCTTTGGTCTTTATTGCTTGACTTTGGGACATTTTAAAGGAATGATCATATCTTGGTTGTTGTGATTATCTCCTTGGTAACTGATATATACTTGTGTATAATATAATAATGTATACCTCACTTATATATATATATATATAAGAATACTATAACGGGATATATATATATATATACCAAATAAGATATTATATATCCCTATATAATATTATTAGTATGTATTAATAATATGTATTATATTTTATATATATTACTATATTATTATACCTATAGTACCTATAATAGTATATGTAATACTATATCCATAATATTAAGGATTATAATTAAAGTGGGTATACTATTAATTATAATGGACTATTATACCCCATATTAGTATAATATATTTAATTATCTCGTATCAATATTTCTATATGTATCTACAATTATATTACTATGTAATGGAAATATAAAAGATATGTAAATTGGAATAGTGTCACAAAATTAGATAAAACGCAAAAGATTCCTTTTACTTGGTGAAAATAAGTTTGAAAAATTTATTATTATTATTATTTTTGAAAATGTTGGTTATTATAAAATTGTTTATGATGAAATAATATATATTAAAAAGGATATCTATATATATATATACATATATACATTCAGATATTATAAAATCTCTCTCTCTCCCTTCTTTCTCTCTATATACACTATAATACCCTATATATTCCCAATACTAGTATATAGGGATATATATATATATATATATATATATATATATATATATATATATATATATATATATATATACCTCAGTATAGGGATATTAATATTTATTTTTGCTCATTTATTCATCAAATGCGTTTGTAATAGTGCAACCTCATTTATCTCAAGTGGCGTGGTTATAACGTGGCCCCATAGCCTACTAGTGGTTAGGTTTGACTACCTCGACTCTCAAATAGAGTTACAATATGTAATCTTCTAGATATTTCTTCATCCTAATCACATGGTTATCCCTTTTTACATGAATAATGGGAAAAATGTGGTGTCCTCTCAAATTATGGTAGTGAAAATAGGAAGGTTAACTTTTGAGTGGCATAAATTTTGCATACAGAAACTGATTGATGTAATTCTTGCATCATTGGAAATATATTTGTGTGTAGAATACAAAAAAATAGTGCTTCACTAAAGAAACAAATGTTTACCCCTGATAAATGTCATTTGATGTCTCAATATTCTCTTGGAATGTTTCATATCCTAATATTCCATGTTGGGTCCAACCAGTAAAAATGGTAATGTTAGATAATTCCTCCACCTTTTCCACTCTAAAATAATTGATATGGATGAAAAAAATATAATGATCCAATATTGATTAATAATCATAATAAATATAAGCTATTGTTCTCCCAACTCAAGAAAATTTAACACACATCTATAAGTGGACTATTAGAATTCAATTCTAATAACATTATTGCTCTTTATTTTCTCTATAGGACTATAATCAATGGGATGTACAAATTCTCTTGATCTAGAACAAAATATAAAGGAAGAGTTTCATGGTCAAGGGATCTAAGCGATCATGAGGTTGCACCATGTTTTACCACGGTTTCATTGATGGGAAGAATTGTATAGGAGACATACCATCTCGCCTTCAGAGAGCTACCAATCTGGTTCAACTAGTATTCCCTTATATATAAATATTTATTGTACTAACTAATATATAATATTATCCATGATAATATGTCATTATATACACCCTATAACCCATACTAGCCCCTTATATTAGTATACCCTTATAATATATATCCATATTATATATTAATAATACTATGGATATATATTATAGGGGTAGGGGTATAATATATATATATTAGCATATGTACCCTATACCATAGGAATATTAGTATCCTATATATATCTTATATCTTAATATATATAATATAAATGATATTAGCATTATTTATGGATTATTATATACTATATGGATATACTATAGTAATACACTAATATATTATAATATGTTAACATTGTCAATATTGATGCTTTTAGAGTGGAAATAGAGAAGGAATCAACTGATAGGGCCATTTTTACTAGCAAGGCCCATTTTCGAAAATTGGGGTATGAAACCTTCTAAGATAATTTTGAGGCATTAAAATACATTTTTTTGGGTTAAACATTTATCACTAAAGAATGTATTTTCATGTTTTATTCTACACATAGAGACATTTATAACAATGCAAGAATTGCCTCAACTAGAGTCCATATGCAAAAAGTTGTGCCACTCAGGATTTGACCTTCCTATATTGACCACCATAATTCAAGAGGATGGTATGTCAACCTCAATTATTCATGGAAAAGGGGATAGCCACGTGTGCATGATGAAGAAGACTCTAGAAGAGTCAACATGTTAACTCTAGTTAAAAGTTGAAGGAGTTAGACCTAACCACGAGTAGGCTATCAAAGTATGTTATAATTGGGTCACTAAGAAGAAAATGAGTTATGTTCTATTCCAATTCATTTTGTTCCATGGTTGAGAAAGTACTTGAGAGTGGATAGGGAGAGAAGAAAAAGAGAGGATTTGTGCACTGTAGCAGCCCACATGCCATAGACCTCACTTCTTCGTACTTTGTTACCTGTAACATTTCTTTCAATCAATTTTGTGAGGGATTTCACATGCAGAAACTCAACTTTGTTTACCATAGTTAATATCATAACTTGATATACACTACTATTATTTGAATAATTTTGGGTTATGTGGCCTGCCATTTAGCTATTCCTCATGTTCATTGTATTTGAAGAAATGCATGTTCTTCCACTACATTCTTCCAATTCTTTTGTTTTGTTGTCGAATACTTGCTTCCTGCAGTTTCCCTGCACTAGTCACAACAAGTCAAACTAGCAAATTTGACTAATCAACATGTATAAAATATGATATCAGGTCAGCTTCAAAATATCATATTATGAAGATAATTTATTAAGAACGAAGAATAGACTAATATATAATAGATCTAGCATATTATCCTAATATATATGATGATATAGGGATATAATAATATAATTATATTACCCTATATGATATTATATATACTAGCTAATAGAGGGACACTAATACCTAGGATCTTATATTTATCAGATATAAGATATATTATGGATTAACAATGCTTGCCAAAAAACATTGTTCAACAAGGAGATCATATCTTCTTGATCATACAAATTTTGTTGAGTGATCACCACCTCACTCTCTACATCTTTCAACCAATATTCCACATTCTATTTCACGAACTACACGATAATATTCATAGAGCACTAAACTTTTGTTACAGCCTAATTGAATGTTCACGTTATCAATTACATCTTAGTCTTGAACTCATATACTTCCTCACAATGTTGTTGTGTAGAGTTTAATAATTGATATACAACGTTCTCAACATTTTCCAGATAGTCATTCATATTAATGGTTTTCGAGTCCCTCATGTTGGGTGTGGCGCATGATTGTTCAGAGGTCTTTGTTTTAGCCGGATATATACCCCAGGAAGTTTGTACATCCCTCCATGCGGGTGCGGGGGGCAATTGTCCCCCCCGCGGGTGTTCGGGGGGGAGGGGCGATCCCCCCTGGCTGGGGGGTTCGGGGACCAGCGGTCCCCTGGTGGGGGTTTCGGGGCTAGCGCCCCCTAAAGCTAAAAATAGATGTAAAATTGCCTTGTAAAAGTATAGTAATTTCTAGTCAATCTCGGCCGTTCATTAGGCAGATGATCTGACGGTAGAACTTATGTTTAGTTTAGGGTTTTTTTCCCTAGAAGGTAACCCCTCTCTTTGTATGAAGCCATTGTATTTTGAGGCTATGTAATAGATGTGTATTCTCGGAGTGAGAAATGGAGAGGTGAGACTGTGAGAGAAAACAAAGAATATTATAGCAGATCTGTTGTAGGTTGTGTCTCTTCATTTTGCTGGATAATAGAAAGGAAGGACTAGCTATTCAGGGTGGACGTAGCCCAAACTGGGTGAACCACGTATATCTGTGTCTCTCTTATTTTATGCGTTTTCTGTGTTTATATTTCTACAATATTTTCTGTGTTCCATTGCTCTGTAATATATATAATTTTCTAACACTTGGTATCAGAGCCGAAGGTCTATTTGGCTGATAAACTCGTAGGAAAGAAGGGTTCCTCATTCGAGTGGGAGCAATGGGGGAAGATGGTATGTTTAGGGTCGAGAAATTTAATGGCCAAAACTTCTCACTGTGGAAGATGCAGATAGAAGATTATCTATATCAGAAAGATCTATACCTACCATTGGGTAGAAAAACAAAGATGCCGACAGGTATGACAAATGAAGAATGGAACCTTCTCGATAGAAAGGCACTCGGAACAGTACGGTTGTGCCTCGTAGCATCGGTTGCCTTCAACATTTCGAATGAAACAACGACAGAGGGTTTGATTAAGGCATTGGAGAAACTATATGAAAAATCCTCTACCTCAAACAAGGTATTTCTTATGAAACGATTATTTAATATGAAGATGTCAGAATGTGGATCTGTTGCAGACCATTTAAATGATTTTAATACTGTTACAAGTTAGTTATGTTTTGTAGGGGTAAGATTTGATGATGAAGTTAGAGCTATGTTATTCTTGTGCTGATTGCCAAAAATTTGGAATGGTTTAGTAATGGCCATTAGTAACTTTGTTTCTGGATCTAGTACTTTAAAGTTTGATGGTTTTATCAATGCTATCCTGAGCCAGGAAATGCGATGGAAAAGCTCTGGTGAGACATCGGGTAATTCTTTGAGTGCGGAGTCTAGGGGAGGAAAAATGGAAAGAGGAAAGAGCTTAGGATATCACAGTAAATCAAGGAAAGGCAGATCCAAGTCCAGATTGAGGATTTTGTGCTAGAAATGCAGAAAGAAAGGACACCTAAAGAAAGATTGTATATCTCGGAGGAGAAAAGAAGGAGATGCACAACAAGAAAACAATCGTGATGGAAATGTGACAGGTGAGGTGTTACAAAATGCTTCGATTCTTTCTTTTGAAAATATTACTGATTTCTAGGTGGTAGATTTAGGGGCCTCATTCCATGCCACACCTGATAAGAAATAGTTTCATGACTATGTTCAAGGAGATTTTGGACAAGTTTGTTTGGGTGATGATAAACCCTGTAAAATTGTTGGAATGGGCAAGGTTCTTGTAAAACAGCAGAATGGAAGCCAATGGCTACTAAAGGAGGTAAGGCATGTTCCAGATCTAAAGAAAAATCTGATTTCAACAAGGTAGTTAGGCAGTGAAGGATGTGTGACAACTTTCACAGATAAAGCTTAGAAGGTCACCAAAGGAGCCTTGATAATAGCACAAGGCAAAAAGGTTGGTACATTGTATTTATGCAATGGTATTTCTAACTTTGTTAATGTTTTAACTTCTAAAGGAGCAGATACAACATTATGGCATCATAGGCTTGGACACATGAGTGAAAAGGTGATGAAGATTCTTCACTCAAGGTATTTTTTCCAGGTTTGAAGAATGTTGATTTGGACTTCTGTGAGAATTGCACTTATGGAAAATAGAAGAGAGTCAGGTTTCTTAGAGTTGGGAAAGAAAAGAAGAGTGAAAAATTATAGCTTGTGCATATAGATGTATGGGGACCTTCTCAGGTATCATCTCTCGGTGGCTCTCGTTATTATGTTACTTTTATTGATGATGCAACTAGAAAAACTTGGATTTATTGTATTAAGAATAAATCTGATGTATTTGATACTTTCAAGAAATGGAAAGCTTTGGTTGAGATTAAGATAGGAAAGAAATTGAAGTGTCTCAGATCAGACAATGGAGGTGAATATTGCAGCAAAGAGTTTGATAGGTACTGTTTAGAGCATGGAATTCATAGAGAGAAGACAGTTCCAAGAACACCACAAGAAAATGGTGTGTCAGAAAGGATGAACAGAATAATCATGGAGCGTGCAAGGTGCATGAGATTGCATGCAGGATTGCCTTTACAGTTTTGGGCAGATGCTCTAGATACTGCTATTTATCTAATAAATAGAGGGCCTTCAAGTTCCTTGGATGGTGGTGTTCCAGAGGAAGCATGGATAGGTAAAAAGGTAAACTACTCCTTTTTAAATCCTTTTGCTTGTGAGGCCTTTGTCCATATTAATAAAGAAAATAGAACAAAGTTTGAGGCAAAGTCAAAGAAATGTACCTTTATTGGATATGGTGTTAATGCTTTTGGTTATCGCTTATATGATTACGAAAATCACAAAATCATTAGGAGAAAATATGTAATATTCAATGAAAAGGTCTTGTATAAGAATCAATTGTAGGAAAGGAAATAGGAAAAAGAAAACAAGGAATACATATTTCTTGATGAAATCACTGAAAAAGTAAAGGTGCCTGAAAATAATAATAATCAACAACCACAACAACAATAACCACCACCACAACAACAGGCACCCCAAACACCTGAAAGTGGTGTTAGAAGATCTACCTGTATAAGTATACCCCCTTAACGATACTCTCCTGCATTATATTATTTATTGTTGACTGATTCTGGTGAACTTATGAACACGCAATGTAGGTTGAAAGAAAGAAGAAGTGGGAGGTAGCCATGGAAGAAGAGATGGACTCCTTAATGCATAACTAGACTTGGGACTTATTCAGGTTTCCTGCAGGAAAAACTACATTGAAGAATAAATGTGTTTACAAGCTAAAGGAAGAAGATGGAGGAAAGTAGAGGTATACATCTAGACTTGTGGTGAAGGGGTTTGCACAGAAGAAAGGTATTGAATTTGATGAAATATTTTCTCCTGTTGTTAAAATGACTTCAATCAAAATATTTTAAGTCTAGTAGCAGTTGAAGATTTGCATCTTGAGCAGTTAGATGTAAAGACAACCTTTCTCTATGGGGATTTGGAGGAAGAGATATATATGCAGCAACCACAAGGATATGAGGTAAAAGGGAAGGAGAAACTAATATGTAGGTTGAAGAAGAGCTTTTATGGATTAAAATAGGCTCCAAGGCACTGGTATCTAAAATTTGACAAGTTTATGTCTGAACAAGGTTATACTAGATGTCACTCTGATCATTGTGTTTATCTGAAAAAGAAAAATGATGGCATCTACATTATATTGTTATTGTATGTGGATGACATGCTTGTTGCAGGGTCTAACATGCAGGAAACAAATGTGCTCAAAAGAAAATTGGCAACTTCATTTGCAATGAAGGATTTGGGAGCTGCAAAACAAATCCTTGGTATGAGAATAACTAGAGATAGGAAAAATCACAAATTAACATTGTCTCAGAATGAGTACATACAAAAGGTGTTGAAAAGATTTAATATGCACAATGAAAAACCAGTTAGTACACCATTTGCTAGCCATTTCAAACTTAGTAAGGAAATGTGCCCAAAGACCCAAGAAGACATGGATAATATGTCTAAAGTTCCATATGCATCAGCAGTTGGAAGCTTAATGTATGCAATGGTCTGCACAAGGCCTGATATTGCACATGCAGTTGGAGTTGTAACCAGGTACATGAACAATCCAAGAAAGGAACATTGGATGGTAGTGAAATGGATTCTCAGATATTTGAAAGGCACCACAAATCAAGCATTATGCTTTGGTGGTTCAAACATTTCTCTACAGGGATATGTTGATGCAGATATGGCAGGTGATAGAGATAACGGGAGGAGAACTATAGGATATGTATTTACTATAGGTGGAACAACTGTCAATTGGGTTTCAAAAATCCAAATTGTTGTTGCACTTTCAACAATATAAGCAGAGTATGTTGCTGCTATAGAGGCTAGTAAAGAAATGATTTGGTTACAAAGGTTTATGGGTGAATTGGGTAAGAAGCATGATATGGGCACGTTATACAGTGATAGCCAAAGTGCCAATCATCTTGCAAATAACTCAACATTTCATTCCAAGACTAAACACATACAACTCAAGTACCATGTCATACAATCAGTGTTGGAATATGGAGAGTTGAAGCTGCAAAAGATACACACTAGCCAAAATCCTATAGATATGCTAACAAAAGTTGTAACCAGGGAGAAACTAAGAATATGCTTAGTTTCAATTGGTCTTCAAGTATGGCAATGAAGATGAGAAACAACTAGGTCCAAAGAGGAGTCATTTTCTAGCAAATGAAGCAACGATGGAGTTTCTACAATAATTCTCCAAGTGGGAGATTGTTGGGTGTGGAGCATGATTATTCAGAGGTCTTTGTTTCAGCCGGATGTATACCCCAGGAAGTTTGTACACTCCTCCACTTGGGGGGGGGGGTGCGGGGGGGACTTGTCACCCCTGCAGGCATTCAAGGGGGCCAATCCCCCCCGGCTAGGGGGTGCGGGGGCCAGCGGTCCCTCGATGGGGGTTTTGGGTGCAACACCCCTGAAGCTAAAAATAGATGTAAATTTGCATGGTAAAAGTATAGTATTTTCTAGTCAATCTGGGCCGTTCATTAGGCAGATGATCTAACGGTAGAAATTATGTTTAGTTTAGGGTTTTTTTCCCTAGAAGGAAACCCCTCTCTTTGTATGAGGGCATTGTATTTTGAGGCTGTGTAATAGATGTGTATTCTCCGAGTGAGAAACAGAGAGGTGAGACTGTGAGAGGAAAATAAAGGATATTACAACGGATTTTTTGTAGGTTGTGTCTCTTCATTTTGTTGGATAATAGAAAGGAAAGACTGGCTATTCGGGGTGGACGTAGCCCAAACTGGGTGAACCACGTATATCTGTGTCTCTCTTGTTTTATGTGTTTTCCGTGTTTATATTTCTTCCTTATTTTATGTGTTCCATTGCTCTGTAATATATATAATTTTCTAACACCTCACTATGTCATTTCCTACCCAATGAAAACTAGCCATAGGTGTCCATGAACTTATCAGATGCACCAAGAATACCCAATCCAACAAATTTCCACCTTGTTATCATCTCAATTGTCACCAAAATATACTCTAAACCCACCTATAATATTAGCACAAGTTGATAATAAAGAATATGTTGGCTAAATATTAAGTATTATCTTATAGGATTTGGGTAGATTAATAGCATACATTGAAAGTAAGAATATCAACAGTATAGACCAAACCATTCACTTAAAAGAAATAGGGAAAGAAAGGCAGATTGAAGATGCATTACTGAAATGAAAAACAAAACTAACAACACTTGAAATAGATTAATTCAAAGGCATATTGAAGATGCAATAGTGAAATGAAAAACATAACTAACAACATTTGAAGTAGATTAATTCAATTTTGAACCATCTATGCTTACAAGTGATTAAATATCTTGTTCTAGTCAAAGTATATTGTGTCACTGAAACCACTTCAGCACGTGAAATATTTTGTATCCATCATTAAATATATCTTAGTATGGTGTGGTAATTGATATTATTTACCTTCAAATATTAGTAAGGATTTTTATAAACAAGAAGGAGGTAGGAAGCAAAGAAAAATTCTTAGTCAAATTGAGTTGCATTTAATATAAGGTGGGTGCCAAGCTCCCCTAGTTGCTTCCATTTTGATTCTCTTTGAGATTCTATTGTTTTTTTTTGCATATCATAGAAATTATAAGAACACACCAACTAACTGGCTAAAGGTGCTCAGTAAGTAAATAAGAAATAAATAATAGTGTGCTTGGTTTTCAAGGCATATTTTTACATTCTTTAAAGTAGTAACAAGTCACATTGATAGATTGTTGCAAATGCATATTAAGGTTAGGAAATGTTAATTTGACATACATTTATTGTTGGAATCAATGTTGTTTTTAAAACACAAGGAAAATTTAAAAGTAAAAATGATGATGAAAAGTTGAGAACAAGGTTGGATATTTAGAGAATACAAAAACAAGCGGGATACTTGATAGCTAGGAAATTTGAATCTAAAAATACAACAATTTAGCTAAATATTACACATTACAGAATATTCATAAATGTATTTAGTGGCCCAAGAAATCTAAATTTGAGATTTTTCCTCTAGATTTAATCACGAGCTTAACCAGAAATTGTAAATTGTAAATTGTGACAATCAATATTTATAAAAAAAAATAACCACCAATTTAAAGTTACCCAATAATGTGTTTAGCGATATTCGTCAATAAGCCTAAAATAGTTATGGGATAATGGATTATTATATAATTATAGTATTACTAATCCTATATATTTTCCTATCATATATAATATATAGGGATACCCTATATATTATATATGCCCTATACCTTATTATATTATATCTATATTAGTATATTGTTACCCTAATACCTATTATTACCATAGGTATCCCTAATATAGGCTCCATATACTCGTTTCCTTAGCCTCTTTTCTATGCAAGTGTCTTAGTCGTTATGGTTCAATGGGTGTTTCCTTCTCTGGTGTGCGGCACATGGCTTCCAGACTATTGTTCCTGGTGTCTGTGTTTTGTTTCATTTCTTATCAAATCTGGTCTAGGTTATGCTTCCATGGAAGCTCTATTGGTGGCCTTGTTCCATTTTCTTCAAGTCTTTATGTCGGAATTTTTACATGTATTGTAATTTTTTATGCTTTCTTTTTGGCTTTTGATAGATTCATGCTCGGGATTTTCTAAGGGTTCTTTTATGTAGGCATGTGTGTTTGGTTTTTTTTTCAAGCTTGTCATATCTCTAGAATTTTCTTTCCAGTTAAAATATATTCCAACAATATTATGTTCTTTTTGTCATAATACCTTCTAGCGCTGCAATATTGATGAGTGGATTCCCATTGTTTAGACTATATCTTATGTTCCCTACAAGTTTTATTTGAGGGGCTTGTGTGCCCAATATCTTGATATCAGTCATATGTCATTGGGGGTTATTATGACACATATGAGATATACATGATTATGTAAACATTTATTTATTCTAATAGAAAGCTATTGTTGTTTTTTTCCTAATAAAGAAAAACATACATTATAACCTGCACAATAACCATATGACAAGGTTTACCTATTAAATATAATAAATACCTACATTTAAAACATTCATTCCCAAGGAAACATATATTATAACATGCACAATAACCAAACTATAAGGTTTGCTTATTAAATAGCATAAATACCTATATTTAAAACAATCATTCCCAATGAAACATATTTGTCAACATTGGAAAATTGTGTAGGTGTAGATTTCATTAGGTGAATTTTTGTTTTTTTTTTAAGTAAGAAGAGATTACAATATCTAGTGATTATTACTACATATTAAAATGACTAGATATAATTATTATTACTACATATTATATCCCAATACTATAACATAATATTATTACAATTATATTATTAGTATTTGTCTTATATTATATCATTATATAATATAATATTAGATATTAGTATTACTAGTAATAGTAATACTAGCGTATTTATTATCATAATATTATAATCCCCTGATATCGATTAATTTGGATTTGGGTCAAACAATAATGACTGCACCAACATGATACAAAAATAAGTATTGAGAATCAATAATATTGTAGCTAAAAGCATTTGTAGCTTAGATTTTAATTTATAATGCCACATTATACTTCATGAAGAACACCTCACAACAAAAGAGGTACTTGAATTGAAGTGAGAACTACTACGACATCATAGGCTAAACTCCACTGGTAGCAACATCGTAGAAAATATCACCATGATTATAAACTGCATAGGATGAACCAAAAATGGCTTCATTGATGATTACCAAAGACCTCTTTAAACATAGGATTTGATATTCCCATTAAGAGTTTGAGAAGAACAGGGGCATACTTCATTGTTCCTACCATTAAATAAACATAATGAATAATCAATTTGCATTTATTGAAAAGTAAGAAATTACCATTCGTGTGAAACATGTTCAACACAAACCTTAGCCTTGGAGGTCTATTAGGGTAATCCTCCATGTAATCGAGCGTTAGCTTGAACATGCCTACAAGAAGTAGACAAGAAGTCTTATTTTGGGGTAACACTCACTCCCATCCCACGAAGTGCCTCAAGGCCTGCAAACAATTATGGACACATGTCCCTAATAGTCATATTAGGCTATTATTAGTATATTAGCTAATATAATAGTATTAATATTAATATAATATTATGTATTATATATAGTAATACATAATATTATATTTTTACCATTATCTAATATATATTTATCCATTATAAATAATACTTAATAGGTGCATCAATGCCATTATTGAAAAAAAACCTAACCTTACAGAAATCAAATCCATATTAGGGTTCGATCCAATAGTTATAACACAAATACATTTGATTCATAAACACTCATATTGATTTCAATCTTCAAAAGAGTGATTCCATTCATCAAAATCCATGCATCCATATTGTGTAATAACAATGGCATGCAATTTCCAAAGTAACTACTTATTCAATTATTCATTTCATAGTTTACATAAAAACAGTGACCGTGATCACAATACAAACATGTAGACAATAATGTACGATAAACGTAGAAGCATTTTTAATATTTTTTTCATAATCACCTCCTCTCTGACACTCTGAAACTGAGAATGTGCTTCTGTTCATCCAGAGTCTTGAGGTGCTCTAGCACTGCGCTCAACTGGAATCCTCGACACAAATTTTACCTCCCTCACACATATGATCTTAAAATATTTTAATTGACAGGCCCATACGATGTTAACATATACTAATTAACAAAATCAAGAAAGACAAGTTGGTGGAAAAGGCCTCAAACAAAAATCTCTATTCTCACATTATGTATTCTTTTTCCATTGATACAAATATTTAATATAATTATCAAACCACTTCAATTTCTTTCACCTTGACACTTCACAAATAGATAAAGTATAATTATTTAGAAACAAATTTTGTATAAAAAGTAGAATCATTTAGAAACAATTTTAGGATAAAAACCATATCCCAAAATGTGAAATACATAAAAGTGGTATATTAGGGCTTCATGATTGTATATGAATAAGAGGTTAAGTATCACTTATAAGGGAAATAGTTTGAGAAAATTAAAATGATACTTGGTCTCACTAAGATCCTTTTGGATTAAAGAGGCCAAATGTTAAACACCTAATCCTTGTGAATTTGGTGAATATTTGGTAAATAAGAGAAATCTTAAACATTAAAATAGAAGGAAACATTAAACTTGGAAATTGAAAACACAAAATATGTTACAATTAATTAATTATATTCCTGGTTAATATAAAAATAAAGTTACTCCCATATTGTCCCGAGGCAGCTCAATTGGTTCATCCTAAAAATGTGAAATTATTGAAACTTGAAAAATTGAAGTTGAAATCCTTTTTCTTCTATAATAGAACTAATATAAAAAATATCAATTAAAAATTAAAACATCACAACCCCATATCTAATCATTCTCTACACAATAGTTATCATAATGGACATATCCATGGCATATGAATCTATGAATCTAACATCGAATAAATAAATACAAACAAAGTTTAGGAGGCTTCATTCATTTTCAAAGTTCAGGATACAAAATTCATTTTTGGAATATGCACAGGCTCTCGATAAATTGGCAAGATGATTATCACATATAACACTTGATGTGAAGCCAAATCTCATAGTAAACAATCCATACAAGAATTTTCATGTGGATGCATGTTCTTCACTAGATGAATTAATATATAATGACTAGTAATTGAATGATTCCATTAATGTTTACCTCTAAGATTGCACAATCTTCACCGGGAGGCTAGGAGACTAACTACCAAAATTGCACAAGGCACAGTCCCAACTGTCAGGAGGCTGACTGACTGTTGCAACTTGATGCGGGAGCATCAAGAGCATGAAAAGGGGGGTGTGATAATTTTTAGTATTTTGTTATTTTAATAAAGCAGATTATGTAAATATTCTTTTATAAATAAAAGGATATGGGGGGAAATAGTTTAGGAGAAAAACTTGGGATAGAATTTCTATGTTTTTCAGTTAAAATTAGGATAAGAGGGAGAATAAAGCTTCATGCTTTAAATCATTATGGGAAAAAGGGAAAAGCTGGCTTTTGTAAAAGATAAGGATAAAAATGACTATTTTGATCATAAAACAAAAGGCAGAAAATTTAGGAAAGAGCGCCTTGAACATATTTTTAAAGAAGAAACCTATGCGCTCTGGAGAATACAAGTCAGTCCTCTGTAATGTATATACTGATAAACTGTGGAATAAAATGTGTGTGTGTTCTAATGATTTGTTTTGTCTCTCATGCGCCCTCATGGTGCGTTAATGATTGAATTGGTTTTCTCTCATGGTGATATGCTGCATTCATTGATAATTTACGCATGTGCCTCTGGTTCCAAGATTATTATCACTATTTTTTTAACTGAATTTTACGCCTGAAAGAGTTTTAGCACGGGTTGAGATACTAGTGCAAAGACTTGGAATCTTTTCTATGTGATCTTACAGCTTAATATGAGCCCGTGGGTTTTGCGAAGCTGGAGGTTAGGAGGTTTAGCCTCTACATAAAATAACCTGAAGGTTGAAGCGCAGGCAAAGCTATAACAGGTGTATACCAGCGTAGGAGGGGGTATGTGTAGTTACAGTCCATGAGGAAGCCGCGTCTTTGTACGTGGTAATGATGACCACAACCATCGCCCATCTCCAGATAAAGACGAGGTAAGCTGCGGATGGCGTGAGTCAATCTCTATAGTGTATGCGTATTGTGGACATATGGTTAATAACCATTGGGAGATTCGCTCTTTGTATATATTGGAGAAACACATGTTATGCCGGCGCTCCACTACAAACCGTGACAGTTGTATATCTAGAACCTGTGATAAAATATATATGCGCCAGAAGACCTCTGTTGAATTAATCGCGAGTTGGGTATGCGTCAATTGAACTGTATAAATGGCAGAATTATATATATATATATATATATATTCATCGTCCTGTATCTCTGAGTTTTATGCACGGTAAATTCTAACCTATCGCCAATAGAAAGAGGATGCATGGGAATATATGAGGTAGCATATATATATGTTTGTTATGTTGCTTAAGACTGTCCCTTGAAATTTCTTTTAAGAATTCTGGAAAAGCGCTGGTTGTGAATAGAGCTTAACAATATGATTTTCAAGGAAATGAATTACAAATTTAATGACTAATGCATTCGAAACAGAAGAAAGGCCAGTAGACTGAGATATCGAAGAACTTGCTGGCAGACTAGAGAAGTTGTCTCTAAAGCCTGCAGCCCCACCATCATTAGTGGTATCAGAGCCATCAACTGGCGTTGAACTGAATCTCAGGAGAAGGAGAAGAATGGCTTTCAGAGTTGGAAGAGGACGAGGACGTGGTGGAAGAGGACGACCTGCTACAAATGCTGAACTAATGGCAACCATAGAAGAGCTGCGAACTAAAGTGGAGGCATTAACTTCAGATAGAAATATAGATGATGGAGATGTCAGTGAGCCCGAAATTGAAGCTGTTGAAGAAGAGGAAACTGTAGAGGTTACTCTTGAGATGAAGTTCTTTCAGTCAGTGTTAAAGTCCACAGCCAGGCCATGGAACCAGTTAGTACCGATATACCAAGGAGGATTGAATCCAGAAGAATTGATCGACTGGATTAATAGCATGGAGAAATTCTTTGATTACGAAGAAACGGAAGATGAGAAGAAAGTTAAGTTTGCTGTCACCAAGTTAAAGGGCCATGCAACACTCTGGTGGGATGGCGTGCAGGCGGAAAGGAAGAGACTTGGTAAGCAACCAATCAAGAACTGGAGCCGAATGGTAGCAAAGTTAAGAGGTAAGTTCTTGCCCAGTAATTATCAGCAAACATTGTTTAGACAAATGCAAAATCTTAGACAGAGAGCTTTAACAGTGAAAGAGTATACAGAAGAGTTTTATAAAATAAGCATAAGAGCTGGTGAAGCCCAAGACACAGATGAGAAGGTGGCTAGATACATGAATGGCCTCAGAATGGAAATTCAAGATGAGATCAGTTTGCTGTCTCCTAAAACAGTAGAGGAAGCTTATCAGCTGGCGCTGAAAGCTGAGGAAAAACTCATAAGGAAGCAGTCTACCAGAGGGAAAGAGACTTTCAGAGGAAAAGGAAGTCAAGGTGGTAGAGGAGGATCTACAGCACCTAAAGAAGGAGCTAGCAGTAGCTCAACCCCACATGCACCCAAAGAAGGTGATGCAAGAGGCAGAGGGAGTTTTTCCAGAGGAAGAGGAGACAGAGGAGGAGGCAGAGAGATAAGATGTTACAGATATAACAAGCTGGGACACAGAGCTTTTGAGTGCCCAGAGAATGCAGACATAAAGCAGAGGAATGCAATTGTTGCTCCAGCTGAAGAAGAAGCACCAGCAACAGTGGTAACAGAAGAAGAAGATGCACCAGAAAGAGGAGAATCTCTGGTGGTTAATAAAGTCTTACTTAAGCCAATGAAGGAGGTGGTTGCTGAACCGCCACAAAGGAAAGCTTTATTCAGGACAATATGCAAATTCCAAGGGAAATGTTGCCAGATGGTTATTGATAATGGCAGCACTGATAATTTGGTCTCTACAGATGTAGTGGAGAAATTGAAGCTGAAAACAACAAAGCATCCAACACCGTATAAGGTTTCATGGTTACAAAAGGGACATCAACTGTTGGTAAGTGAACAGTGTGAGGTGGAATTTCAAGTGGGCAAGTACAAAGACAAAATTGTTTGTGATGTGATGCCTATGGACGTGTGTCACATATTGCTTGGAAGACCTTGGCAATATGACAGAGGAGCAATGCATGATGGAAAGAGAAACACCTACAAGTTTGGAAAGGATGGTATCAATCATACATTGTTGCCTCTGCAAGAAGAAGATGAGTCGGGACAGAAGACTAATTCAAGAACTCTGTTACTTGGAAAAAAGGAGTACCTGGAGCAGATGATAAGTACACCGTTGAGTCATGAAGAGGAGATCATTGATGAGTTTTTGAGTTATTGGGTAAAGCCAGACCAGCTGGATAATGTAGCTGATACTTTTGATATGGTTACAGGAGCTGAGGAGGATATGCAATCTTGTGAAGCCGCTACAGCACAAGAAGAAGTTCTTATGGATGCAGAAGAAGTAGATCAGTCTGTAGCACGGACAAGTGAAGCAACAGTTGAGACTGTTGAACTCTGTGATTTTCAAACTGACAGTTTATGTGTGAATGCAGGGACTGTAAGTGATGATGAAATGCTGCAACAATGCTATAGAGAAATTGCATTGATAGAGTACTGGTTGGAAAATCCAAGATATGACAGAGAGATTGCAAGTGAAAAAGTTCAATACAAGGGACAAGAGCAAGAAAGCATCATGGATAGTGTCAAGAATTCGGATCAGCATGCTGATATGCTGGCAGAAGAGAAGGACAAAGCAGAGCAACCACTTGAATTATGGCCAAAAGGAGATAAGGCCCAGGAGCCTTATGTTTTTAATTTTAACATGTGCTTTGTGAATGCAGGTATTGTTGCCGGTCCTGAGAAACATTTGACTCAGTTGAACAGTCAAATGAAAGGAAAAGAAGTTCTCTGTTCCAGAAGACAAGAGGGGGTGGATGATCGGGTGGCAGTCAGAACAGAGACCAGCATAGGAGTAAGAAATCAACAACTGGGAGATTTATTGGACCAAGAGATTGAAAGCATCAGAAAGTTGATGATTACAGTATCCTGGAAGAGGCCAACACCAGCAAAACAAAGGAGAAGCAGCAAAAGCAAGACAACAGAAGATTGCGAAAGTGCAGCTAGCGGAGCAAGGCAACATAAGATATGGAAACATGGAGAAAGACAACAAGCAATAGCACATGATGACTTGCAGCACAAGATATGGGATCCAGGCATCCACAGGTCCAACCACATGATCAGGAGATCATGAAATTTTTCTACCTTGGGAGTCTGATGCGGGAGCATCAAGACCATGAAAAGGGGGGTGTGATAATTTTTAGTATTTTGTTATTTTAATAAAGCAGATTATGTAAATATTCTTTTATAAATAAAAGGATATGGGGGGAAATAGTTTAGGAGAAAAACTTGGGATAGAATTTCTATGTTTTTCAGTTAAAATTAGGATAAGAGGGAGAATAAAGCTTCATGCTTTAAATCATTATGGGAAAAAGGGAAAAGCTGGCTTTTGTAAAAGATAAGGATAAAAATGACTATTTTGATCATAAAACAAAAGGCAGAAAATTTAGGAAAGAGCGCCTTGAGCATATTTTTAAAGAAGAAACCTATGCGCTCTGGAGAATACAAGTTAGTCCTCTGTAATGTATATACTGATAAACTGTGGAATAAAATGTGTGTGTGTTCTAATGATTTGTTTTGTCTCTCATGCGCCCTCATGGTGCGTTAATGATTGAATTGGTTTTCTCTCATGGTGATATGCTGCATTCATTGATAATTTACGCATGTGCCTCTGGTTCCAAGATTATTATCACTATTTTTTTAACTGAATTTTACGCCTGAAAGAGTTTTAGCACGGGTTGAGATACTGGCGCAAAGACTTGGAATCTTTTCTATGTGATCTTACAGCTTAATATGAGCCCGTGGGTTTTGCGAAGCTGGAGGTTAGGAGGTTTAGCCTCTGCGTAAAATAACCTGAAGGTTGAAGCGCAGGCAAAGCTATAACAGGTGTATACCAGCGTAGGAGGGGATATGTGTAGTTACAGTCCATGAGGAAGCCGCGTCTTTGTGCGTGGTAATGCTGACCACAACCATCGCCCATCTCCAGATAAAGACGAGGTAAGCTGCGGATGGCGTGAGTCGATCTCTATAGTGTATGCGTATTGTGGACATATGGTTAATAACCATTGGGAGATTCGTTCTTTGTATATATTGGAGAAACACATGTTATGTCGGCGCTCCACTACAAACCGTGACAGTTGTATATCTAGAACCTGTGATAAAATATATATGCGCCATAAGACCTCTGTTGAATTAATCGCGAGTTGGGTATGCGTCAATTGAACTGTATAAATGGCGGAATTATATATATATATATATATTCATCGTCCTGTATCTCTGAGTTTTATGCACGGTAAATTCTAACCTATCGCCAATAGAAAGAGGATGCATGGGAATATATGAGGTAGCATATATATATGTTTGTTATGTTGCTTAAGACCGTCCCTTGAAATTTCTTTTAAGAATTCTGGAAAAGCGCTGGTTGTGAATAGAGCTTAACAATATGATTTTCAAGGAAATGAATTACAAATTTAATGACTGATGCATTCGAAACAGAAGAAATGCCAGTAGACCGAGATATCGAAGAACTTGCTGGCAGACTAGAGAAGTTGTCTCTAAAGCCTGCAGCCCCACCATCAGAACTACGCAATGCACAATCAAGCCTGGCTTACTGAGGACTAAAACTATGCAATGCATAGTTTCACTCAATAAGAGCATGCAAACCTAGCATGCTACATTGCGTAGTTTCTGGGGCCACTTAGGCACTACCTCCCAAAATTACATAGTTTCTAGGGCTTGGTGGGCACTACCTCACAGAATTGTGCAGAGCAAGCCTGGGGGTCATTGCTGGTTAGTTTTGTGCATTTTTTGGGAGGAAGGCATAGCCTTCATTACTAGGGATGTGCATTGCTAGTTGGGCAAGGCATGGTCCGGGCCAAGGCAACCCAGATATGCCAACGAGCGGCTGAAAACATGAGAATGTTTGAATGCATGGTGAGACTGACTGTAATCAAGAGTGAATGATCATGCATGCAAAAAGCAAGTGCAAAATTCAGAAAATGGGAAAGCGAGCATGTGTGCGAAGCGAATCGCCATAACGGTGACCTTTAGTGTAGATATAGTGTTATTCATGCGATAGTAGTGAGATGCAAAGGAAAACTAAAGTAGTGCTTCTACAAGCTAACATACATCAAAACAACATCATACATTCACTGAAACCAAATAGACATCACTCACACAAGCTGAACAACAAAAAGCACCAAAAAGTAGCAAAAGCCATGAAAAGCGGACTTACCCGAAAAAGCTGAGTACTCGTGATATACTATTAGATATCTAATTATATTTATAATATTATCCTATAATAATATTAGATACTATTAGAGATATATTATTATATTATATATCCATATAGGCTATTATAATATATACTAATTATAGTATATATAATAATACCTAGGATCGTATTATCCCTATAATAGGATAATAGTATATATTATATATTAATCATAATAACATTATATATATATATATATATAGATATATATATATATAGGGGTATAGTATAATATAATATATATTAATATATACTATAAGTACCATCTATATATATAGATATAATATTGAGGGATATAATATTGAGGGTACCCCATGGTATATTGGGATATATATAGGTATATATATCCATATACCTATAATAATATGAGCGATATATATTAGTATCACTATATATATTAGCAATATATGATACCCTAGGATATTATTAATACTATATCCCCTGACCATTATCTTAATAATATATTATGCTATAATATATATCTTAGCCTAAGTATATTAACTATTAATTAATATAATAATAATTAATGCTATTAATATAAGTAATAATAAAGGTCCCCTAATAATCAAGTTTAGTTTAATGAATGCTAACACAACTTGTATTTTATATCTTGAATTCCAAAGGGTCTACCTTAGCACACTTATTTCTCATGCATAAGGCACTTCTTGAATGTATGTTCATTTAGGTTCCACTCACAGCTTTTGTCTTCTTTCCTGTCAGCACTACGATAGCTTAGGCTATTCGAAAACAGATAATCCTCAAGTCATACACCAACATTTTTGTTGTTATCATGTGCAAATGGTGCGTTACCTCTCTCAAGCTTAAAACAAGGTAATCTTATTACATATGACTAGGATAGAAAAATTCCAACATCATGGAAAGTTGATTAAATGTCAAAGTATTATATTCCACCTATTCACATTATATTCTATCCTAATATATTAGTATAGAATAGGTATTACATAATATATAGTTAATACTAGGATAATATTACTAGTATATATTATATTATACCTTATAGATAGTAATTAAGTATATTATCTATATACTTATTAGTATAGGGGGTATATAATGGGATATTAATATAGTACTTATATAGATAATATATAGGAATATTATACTAATACTTATAATATTATATATTACTATATCTACAATAAGATATACTATAGGTAATAGGGTGTACCTATAATATAGTGTATAGGATATATAGGATATATATCCTCTATAATATACCCTATATAATATATTTAGAGGGATATATATTAAAATATATTAGGGGTAGTATAAGGATAATAGGGTATTAATATATAAGGATATATAGTATCCCTTATAGGTATTATATACTAATAATACTATATTAAGGATATATCCTGTGATATATATATATATATATATATATATATATATATATATATATATATATATATATCCTATAATATTATATATACTATATTAGTATACTATATCCTAGAATTAATTATGATACTATTACTATATAGTATCATGATATTATAATATAATGGATAACCATATATTAGTTCCACTATTATTCATATTTCGTATTTAATATGAATGATAAAAGACTGAATTCAAAAATTAAATTCCCAATGTTAAATTATAGGTAAGTTGCAAAAATATTTAGTTAAAGACAAACTAATATACACTTAAATCCAAAACTAAAAAGAATAAAAAATAAGATAGAAGAGAATTCCAAGAATAGTATCTTGTTACTGGGCTTTCTCAAAAATATAATAGAGTTTCTGATAAGTAGAAATCGGTTGAAAATAAATTAGAGGTTTCTACTAGCGACAATGAAATATAAAATCCTCAAAATAAATTCTAACCCAAGGTTGAAAAGAAATATATATAAATAAGTTTATGCCATCCTAATATTAATAATATCCTAATATTAAGCTCTCTGACATGTGAGTATATTAGGGGATATATACTATATATAGGGGAAATCCTAGAGATGTAAGGATATGGGATATCCTAGAGATATAGGGATATGGGGATATCTTATATACCCTTAATAATACTAATATACTCTATATATATATATTATATCTTTCCACTAATAAACCATTAGGTGAATTAAAAAACCTATTTATAAAAACCAATTTCATTAAATTTAAAAGATTAGAAAAAAATTTAAACTTTGATTCTCACTATTTGTTTTAGGTTGATCAATTTTGTTCTATTAATTTTCCTCGAGCATCCTTAGCCTAATGGACCATTAGATGAATTAAGAAGTATTGTTTATAAAATACAATTTTATTAAATTCGAAACAATAAGATAGCATATATAGTGTGGAATTGTGAATTTTTATTTTAGAAGTGTCAAATCCTTCTAATTTACATAATTGTATTCTAAATATACAAATTATAATCTTAAAAAATGTACGTTTCATTAAAAAAAATTATTGAATATTGAATAATTTCAAGCTAAAATATTTTTGTATTCTAAAAATTCTGTTACAATTTTAAAGTTGTAAATTTCCATTCCATGCATATCATTTTATTTCATGGATGTGGAATGAGGTTTACGATTGAAAGTAAAGTAGAATTGTATGTTGCTTGGATGTATAGGTTTAGCAATTATAATATATATATAGAGTATATTATAGAGTATAGTATGATTAGTAATATATTATACTAATATATATTATATTGTATTAACTATTATGTCTATATTATCTCTAATATAAGTGATAGTATTTTGTTATGGGATTTAGGGGATAATGCTATATAATAGTATTATATTTTAAATTATTACTATAAATATGAATTTAATAATTTAGAATAAGGTTATTGATGTAATAATTTTAAAAAACAAAAAATTATATATATATATATTTTGAAATTATTTTGCTAAATTTTAGTGAAAAATATATTTATTATATAAATTAAACTAAATCTTAAGAAATATTTATATTACTTTTAGTTATTTCAGATCATTTAAAATACATTTATAGTTTAAAACAATCTTCTATTAAAATAGTAGAATTTTATATATAATATGTTCTCTTTCAAGTCTCTTTTTTAAAAACTATGTCTAAATTTCAAAAAGTTGTGAAATTCTATTGAGTCGGAAGTGGGAAGTCTCTTTATGGTATCTTTTATAACAAAGTTAATAAAGTAATAGTGATACCTACCATTGGGATATAGATGAGTTATGTGTGTGGGGTTTAGTAATCATTAGGTTACTAGTTTAAATTTGATGGAGTAGAGTTGAGGGTGGGAGCCATGTGTGGGGAATAAAAAATTTCCTATGGGACATCTAGTCTCGATCAACCCTCACATACTTGTAATGATAGCATCTTGTAAGTGGAAAAATAATTTTTGTATTCAACATTAAGGTTGACCTCCACTTAGGCTTCACTTAGCTAGAAAAAAAGACAAAATTAATAGCTATGATTTTTAAAACCTTAGAATAAGGTGATAAAATCATTTTTCTATTCATCATTAGGGATGAATCTTATTTAGGTTGGGCTTAGCTAGAGGAAAAAAACAAAAATAGTAGCCATGGTCATGAAAATGTCAAAATAAGGTAAAATCACAGATCCAAATTACTTTTATAATAAAAGGAACAATATAGTTGAGCATATCTTACATCATTTTGAGTGAACCCTAGTTATTATCACTTAGTCAAAGTAATGTGATTGTTTTGATTCTCTTTTCGTTTTGTTTTTGAAGATATAGTTGTTACTAGAATTGAAATCTAGTTATACAAAAGGAGTAAGGTTGTTTGAGGAAATATATATATATGAAGACTTTGTTCAAACTTATGAAGATTTGGTTAGTTTAAAAAGTTTGAAAAAGTTATTCAAGTTTACAAGACTCTGTGTAGAAGGGAAAGTTTCATATCTGTAACCTAGCTTTATCTAGATGAGATTATTCCATGCGTAACATATTTATTGAATATATAATTAAGAATCTTAGGAAAATGGAAAGTGAGAAAAAATTACTATTATTTATTTAAAATTCTATTTGTTTATTTCATGCATAACTTATTTATTTAATATATAACTAGCACAACCATGTTGGTAAATGTGGTTGATAAACACTGATACACATATAAATTATCAATAATATTAATATAGATATAAAAACCATATTAATAATAATTAATATTATATTATTACTATTATATTAAATAATAATAATTATAATTATATATATATATATATATATATATATATATTTTTTTTTTATAGTGTGGTTCATGAACACCCTCGTTAGTGAGTGGTCACTACGTCCACGAAAAAATATATGCTAATCGCACCTCGACCTACTGGCAAGACCTAACCCCATGGGCTTTGGGCAGAATTGACTCTGTGACCTCTCGATGGTGAGGCACGGTTTTTGACCAACTGAGCTAACCCTTAGGGCTTATTATTTAATAAATTATATTATTACTATAACATTAAATAATAATAATAATAATAAAGAAATGAAGATAATAACAACAATTACATTAATAATCATTTAATAAATTAAATTAATACTCATTTAATAATTAATTATGAAAAAAACATTTAATAAAAGTCAAACAACAATGTAAATGTGGTTGATAGGAAATTCAACTTTAAACACTCTACTAGAACACACTTATTAAATGCTAGCCTCTTCCAAAACTCATTGATACTAATGAAAAAAGCTGCACCAATTGAAATCAACCAGATAATGATAACGACCATTCATGCTTTCCAACCAATCCCTTCTTGCATTGTTTTTCATTTTTGCATAATGTTGAAAAGAAAAAGACGGTAAAATATGCAAACCATCTATTGATTTAATTCTTGATATAGTTGTAAATGATAGAGAAATAATATAAACCCTAAAATAAACATTCTTGACCAAGATTTTCCATCATTGATTTTCATACTGTGATGAGGTTTCTCACAATGTGATGTTGGACCATGGTTGACCATGGTTTTTTTTCATATTCAGACAATCTTTGGCATGTTGTGACATTGGACCATCATTGACCATGGATAACCACGATTGTAAACCTAGGTGATTTATATTAAAACCTAGGTTTAATATTATAAACCTTATGAATAATATTATACCCTAGGAATATGACATAAATAAACCCAAGGGATTGATATTATAAATTGAAGGGAATAATAAACCCAAGGGATTAATTGTAAAACCGAAAGGTATATAAACCCAAGAGATTAATATTATAAATGCAAGGTATATAAACCTTAAAGGGATTGATATTATAAACTTAAGGGATTAATACTAAAAAACTAAGGGATTAAAAACCCAATAGATTGATAATATAAACCCAGGGGAATAATATTAAACCCAAGAGATTAATTTTATAAACCCAAGGTATATAAACCTTGAGATAAATATTATAAACCCAAAGGAATAATAAACCCAAGGGATTATAAACCCAAGGGAATAATATTAAACCCAAGGGATAAATGTTATAAACCCAAGGTATATAAACCCTAAGATAAATATTATAAACCCTTAAATAAACATTTGTCACAATGGGATGTTGGAATATAATCGACCACGATTGGTTTTCATATTGAGACAACGTTTGTGACAATGCCACGTTGGGAAATTGCTTACCATCATTGACCATGGTTGATCTTTATATTGATACAATATTTAAAACAATGTGATGTTGGACCATGGATGACCATGGTTTTGAAAAAGTGTTATTGGACCAAGAGACTCTTAGTCACAATGTCACCATGGTTTTTTACTATGGTTGACCATGATTGACCATGTTTGACCAAGGTTGAGACAACATTTGTCATAATGAAAAGTTGGAACATGGTTGACCATGGTTGATTTTCATATCGAGACAATGCTTGTCACAATGTCAAATTGGTTGATTTTCATATTAAGAAAATCAATATCACAGTGTGATGTTGGACCATGGTTGACCATGATTATAAACCCAATGGATTTATATTAAACCTAAAGATTAATATTATAAACCCTATGAATAATATTATACCCTATAAATATGAAGCCTTAGATCAATAAACCCTATGAATTACTATTTATCGACTTTTTAATGAAAAAAATTCAAAATATAGCAAAAAAATCTTAAAAACATATGAATAATATATAATGATTTTAAAAAAGAAATCATACAATGAAACGAAATAAGCATTTGTACATTCATAAATTCATTCACTATAATTTCATTTGAATATATTAAATTTTGAAAACATGTATCATGTAAAACATTATTGATGGAATTTTAAATCTATAAATTTACAATTTTTTAATGTATGATATATTTCAAAAATTGATAATTAAGTAGCGGCTCATTAGAAAGTGTTTAATTATGGTCTCTCACTTTTATATTCATCATTAGGGATGGCCCTGATTTAGGTTGAGCTTAGCTAAAAAACAAAAATAATAGTCTTGGTCATGAAAATGTCAAAATAAGGTAAAATTACAGATCGAAATTATTTTGGTAGTTGAACATATCTTTCAACTTTTTGAGTGAAACCTAATTATTATCAGTTACATAGAGAAAAGTGACAATACTCTTCTCATTGAGTTTTTTTGAAGTTATAGGTGTTACTAGAATGGTAATCTAGTTATACAAAAGGAGTAAGGTTGTTTGAGGAAATATATGAAGACTTTGTTCACAATTATATTGTTTTAAATGATTAGTACAATTAATATAATAATAAGGATATTGTTTATTATTTTATGGATTTTTTGATTGATGGTGAATGGGTGAGTAGTTTAAATTATTGAATTGATTATGAATGGGTGCATTATTGAGGGAGACTTTCCTATGATAAATTTTGAATTAGTTTATTGGATTGATGGTCAATAGGTGCATTCTTGGATTGAGGGTGAATGAGTACACTAGAAAGAGAGTCTTTGTTTGATAAGTCATCAATTCATTTCTTAGATTGATAACGAATAGGTACATAATTCATTAATCGTGATAATAAAAATTAACTTTAAATATATCCTCCTCCTCCTCCTCCTCTTCGAAAAATACATTGTATAATTTTTTTGATGTCATTAGTAAACATTTTGATTTCTCTTTAAGTATTTTATTATTATACATTGTAACAACCTATTTATTATTATAAATATTTAAAAATTCATTAATCTTGATGAGAAAAAATAACTTTAAAGAGATTGATGTATTTTAACCTCCTAGTCCTCCTCCACAAATTCGTTGTATAATAATTTTTTTTAAATCATTAGTAAAAATTTTGATTTCTCTTTAAATATTTTATTATTATATGTTGTAACAATTTATTTACTCCTTATTAGTTTTTAAATCATTATTAAACATTTTGACTCCTCCTACTCAATTGTTTTTAAATCCTTAGTAAACATCTTACCTCCTCCTGCTCCTCCTCCTCCTCCTCGACTTCTCTTTCAGTATTTTATTATTATATTTCTCTTTCAGTATTTTATTATTATACATAACAACCTATTTGTTATTATTGTTATTTAAAAATTCATTATATAATTTTTTTCTTAAATCAATAGTAAACATTTTGATTTATATTTTGAAGTATTTGATAATTATACATTGATGCAAGAGCATCCAGCTCAGGCACCATGACCGGGTGTCGGTCTCTGCCAGGTCAAAAAGTTGAGTTAACATTTTATTTGTCTTTTATGTTAGTTTGAAAAAATAGGAGGTAGGATTTTTATTTTTATCTTAATCTTTAAATTAGTCAAAGGTAGTTTGGTCGGTTAGGGTCATTTACTTGTCTGTTACTAATAAATCATGGATTCATAATTGTCCTGTTATTTTAAAAGGAAAAGACAAATGTGTCTAAAAGGAAAATCTTGTCATAAGGATAGAACCGAATGACTACTAACCATGTAATTGTAAAGTCTACAACTAAAAAGCAATTGTACAGTTTCACTAATTGGAACAAGAAACATATAAATGTAACAACAAAAGTTATGTAAAAGGTTCAGTACCTCTTGCACTCGAATAATATCAATAACAGAGAAACTAATTCAATCCATCTGTATGTCCTATTGTATTTTTATTGTGTTTTCTAATTAATGAGCATCTGAACAGACAACCTACTATACACAGATTATTGAGTTAATTCTTTTTGTTTTCCTGAGAAAAAGAACTAGTCTTAATAGCGAGATAGAAGAACAGATGCCAGACGAGGGCTTATATTTCCTTTGAAGAAAATAGTGAAGACAGACAAAGAGTGACACAAACAGATTTCGGTACAGGCCAAGCACCCATAAGCCAGACAAAAACTTCCATCATTCTTTTAAATTGACAATCAAGCAAAATTACCAGAGCACCTACAACATTCACGCATGTTCGTATAAAACATCACAAGAAAATCGAAGAATCATAATTGCAGTTCAGGCTGAGAATCCAGAGTAAACCAAAAGCATGATAGCATGATTACATCAATGTCATTTAGGTAAACCAAACCAATTTATCTTTCCTGAAGAATTTCTCTTTCAAAATTGCAAAGACAAGTGTATAACAATTACATAGTAGCACTGTAAGATAAAGCCATAGACGCACAAGCCGTGGACGACAAACCCTAGGTGAGGGTTTCAAAAACCATCTCATACATAGCCATAAACGCATAAGCCCGTGGATGACAAACCCTAGGCGAGGGTTTTGGAAAAATTGTGTCCATACACAGGAAATTACAGTCAAAGAACATACCAAATAGTGGAAGCCTAGACCTATAATATGACAGGACACTACTCACAGCGTTAGTTAATTGACAAGCAATGAGGGTGACAAACCCACACGACCAGAAGGTATGAATTGAAACCAGAACAAGGACTGAAGGAAATTCAAAGAAGTAGAGCCTACCGGACAAGACCGAGACATACATTGCCAAGACCTCCAACCGCAAACCCTCAACACCTGCACAACAAACGACACACAGGTGTTAGAAATATATTGTTACAGAAGTGAAACTACAGAGCCTGAAAAGAAGTAAATAATGGAAGTTGCATTCAATTTACCTGAGAATTTGCAGTGAGAGCCGAGGAAAAACATTCCACCCACAATTTTTGACCAACTGCGGAGACGAAGGAGTGAACAAGGTTAGAAGCTGAGGAAAGAGAACCACAAATTGAATCAAGGAAGGAGGGCTACCTGCATTTGAAGCCGAGGACGAAAGGATGCCATCGATTCGAGCCTGGATGCAAGCCAATCACTAAGTTTCCAACAAGAACAAGAAATACCAGCACATAACTCGGAACACGACGGCCTGTTGAACCAACAGTAGAAAAAACAAACAATAACAGAGAACCACTTACCCAGGCGACGACAGGGAAAACCACACCTGCCCAATGAACCAGGCCTAAGAGCAACCACACATACATCAAGGAACCAGTACAGAAATCACCAAGAGGCGCACCCAAGACTCGTAGCAAAGCTGCATACTCAAACTTGCAGAGCACAACAGAACAAACCCTTGGCAAGCCCAACAAAAAATGACCAAGTGAACAACAAACAAAGAGTTTTGGCATAGCAAGGAGCGGGAAGACACAACTCGAGGCAAGTACTCAGTCATAATTGTGTAATTGAATGCCACCTAACACAATTCCAAAATATCCGATGGTGTACTCCTCACACATGTAATCACAACCGAATATCTAACCAATCATATAATCACCACACAATCATTTTAAATTGCCTAAAGTCCGTAAAGTATTCGGCTGGTCCCATCATAGTGGTATCAGAGCAGGTTGAAATTGATTGAAGAAATGGAGAGAGGAAGGCGAGGTCGTGGCAGCGGTGCCCGAAGGATAGCGGAGGAAGGGCTGAGAGAGGAGATTAGAATTCTTACTGCTCATTTGGAGGCCGTAGAGGTAGGGAGAAGAAGAGACCCAAAGATAGGCGATGACAACGAAGAGGAAGCTGAAGTAGCAACAGATGGACCAGAAGGCAAGACCCAAGAAGTGAGATTGTTGAGGTTTGTTTTAGTGGCAAGCAGTAAACCCAAACCAAAACTCCCAACCTATGATGGCAGCCTATCCATAGAGGTTTTATTGGATTGGATCAGTGAGATGGATAAGTATTTTGAGTGTGAGGAAGTCAGTGAAGACTGTAGAGTTAGGTTTGCTGCAACGAAATTGAAGGGACATGTAGCCCTGTGGTGGGATAGTGTCCAGACGGACAGGAAAAGATTGAACAAGTTTCCGATTAAAACCTAGTCAAGGATGGTGGCCAAGTTGAAGGGCAGATTTTTGCTGAAAGACTATTAGATTGCACTACACAGGCAAGGGTAGAATCTGAGACAGAAAGGAATGACGATAAGGGAGTACATAGAGGAGTTCTATTGAGTGAACGTAAGAGCCAGATATATAGAGGATACCGCGGAAAGGACAGCAAGGTACGTAAATGGTTTAAGACTAGAAATTTTAGATGAAATCAGTATTTTATCTCCGAAGAACATTGAAGAAGTGTATCAGAGTGTGATGAAAGCTGAAGAGAAAATTACTAGAAGGCAGAATGCCCGGAGAGGACGAGGAGCTGACAAGGGAAAAGGTCGGTCATATGGCAGAGGAAAGACTACCAATAATAATGAGGAAGGCAGCAGTTCCAGAGCTTTCGGATCAGTGGACAGAGGTGATAATGCGAGAGGTGGTAGGTCATCCCAGCGAGGCAGGGGAAATGGCTGAGGTAGAGGGGCTGGTTATCAATGTTACAGGTGTCATAAATGGGGACACAGATCATTTGAATGTCCAGAGGCAGATCAAGCTGGACAGAGGGGTGCATATGTTGCACAACCAAAGGAAGCAGCGACACCTCCCTAAGAAGCAGAAAATGCTCCAGAGACAAGGGAACCCCTAGTGCTAAACAAGGTGTTGTTAAAACCAACCAAGGAGGTCACCGAACAGACACAGTGGAAGGCTTTGTTTAGAACAGTTTGTAAGTCATGTGGTAAGTGTTGTAAGTTAATTATTGATAGTGGTAGTACCGATAACGTGGTGTCCACAGAGATGGTGGAAAAGTTGGAATTGAAGCGCTTGAAACATCCCACCTCTTACAATGTCTCATGGTTGCAAAAAGGCCATCAGTTCTTGGTGGATGAACAGTGCGAGGTGGAGTTTCAAATAGGCAGATATAAGGATAAAGTCGTTTGTGAGATCATGACGATGGATGTATGTCACATACTGCTAGGCAGGCCTTGGTAGTACGACAGGAAGGTGGTACACGATGGATTGACGAAATGTTATAAGTTTTTCAAGGATGGAATCAAGCATACGCTTGTGCCCATCAAGGAGGAAGGGATAGCAGGGACAAGTGAACCAAGAGCATTGTTGGTTAGTGGAAAACAGTTTCTGAAACAAGTTGAGGACAGTGAGATGGGTTATGTAGTTGTAAAGAAAGCAAGAACGGTGTTGTTTCATATAGAAGTATCAAATTTACCCACAGAAATCCATCAAATGCTGTAGGAATTTACGAATATAGTGGTGGATGACTTGCCAGATAAATTACCCCCCAAAAGAAGCATAAGTCATCATATTGACTTTATACCTGGAGCCAGTTTGCTGAACAAAGCGGCATACCGAATGAGCCCCAAGGACAATGAAGAGATTAGGAAGCAGGTGAAAGAACTGTTAGAGAAGGGATTGATAAGGGAAAGTTTGAGCCCTTGCGCAGTCCCAATCGTTCTCACTCCCAAAAAGGGAGGAGAGTGGCGGATGTGCATCGACTGGAGGGCCATCAACAAAATCACCATCCAGTACAGGTTTCCACTGCCACGGATGGATGACATGATGGATTGTTTAAGCAGGGCAGCATATTTTTCTAAGATAGACTTGAAGAGTGAGTATCATCAGATCCAGATACGAGTGGGGGACGAATGGAAGACAACCTTTAAAACGAATGAGGGACTATACAAATGGCTGGTCATGCCATTTGGAATGAGCAATGCGCCCAGTAAATTTATGAGGTTAATGAATGAGATGTTGAAGGAGTACATTGGAAAATTTGTGATAGTGTACCTAGACGACATACTAATTTTCAACACGACAAGGGAGGAGCACCTTCAACATGTATGGAAAGTGCTGGAAAAATTATAGCAAAATAAATTGCTAATAAATTTGAAGAAATACACCTTTTTGTAGAAGGAATTGATTTATTTAGTCTTTGTAATAGCAGAAAACAAACTGAAGATGGATTCAGAGAAGGTTGCGGAGATAGTTAATTGGCCATCTCCGAAAAATTTATTCGAGGTACATAGCTTTCATGGACTAGCAAGTTTTTACCGGAAATTCATAAGGAATTTTAGCGAAATTTGTGCCCCTATGTTGGACACCATTAAAAAGGTCAGTCAACCTTTTGGATGGACAGCTACAGCGGAGAGAAGTTTCCAGCTATTAAAGAGAAATATCACTGAGAGGCCGATCCTAAGATTGCCAAATTTCAAGAAGCTTTTTCAGGTTCGCTGTGATGCTAGCGGTACGACTATTGGAGCTGTACTCAGCCAGGAGGATAAGCCTGTAGCGTTCTTCAGCGAGAAGCTAAATGAAAGCAGATAGAAATATTCATCTTATGACAAGGAGTTCTATGCTGTTATACAGGCATTAAAACACTAGAGGCATTATCTGTTGGGAAACGAATTTGTGCTATTTTCAGATAATTCTGCACTACAATATGTTATGCAACAGCACAAGTTGAACCACAAACATGCCAAATGGGTGGAGTATTTGTAGAGTTTCAACTTTGTGTTGAAACATATTAGCGGGCAGGCCAACAAGGTGGCAGATGCACTAAGTAGGAGAGCTTTACTTCTGCAAGAAAGTACTGTGCAAGTGCTAGGTTTTGAGCACTTAAGAGATTTATACCAGACTGATACAGATTTTAAGGAGGCCTATGAGGCATGTCAAAATCCCTTGGTGAGAGATAACAGTCCATGGTTGGACTACAACTTACAAGAGAAACTGTTGTTTAAGGGAGGACAGCTATGCATACCTGACTGCTCGATGAGAGAGAATATTATTCGGGAGAAGCATAGTGGAGGTCTAGCCGGACATTTTAGCATGGACAAGACACTCGAGCAGCTCATTCATTTCTACTTTTGGCCAAAGATGCAGAGGGGTGTACAACAATTTGTGGCCAGATGTAAAGTGTGCTAGTTGGTGAAGGGTCACAGTCAAAACACGGGACTGTACACACCGTTACCTGTTTCAGGTAGGCCGTGGGACTCAGTCAACTTAGACTTTGTCTTGGGTCTACCTAAAACACAACGAGGTTATGATTCGGTGATGGTAGTAGTGGACAGATTCTCGAAGATGGCGCATTTCATCCCTTGTAGGAACACTAGTGATGCCACTCACGTGGCCCACTTGTTTTTCACAGAGATTGTTAGGTTACATGGGTTGCCTAAGTCTATCCTTTCGGATAGGGATGTAAAGTTTACGGGACACTTTTGGCGTACCCTTTGGAAGAAAATCGATACATAGCTGAGTTACAGCTCTGCTTATCACTCGCAAACGGATGGACAAACAGAGGTGGTAAACAGGATTCTAGGAAACCTACTATGAAGCTTGGTTGGAGAGAATTCACAGATGTGGGATCGAGTGCTTGCATAGGTAGATTTTGCTTATAACGACTCGCCTAACTATAGCACAGGCTTCAGTCGATTTCATATCCTGTACGACATGCATCCTCGCGAAGTACATGAGTTACGGGATCTGGGACTGTAGGAAAGACGAAGCGCAGATGGGGAAGATTTCACTAATGCGATAAGAGATTTGCATGATTAGGTAAAAATTAAATTGCAGGAAAATAGCCTAAAGTATAAACAACACGCAGATTTGAAGAGAAGGGAAGTACAGTTTAACATGGGAGATGAAGTCCTCGCACATTTTCACAAGGAACGCTTCCCTAGGGGTGCATACAATAAATTAAAGTATAAGAAGATAGGACCTTGCAAAGTCCTCTGGAAATTTTTGGCGAATGCTTATGAGATACAGTTGCCACCTGAAATAGGCATTTCACCTATCTTTAATGTAGCAGACCTGTTCCCTTACACAGCTGACCTAGAAGAAAAGGAAAAAGACGGAACCACGTGGCCTACACGGAATACCCAAGATGGAGGAGAAGCTTGGATGAGACAGATGCCTTACGTTCAGCCTCCTGAGATCGAGCGCATTCTCGACACTTAGGTGGCCAAACGAGCTCGGTGGAAGGAGTATTTGCAATACCTAGTCAAGTGGAAGAACCATCCTGTTGAGGACAGTTTGTGGCTTGATTCCAGGCAGATTGAGCAGACAGGTTCTTCAGTCAAGGAGCTCATGGACCGGAGTCATGATTTTCTTTTGCCTGGGAGCCTGATGCAAGAGCATCCAGCTCAGGCACCATGACTGGGTGTCAGTCTCTGCCAGGTCGAAAAGTTGAGTTAACATTTTATTTGTCTTTTATGTTAGTTTGACAGAATAGGAGGTAGGATTTTTATTTTTATCTTAATCTCTAAATTAGTCAAAGGTAGTTTGATCAGTTAGGGTTATTTACTTGTCTGTTACTAATAAATCATGGATTAATAATTGTCCTGTTATTTTAAAAGGAAAAGACAAATGTGTCTGAAACGAAAATCTTGTCATAAGGACAAAACCAAATGACTAATAACCATGTAATTGTAAAGTCTACAACTGAAAAGAAACTTTACAGTTTCATTAACTGGAACAAGAAACATATAAATGTAACAACAAAAGTCATGTAAAAGGTTCAGTACCTCTTGCACTCGAATAATATCAATAATAGAGAAACCAATTCAGTCCATCTGTATGTCCTACTGTATTTTTATTGTGTTTTCTAATTAATGAGCATCTGAACAGACAACCTACTGTACACAGATTATTGAGTTTAATTCTTTTTTTTCCTGAGAAAAAGAACCAGTCTTAAGAGCGAGACAGAAGAACATATGCTAGACGAGGGCTTATATTTCCTTTGAAGCAAATAGTGAAGACAGACAAAGAGTGACACAAATAGATTCTGGTATAGGCCAAGCACCCACAGGCCAGACGAAAACTTCCATCATTCTTTTCAATCAACAATCAGGAAAAATTACCAGAGCACCTACAACATTCACGCATGTTCGTATAAAACATCACAAGCAAATCAAAGAATCATAATTGCAGTTTAGGCTGAGAATTCGGAGTAAACCAAAAGCACAACGGCATGATTACGTCAAAGTCATTCAGGTAAACCAAACAAATTTATCTTTCCTGAAGAATTTTCTCTTTCAAAATTGCAAAGACAAGTGTATAACAATTACATAGTAGCATTATAAGATAAAGCCATAGACGCACAAGCCATGGACGACAAACCTTAGGTGAGGGTTTCAAAAACTGTTTCATACATAGCCATAAACGCATAAGCCCGTGGACAACAAACCCTAGGCGAGGGTTTTGGAAAAATTGCGTCCATACACAGGAAATTACAGTAAAAGAAATCACCAAATAGTGGAAGCCCAGACCTCCAATACAACAGGACACTACTCACAGCGTGAGTCAATTGACAAGCAACGAGGGTGACAAACCCACACGACCAGAAGGCCTGAATTAAAACCAGAATGAGGACTGAAGGAAATTCAAAGAAGCAGAGCCTACCAGACAAGACCGAAACATACATTGCCAAGACCTCCAACCGCAAACCCTCAACACCTGCATAACAAATGACATACATGTGTTAGAAATATATTGTTACATAAGTGAAACTACAGAGCCTGAAAATAGGTAAATAATGGAAGTTGCATTCAATTTACTTGAAAATTTGCAGTGAGAGTCGAGGACAAACATTCCACCCATGGTTTTCGACCAACTGCAAAGATGAAAGAGCAAACAAGATTAGAAGTTGAGGAAAGAGAACCACAAATTAAATCATGGAAGGAGGGCTACCTGCATTTGAAGCCAGGGATGAAAGGACACCATTGATTCAAGCCTGGATGCAAGCCAATCACTGAGTTGCCAACAAGAACAAGAAATACCTGCACATAACTCGAAACACGACGGCCTGTTGAACCAACAGCAGAAAAAACAAACCATAACAGAGAACCACTTACCCAGGGGACGACAGGGAAAACTGCACCTGCCCAACGAACCAAGCCTAAGAGCAACCACGCATACATCAAGGAAAAATAACAGAAATCACCAAGAGGCATGCCCAAGACTTGCAACAAAGCTGCATACTCAAACTTGTAGAGAACAGTAGAACAAACCCTCGGCAAGCCCAACAACAAATGACCAAGTGAACGACGAACAAAGAGTTTTGGCATAGCAAGAAGCGGGAAGACGCCATCCGAGGCAAGTACTCAGTGATAATTGTGTAATTGAATGCCACCTAACAAATCCAAAATATTCGATGGTGTACTCCTCACACATGTAATTACAACCAAATATCTAACCAATCATATAATCACCACACAATCATTTTTAATTACCTAAAGTCTGTAAAGTATTGGGCTGGTCCCATCATACATTGTAATAACCTATGTTGTGCTATCAAGGTTACCTTTATCCTCATTCCCTATCATTGTCCACAACCATCCATACACATATATTTATAAATTTAAATTTTTATATTTTAAAAATAGAGAAATATTTTTTTTTTTATATTAATAATAACGTTATTATAATATAATTTATTTTTAATCAATATTAAAATTATATTTAGAATAATGAGTTTATCATATTACGTTACTTCAATTTTTTTTATATTAATATTAAATTTCAATTAATAAATCATTTTCATAATAAATTTTATGTTTAATACATATTAAAATTTTATTAAAAACAATAAGTTGACTTAAAATTTATGGGTGATGTATGAAATTGCAACAATTATGATGATGATGATGATGACAGTGGTTAGCGTCCACTGAGACCAAATTGGTCTATAGGACTTATAATTTTCTTAGTTTTTAATTGTTTTGGCTCCTTGGCGAGATTGGTGCTGTGGCTTTCTTTTTTTCTCTACAGTTTTCCAACTACCTAGATCTTGCATCTCCTTCATGAACTTTGTTCCATTTATTGGAAAATTTTCCTATTATTAAAATAAGTTTGTTTTTTATTTATTATTATTATTTATATGATAAAAAAAATATTTGTATTTATTATGTCTGTAATTTTAATTTTATATTAAACAAAAATATATTTATATTTTTAGTTAGATTATAAACATTTTATTAAAGGATAAAGAAGATATAAATGTATATAAAAGTTTATTTAATTGTTATCAAACTTATTTTTGTTAAAATATGCTGGAAAATAATTGATATGTAAATTAAATGGATAGTATTGGATATACGTATATTTTATTTAATTTTAATAATTAAATTATAATAATAAAAATGGTTTTTGGTTTAATTTGATTATAATTTTTAAATTAAATTATTATTATAATATAAATATTTAGATTTAATATAAAATTTAATCAAATAAAAAAAATGAGATAATATTGAATTCAAAGAGAGTGAATAATCACATTGAATCTTTATTTTTATGAGAAAAAGAAAATTGTCCACTGAATATTTGGTAAAATACTATTTATGTAGACATGAAAATCAATATTGACTGACTTGAGTTAAAAATATGCGAGACAAGTATGCGTCACATTTTATGAAGACATCCATGCGCATCATTACTGAAATATAATTGGAGGTTACAGTCCATAACGCCGCAGAGGTTACTGAAAATCAAACTCCCTCGTATTTATATCAAGTTACAAATACTCACACATCAGCACCATACAAGCATCCCAACCACAACGCGATACGCACCATTAGTTGGAGGAAAGTAGAGCACACTTATACGAGAAGCAAGCCGCCCAGCACACTTAAAATTATGATTATTTTGCTTGAACTCTTTCTATTTGACCCGTTCATCTGATTCCGTGGCGGATAAGCCCCCGGTGTAACAGCTGGCGACTGTGTGCCGCTTCGTTGGTGCAATAGCTGGCACTTTTGCTGTGGATGGAGATGGAGGCAAAATCGAGTTAAAGAAAGGATACATTTCATAATGGGCATTGCAGCTTTTGCTCAAAACCGTAGCTCCTGCGCTTCCAGGAATTCTTGATAAAATAAAATTGATTGCGCTTAAGAGACATGTTTTGCATTGGATACTCGATATATATCTCGTGCACTGCACCACACCGTAAATCCTTCGAGACAGGGAGTCTGTAATTGTTCCCGAAGCATATAACTTAGATCCAGACGCTGCTTCACCGGACAAATTGGTTAATAGGCTCTCAACAGCCGCGTTAAAAACATCGGGGGTGGACATATTACTTTGTTTATGATTATACCATCCACCAGTAGACATTTGTCCGAAGAAATCATATTTTTCATAACGTAAGAAGCAGTCATCCAACAAAATTAAACCACCGCCGGTATTCCCACACTTGTGCCGAATTGTAGTGACTGCTCTATGGGAGCAGTTGCGGGACTGTTCGGCTGTTGTGTCCCTGGAACATTGTAGGAGGCCATATATTTGGCCATCCACACAAGTGTTAAAACCAGTTTGGGAGGTGTGTTGAACAAGACTATTAAAGACTGTATTCAGATTGCTGTCTAACGTACTACCGTGCGTATAGTTGAAGTCGAAGAAGCACACAGTGTGTGGAACCTGGAGTGCATCGGCAGGAAAAGCAATGAATATGAGGAGAAGTAGGATGATGTAGAAGAGCCTGATAATTTGCCCCATCACGAAGAATCCCTTCGTTGGAAGTAGAATTCTGGTGGTCACTGAACAAAGGAGACTCTGCAGGGGATGCCAACGTTGTTCCTGCAATTCTGTATATATAGATTTGAATAATTGATTTGCATGTTCTATATATAAGAATGAGAACAAGGTTCGAAGTTTTAGGCACTTTGTCCGCCAAGGAAAAAAATAACCCACGAGTTCATTATGAATGGCAATTCAAGTCCGATACGAACCTTTTTGATTTTTTTTGGCGTGTGGAGCGGGTATAACGGGATTCCACTTGACCACAGTCAAGTTTAATATAAAAACTCCAAAAAGTCCGTTGGTATTTAGCGCTATATGTATTCACGGTTCTCTTTCCTATGTGAATGCCAGCGTTACTTTGACTTTGACTCGAGTTTGGTTCAACAAATAATTTTTTACAATTTTATGATTTTATTGCCTCTCTTTCCTCTGTGAATGCCAGCGTTACTTTGACTTTGACTCGAGTTTGGTTCCTCAAATAAAATTTTATAGTTTTAAGATTTTTATTAATTACATCTGTGAACACCACTTGTGTATATAAACTTACCTGATTTTCTTTTCTTAAAGGCGTAGTGCAACAAACAAACCAGGGAATTTATTGGATCCTTTTTCAATAATCCAAGATCATCTTTCTTTCATATATATATATATATTATTAAGTTTATTTTTTATAAGATTAAGGTTATTATTACTAGTAAGTATTTAACATATCTCATTAATATATAAAAATTATTGTTAGGGTTAATATACCTATACCATTAGGATACTTATAATTATTATATAAGTTATAATATAATATACTCTCTATATTAATATATAGAGATATAATAGGTTGGTGGTATTTGGGAGTCCGCATAGAGTTCTAGGGTTTAACTAAGTGAGTGACAGAGGGTAAGAGGCACCCATGGAGGCACGGGAGGAGGGAGCTCCACTCCCTCCTACAGTAATATGGTAGGAAACAAAGGAAGAGGAGGGAAAAAGAACAAACCTCGACAACCCTTGGAGGTCAAGACAAAAAACACTGAAACTCAGAAGGCGGAAGGCAACAAAACCCATGCAGATCAAGGGACCCATGAAGAAGACCGTCAGGAGGAGAAAGAGGAAGATATAGGTCAGGGAACAGAGAACAAAGCCAAGATGGGGCCCTGTAAACCCAAGACCATAAATAAACCTCGGGTTATTCTGAATGATCCAGCTCTGCAAGCACATAGGGATCACATAACAAACTATGCCATCATGTGCAAATTTATGGGAATCTGGCCATCAGAGAAAGCACTATACACCTGGATACAATACAACTCGAAACCAAAGGTGGAGTTAAATATACATCTTGTATCCAAAGGTTTTTTTACTGTGGTGTTTACGAACATGGAAGACGGAGACAAAATTTTTGAAGGAGGACCATACTTTTTTGCAGCTGCTGGTCTCTACATGCGGCCATGGATGATGAACTTCGTGCCAGAACAAGAAACCTTCACTTTGGTACTGGTATGGATTAGACTATACTCCTTACCTTTAGACTACTGGATGTCAGAGTCTTTAAAAGCTATAGGCAATAAATTAGGTCATTTATTAAAAATTTCAGAGGCAACTCTATGGGGAAAATATACATCCTATGCCCGCATATGTGTGGAGATGGACCCATCAGGAGCCCTTCCAGATGAGGTCATTATAGAAGTCTATGACGAGGAATGGGTTTAAACAATTGACTATGAACATATCATGTTTAGATGTCACAAATGTCATGAGCATGGGCACCTCTCCAGAGACTGTCCTCTTAATAGAAGGGAGGAAACCCTAAATACCAGCAAAGGGAAAGACCAGACAAGTTTCACCAAAGTAGGAGGAAAAGGAAAAGGAGGGGGAAGGAAGACACAAAAGAACCCTATTGTGAATGATAACAAAACAAAAAGTTACAATAGTTTTGAGATCTTAGGAGAAAAAGAAGCAGATGGAGGTGATCAAGAGAGTATAGAGAATCAGACAGCAAGGGGGAAAGGAAAAGAGACCAACATGGAGTTCACTCAGGAACAGAATGAACATACGTGAAAGTGGTACAGAGGATCAAGACTTACAGGAGATCCTGGAAAGGGAGAACTTAGAGCTGGAAAAGTTTCTAGAACAAGGAGGAAACCTGGGAGTAAACTCCATCCCTCAGGAGGATGTGGACAAGGTCCAACAGATATTCCTTAACAAGTCACATCAAATAGCTGCAAGAGTCAAACAAGGACATGACAACCAGGAAAACAAAGGGACTTCCTAAATAGGATTAATAATAGGAAAACTAACAAAGAATCCAGGCAAGAGGAGGGGAATAAAAAGACAGAAAGAACTACTACTGGAGTGTGGCAAACTCATGATTGACTCTGGAAGGATGAAAGACCTTTCCGGTTACTCCTTTATAACCCCACCTTAATGAAAATCACAACCTGGAACATTAGAGGACTAGGGAGCAGAAGAAAACAAAGGAATCTAGGTAAAAGGATGAGAGAGGAAAAACCTGACATAGTATTCATACAGGAAACAAAATGCTCAGTGGAGAGAATCCATGAAAAACATAGTAAATGGTTAAATAGATATGAATACCTTGAAGTTAAGGAAAATAAATATGCTGGTGGCATTCTCACTCTATGGGATCCACAAAAATTTGGTGTGATTGATGCAGAGGCATCGAGACATCACTTTTCTCTGATTTTCCAACCGGTGGGTGATAGACAATGTTACATTATCACTAATGTCTATGGTCTGTAGCCAATGGAGGACAAACTTCAACTCCTCACAACACTGCAGGATATGAAGAAGAGATATCCAGCTCTACCCTAGATTCTTGGAGGTGATTTTAACATAACAAAATCACTCATGGAGAAGAAAGGAGGAACTAGAACACTCGGTAGAGATTCAGTTGCCTTCCAGAACTTCATCACCAATATGAAATTGGTTGATATGGAAACAAGCAATGGAATCTTCACTTGGAATAACAAAAGAGGGGGCCCTACCCAAGTAGCCTCCAAATTGACAGATTTATTGTTTTAGAGGAACTTCTTCTCAGGGGAAGCAACATTACTACACTCATACTACGTTTTGGGGCTTCAGATCACTTGTGTATCCAATTGGAAGCTTATCTTTTTGGTAAACCAAGGAACACCCGCTTCAGGTTTGAGAACGCTTGGCTTACACATTCAGATTTCCTCACAAACATTGAAAAATGGTGGAAGGAAGAGCTACACCTTCAAGGTACAAATATGTTCCTTCTACATTGCAGGCTCAAACACATTAAAGGCAAACTCAAAGAATGGAATAAAAATGAATTTGGTAACATCTTCAAAGCTAAAGGAGATGTGGAAAAGAAACTAAAGGAAATAAATCAGATTCTTATCACAGAAGGCTATACAGATGAAAGGAAAGAGATGGCAGAGTCACTCCAGCAGGAGTGGGACAACAGATGTCTTCAAGAGGAAATATTTTGGAGACAGAAATCTAGAGTACAATGGATTAAAGAAGGGGAGAGAAACAACAAATTCTTTCACATATCCACCATAGCTCACAGAAACAACAATAGAATTGTGAAACTTACAGATTAGCATGGAATAGAGAGAAACACTCATGAAGAGATGGAGAAGGTTCTACTCCAGCATTTTCAGGAAATTGCTGAGGAAACCTCGGAAGACAGATACCAATTTACAAAAAGATTTACTCAGTACATTCCTAAATTGGTTACCAGAGAAGATAATTACAATCTCAACAGACCAGTAATAGAGGAAGAAATTAAGGAAGTTATGAAAGAGATGCAAAATGGGAAACCACCAGGCCCAGATGGCTTTAATGTGGAATTTTTCAAAGCTTGTTGGAGGAGAGTGAAACATGACATCCTGGAGGTAGTGGAAGACTATCGAAGATTCAAGACAGTCTTAAAGGCGCTCAATGAATCTTTCATAGCCTTAATCCCCAAACATGAAAAGGCCATCTCAAACCACTCCTCCCAACCCTAGTGTCAGAGGAGAAAATGGGCTATGTGGAAGGAAGACAAATTCTAGATAATATAATTCAATCACATGAAATGATTTATTCACTCATTACCAACAAACAGGCAGGAATGATAATGCAGTTGGACATCGCAAAGGCCTATGACAAACTTAGCTGGTTGTACATAAGAGCAATATTAAAAGCCTATGGCTTTGATTACAATTGGATTAAATGGGTTATGGCACTAGTTACCATTGCCAGCTATTCAATTCTTTTATGGCACTAGTTACCACTGCCAGCTATTCAATTCTTCTCAATGGCTCTCCTTCCAAAACCTTTAAGCCTTCTAGAAGTATCAGGCAAGGAGATCCTCTTTCTCCTTTCTTTTTCATTCTAATGATGGAAGGGTTAGGGAAAGCAATCAGAGCTACTAAAGAGGAAGGGATAATTTAGGGTCTGATACTCACTCAAGGTGGGGACATGGTGACACATTAACAATTTGGGGATGATACTATGCTTCAAGGCACACCCACTGTCAAGGAAGCCAAAGCATTCAAACAGATTCTGAGTGAGTTTACTAGAGCAACAAGGATAGAGGTAAGTCTTACTAAATCAAAGATTTTCTTTTTCAATACTGATATTTCCATACAAAGAAATATTTCCAGAATTTTGGGCTTTCAAAGCGAGTCACTGCCTGCAAAATACCTGGGAGTTCCTCTAATAGACGAATCGTTACAAAAGGGTATTTGGGAGCCTGTTCTTAAGAAGATAAAAGATAAGATTAACAAATGGAAAAATAGAGCAGTTAATCTAGCAGGGAGACTGATTCTCACTAAGGCTATTGTCCAAAGTATCCCTATCTACATGATATCTGCCATTCCAGCACCAACTGGTGTAATTACTAATATAAGAAACATTCAGAGATACTTTCTCTTGGGGAAAGGTGAAGAAAAGAAGAAATCGACCCTTGTGGCATGGGACAAAGTATGCAAACCTAAGTCCCATGGCGGCTTGGGTCTTCATGACCCAAGAATTTTTAACAGAGTTCTTGGTGCCAAAATCTGGTGGAGATGGCTAAAATAAATACAAGCCCCTTGGACAAAACTTTGGAATCAAAAATATGCCAGAGAATGGCAGGAGAAGAATCTAATCAGAATGACAAGATAGGTAAAAGGATCTGGAATTTGGAATAGGGCATGGGAGAACAAGGCCCTAGTCCAAAATCACAGTTTTTGGGAGATCGGAAATGGAAACCTGGCTTGGTTCTGGGAGGATAACTAGCAGCAGGAGGATAATCTCCGAAGTGGAGAATTAGTAGACTTTCACACTGACACCATCAAAAAAGGATTAAGGTGGGTAAGTGACTATTGGGACCTATCAAGGAACAATGGGAAATGGAGAACATGGAAACTTCCAGATTACAATGGAATGGGCATGCTGCATGCTCAAGCTATTGCCTTTAAAGGTCTTTTAGACAAGAGACAAATCCTAAACTCAAACTTGGACGATCAACTAAGATGGGGAAAGAATAAGGCAGGTCTCTTCAAGATTAAGGAAACCAAAAAGATAGATTTAGGGCTTAACCTTCCAAACACTGATAAGACATGGAAAGAAATCTGGGAAAATCCTCATTGGATGAAAGTCAAATTGTTCAAGTGGCTGGCTCAACAGGGCAAGATTCTGACATGGGATAACCTAAGAAAAAGAGGCTTTTGGGCCCCTCAAGATGTCACTTATGTAGACAACATGAAGAAACTACAAATCATCTCCTAAATAGATGCACTTTCACTACAATACTTTGGAATTGGGTACAAGAAGTCTTCGAGCAGACGGACAGAAATGTAAATGACATCATTACTACTTTGAAGAATTGGCAGAAATTTTTTTCATATAATGAGATCATTAACTCCACCTAGATGCTGACCCCAGGATTCATAATCTGGAATGTTTGGGAGGAGCACAACAACAAGATTTCTAAGGAGAAAGCGAGTCCAGTGAGCAGCATCCTTAAGCTAATCCTTAAACAACTCAAAGTGATTGTTCATATCCTAGGAGGAGCATCTACTGGCAAACCCATTGGACAAAGAGAGGCCAAAATATTAGAGAAGTTAGAGCTCAAGGTTCATCCCCCTCAGGGTTCTATGTAGATCAGCAAGAATACCTCTGCAGAAAAGTCTTCATGGCAACCCCCTTCACATGGCTTTTTAAAATTTAAAATAGATGGGGCCCCAAAAGGGAATCTGGGAGAAGCAGGTTATGGAGGGGTCTTGATGGATGAGGAAGGAAACATACAAGTCATCTTCCACAGTTATCTTGGAAAGGAAACCAAGAATATGGCTGAGCTCATGGAGATGGAATTATGCCTGGAAATATTGATCAAGTACAACATTCACAAAGTCATCATTGAGGCTGACTCGGAATTAGTCATTAACTCAGTGAAGAGGATAAATGCTGGCGCTACTCCAGAGAAAATCTTAGAACGATGAAGGCGGTTTGCTTTATCGGTCCTCCGCCACATGTTGATTCCTGAGTTAATGTTGATTCCTATATATATATCCTATAATATAGGTATCCCTATTAATATTATTTATAGTACCCCTATCTAAAAGTATATCCCCTATAAACTATTATTAGGGTATATAATATAGTATGTGGGATATTATAGGGTGGGCGTATTATACCATCTTTAGTAATATTATATTGAATTACTAATATTAATGAATAAATTATTTCTATATTGGGCTTTATAGAATTTGAGAGAGATAGTGTATTGTTAGTCATTGAATTTAACAACACCACACCTTATCAGAATTTGATGGTCTTAATGCAAATGATTGTGACAAAAGGGGAATGATAATAAACTATATGAAAGGGAAAACTTACACTTTTGATAGTAGTAAAGGCCTCAAAATGAAGACCGAATGTTTCCCCAACACCTGAGACTTCGCAAGTCCTTATGAAATCTTGGGTGAATAGCTAAATTTAATTCCAAAAAGGTTCCTCAAAATGGATGAAAACTATGTTGCCAACACCTCTCCTAATTTAACTTCTTTTAATTTTTCCTTTGAATTTTATCATCAATTTTACAAAGATAACTAGTTCTTCCTAGTTATGGGTGTTTGGGTAAATTTGTTTTCTTTGGTCTTTATTGCTTGACTTTAGGACTTTCGAAGGGGACAATCATATCATGGTTGTTGTTATCATCATCTTCGTAACTGATATATACTAATATCTAATATAATATAATAATATATATCTCACTTATATTATTAAATCCCTATATAATATTATTAATATATTATATTATATATATTACTATATTATTATATCTATAGTACCTATAATAGTATATCCATAATGTTAATGATTATAATTAAAGTGGGTATACTATTAATTACAATGGACTACTATAGACTATTAGACTATTATACCCCACTAGTATAATATATTTAATTATCTCGTATCAATATCTCTATATGTACATACAATTATATTACTATCTAATGGAAATATGAAAGATAAGTAAATTGGAATGGTGTCAGAAAATTAGATAAAAAACAAAAGCTTCCTTTTGCTTGGTGAAATTAAGCTTGCTAATTTATTATTATTTTAATTATTTTAAAATGTGGGTTACAATAAAATTGTTTTCTATGAAATAATATATACTAAAAAGGGGTATAGGGATATTAGTATTTATTTTTTCAACCTTATTTTCTTCAAGTGGCATGGTTATAACAAAGCTCGATAGCCTACTAGTGGTTAGGTTTGACTACCTCGACTCTCAAATATAATTACAATATGTAATCTTCTAGATATTCTTCATCTTAATCATGTGGTTATCCCATTTTGCATGAATAATGTTGAAAATTTGGTGTCCTCTCGAATTACAGTAGTGAAAATAGGAAGGTTAACTTCTGAGTGGCATAAATTTTGCATACAAACACTAATTGAGGCAATTTTACATCATTGGAAATATATTTGTGTGTAGAATATGAACAAAAGTGTTTCACTAAAGAAACAAACTTTTATACCTGATAAATTTCATTTGATGTCTCAAGATTCTCTTGGAAGGTCTCATATCCTAATTTTCCATGCGAGGTCCAACCAGTAAAAATGGTCTTATCAGATAATTCCTCCACCTTTTCCACTCTAAAATAATTGAGAGGGATGAAAAAAATATAAGGATCCAATATGGATTGATAATCATAATAAATATAAGATATTGTTCTCCCAACTCCAGAAAACTTAACGCATGTCCATAGGTGGACTGTTTGCGTTCAAATCTAATAACATTATTGTTATTTATTTTCTGTGTAGGACTATGTTCTATGGGATGTACAAATGCACTGGATTTGGAGCAAAAGATAAAGGAAGAGTTTCATGGTCAAGGGATCTAAGCAATCAGGAGGTTGCACCGTTTTTTACAATCAGTTTCATTGATGGGAAGAATTGGATAGGAGACATACCATCTCACCTTTAGAGAGCTACCAATTTGGTTCATCTAGTATTCCCTTATATATAAATATTTATTGTACTAACTAATATGTAATATTATCCATGATAATATATCATTATATATATCCTATAGCCCATACTATCCCCTTATATTATATACCCATCCTAATATAACTATAGTGGATATCATATAGCATTATATATATATATATATATATATATATATATATATATCTATATATATATATATATATATATATATATATATATATATATATATATATATATATATATATAGATATAGGGATATATTAACATATGCTATAGGAAATTAGTATCTTATATATATATATATATATATATATATATATATATAAATGATGTTAGTATTATTTATGGATTATTATATACTATAGTAATATACTAGTATATAATAATATGTTAACCCTGTCAACCTTGACGCTTTTAGAGTGGAAATAGAGGAGGAATCAATTGAGAGGGCCATTTTTACTAGCAGGGTCCATTTTTGAAAATTGGGGTATGAAACCTTCTAAGAGAATTTTGAGGCATTAAAATACATTTTTTGGGTTAAACATTTATCACTAAAGCATGTATTTTCATGTTTTATTCTACACATAGAGACATTTATAACAATGCAAGAATTGCCTCAACTAAAGTCCATATGCAAATGTTGTGCCACTCAGAATTTAACCTTCCTATATTGACCACCAAAACTCAAGAGGATGGCATGCCGACCTCAATTATTCATGGAAAAGGGGATAGCCACAAGTGAATTATGAATAAGACTCTAGAAGAGTCAATATGGTAACTCTAGGTAAAGGTTGAAGGAGTCAGACCTAACCACTAGTAGGCTATCAAACTATGTTATAATTAGTTCACTAGGAGGAAAATTAGGTATGCTCTATTCCAATTCATTTTGCTTCATGGTTGAGAAAGTAGCTAAGAGTGGATAGGAAGAGAGAAAAAATAGAGGATTTGTGCACTGTAGCAACCCACATGCCATAGACCTTACTTCTTTGTACTTTGTTAGCTATAAAATTTGTCTCAATCAATTTTGTGAGATATTTCACATGCGGAAACTCAACTTGGTTTACCACAGTTAATATCATAACTTGATTTACACTACTACTATTTTAGTAACTACGAGTTATGTTTCCCATCATTTAACTATGATTCCTCATGTTCATTGTATTTGAAGAAATGCATGTTCTTCCACTGCATTCTTCCAATGCCTTTGTGTTCTTGCTGAACACTTGCTTCCTGCAATTTCCCTGCATTGGTCACAAGAAGTCAAACTAGCACATTTGACTAATAAACATGTATAAAATATGATATCAGGTTAGTTTCAAAATATCATATTAATAATTAAGAACAAAGAATAGACTAATATATAACAGATCTAGTATATTATCTTACTATATATTATAATATAGGGATATGGTAATATAATTATAATACCCTATAGGATATTATATATATTAGATAATAGAGGGATACTAATACCTAGGATCTTATATTTACTGGATATAAGATATATTACGGATTAAAAATGCTTTCCAAACAACATTCTTCAATAAGGATATCATATCTTCTTGATCATACAAATTTTTTTGAGTGATCACGAACTCACTCTCTGCATCTTTCAACCAATATTCCACATTCTATTTTGCCAAATACATTATAATATTCATAGAACCCTAAATTTTTGTTACAACCTAATTGAATGTTCACGTCATCGATTGCATCTTAGTCTCGAACTCATATACTTCCTCACGATGTTGTTGTGCAAAGTTTCGTAGTTGATATACAACATTCTCAACATTTTCCAAATAGTCATTCATCTTGATGGTCTTCGAGTCCCTCACTATGTCATTGCCTCCCCAATGAAAAATAGCCAAGGTGTCCATGAACCTATCACGAGTTGATACTAAAGAATATGTTGGCTAAATATTAAGTATTATCTTCTAGGCTCTGGATAGAATAATAGGATACATTGAAAGTAAGAATACCAACCATATAGACCAAACCATCCACTTAACAAAAATAGGGAAAGAAAGGCATATTGAAGTTGCATTACTGAAATGAAAAAAAAAAACTAACAGCATTTGCAATAGATTAATTCAAAGGCATATTTAAGATGCAACAGTGAAAAGAAAAACATAACTAACAACATTTGAAGTAGATTAATTCAATTTTGAACCATCTGTTGGGTGTATGAATTGCATTGAAGCAAACTCCTCAACACTTCATTGTCAACCCGGGGGTTTTGTAAGCTTAGAGATGAAGCACAGACAATGTGAGAAGTGGTATGAAATTTTACTATTCCTAATCATACTTATTAAATGAAATGTTGGAGAATCAGACAGAAAATAATCTTAAAGATAATTGACACCAAAACAATTCTAGTGCTGGAATGTAAAAGAATAATTTGCAAGGAAATCAAGTAAAGGAACGTTCACACGACTGGAAGCAATCTTAAATGATGAAATGAAATGCTATATTTATCTTCAGTATAGATGGCCAATAGTTTAACAAGTGTGCCCTTGCAGAGATCTGTTTCCCAATTGATCTTCCTTCTACACCAAGCAGCTTGTTCTTGTACTATTGCAATCTGCCTGCACTAGTGCAGGTACAATACTTATGTGAAAAAAGTATATTTTACCTTCTTTACTAAATACTTATGTCTTTATGGAGGTTCTCTAAGCCTCAAGGCTTAGATCACTCTATTCCTATGACACGAGACCAGCCCTTGCATCGAGACAAAGCTTCCTTCTCCAAAGTTTCCAACCTACTTTTGAAAGAATTAAAAGACGTGTTGAAAATAATTATAATTGCAAGCTAGATTTTGAGGTAAATTACACGTGAAAAAGAACGTTTTAATTAACTGAACTTTGCAATGAAAGTAAACTTCATAAAGCAAAAAAAAATTGAAATAATTAAGTAGCATTCAAAGTAATTTTCATGCATCAAATAACTTTCGACAATTCACTTATAACATTTCTGTTCCTTTTTCTTAAGTCATAAAAATGCAAGTATAAAGTATGGTGTTTGTAATAACATCCTTCCTTAATTCATTTAAACATTATTAGATCCTTCATAGGTATAACTATGAAAATTGAGAATGATTTCTTCAATTAAAAATACGTTTGCTTGCAGGAATAAATGAAATTATTAGCAGGAAAAGGAACATAACACTTGTTGTAAAGTAAATGAATAAACCAAAATGCAGGAAACTACATGCACTGGTACATGAAGAATCTTCCTACACGACTTGAGAGGAAGCAAACTAAGACAAAAATTGCAGGAAGGAAATTGCAAGAAATTAATTGCAGGAAAGAAATTGCAAGAAAGAAATAAACTTAATTAAACTTCCAAACTACAGATCTATTCATGCTTGACTATGAAATGAATTTAACTCAAAACTTTTGAAATAAACATAAGAGCAATCCAAGCCATGCAACTGCAAATGAATAAATGTTCACACAGATGTTTTAAATGGAAAAAGCACAAGGGTAAACGAGTTGGGTTGGTTGGGCCCTAGACAACCAGCTTGCTTCCTGTTTAGGAAATGAAACAATTCAGCACTTAATCACGCATGAAATAAAAATTAAAAATAGCGTGAAGAAAACATGGTGTGTACCGTGTATTAACTTGATCAACAAATATACATGATAGTGTGAGTCTAGCCCAGATTCGAGGGTGATAAAAAATTACAAAGTAAGTAAAATTACAACTCAAAGATCACTCTTTTGGCTCTACCTATTGTCTACATTATATATATTCTCTTAGCCTTAGCCATATTCTGCTAATTACAGTCATTGCCTATTCAGGCCTTTCGGCTGAACGAACTAACAAATAACATTGCAAAACCGACTGATGGGTATAATAAAGCACAAAATTTGCTAGCCATAGACCATATTATTGGCAAGTATCCCTAGCTATACGCTGCCAATTTTGATCCTCAGATAGTCTGCAACCGAACTAGGAGTCATAGATAAAAATGGTAGTGTGGAATATCACGGAGATCACAAAGCAACATCGTTGGTGGTGCAGGAAGCTGCCTACCCTGATAACGCTAAATACTGATTAACACTTAGTTATTCGATTACTTTTAGGAGAGTTAAAAATAAGTTACAAGAGATACTAAAAAGTATGAAATCTATGTAAAGTAACTAATAAAGAACTTAATAAATCTTAATTATGAAATACGAAGTATATGTAGGAATAGATGATTATGTTGGACTAGTGCAGGACTAAGAGGGTTAAATAGAGATAAAGAAAAAGTTAAGGCTTATGGGAATAGGTTAAAAATAGAGCAATTTAGGACATAAACATCCTCCCATCCCTAAGTTGTTGTGTGTCCTCAGACAACATTTTACCTTATGCAAAAAATTCTTCAAAAATCGGTGGCCATCTCTTAATCCTGCACCTCAATACTTATCCCTACTTTCAATACCTTTGGCTTTCTACCTCGAGCTCCTTTCAGCTGATTAGTCACCTTCTTGAGGTGTTTGTAGCACTTAGACGCCCAATACTTTCATACTTTAACTTGTTGTTTCTTCTTCTTGACCTCTGAGAGTAGTTCTACCTCACCATGCTTTTGCCAATTTTGCTCCTTCATGATCTGGTTCAAAGCCTCCAGGTCATGAACTTGTTGCTCTAGTTCCACTATTTAGTTGTTGAGGTAGAGGGTAGAGGGATCCATTCTTAGGTCCTCTTGTGTAAATACCTTCTCTGCAACAGACTCAAAGCAAGTCCTGTCATTGTCGAGATTAAGGTTTTCCAACATTTACATTATGACATCGCCAAAATTTTCTGCATCTGGGGTTTCCTTATCACCAAGGGTTTCAGGATCTTGCGCACTTAACTCCATAGGGTTTTTAATGTCCTATTCTTCCAATTCTCCAGGTGATTTAGTCCCATGTTCATTTAAACCAGCAGGGGCTTTAGTACCCTGTTCATAAAAAGCATTGAAGGTTTAAATGTCGTGTTCATCGAAATTGTCGAGGGTCTCCTTATGTTGTGCCACATCATCCTCGTGACCCTTTGCCTGAACTTCTCCTGCACTCAATTTCATCTTCTTCTTTCTTAATCTGTCAACAAGGGTCGACAACAATATGTCGTCTTCCTTTTCCACTATTTCTTCGTTTGCCACAATGTGGGCTGCTGTGTCTACAAGAACTGAAAGGTTATGGCCTTTAATCAAAACCTCAGGTGATTCATCAATCACAATCAAAGAGATTGACGGATACTGATTCGTCCCTGGAGAGACAGTCTTCTTCCTCATTGAGTTTCTGATTTTTCTTTTCTATGTTGAGGGCGGAGGGTCTTTGACAGACTTCTTTTGTGCTTGCACCAGCATGCCTTTACCCTTTTTCTTGGCAGGGGAGAGTGTCTTTGCCTTCATTTTATTGCTTGCACTCATGCCAACAAACTTTCCTACACTCCTCACCCAAAACTCCTTTAGGAATGCCTTCCAGGTCACTCCCTTCTCTTCCAGCAATTTCTTGATGAGGATTGTGATAAGCCCATGATGATATAACTTGTATGCAACTTGGCTTGCGTCCCTACTATGCACACCTTTCACCATTTTCTCGAGACTTCAGAGTAGGTATTAAGGAAAATTAATAAGTTTCCCCAAATTAAAGTGAAACAACAACCTCATGTGGTACACGAGCATTAATGTGTAACGTCCCTCACAAGTCAAAAATTTATGTAGTATGTACAAGAGGTCTCACCATTTTCCAAGAATGGTGCTCTGTGTCTAGTCAATTTAGTGTCCTAAATTGCTCTACATAAATTATCAATCTGGGTATCATAAACTGATAAAGTGTGGTGCACTATATGTGCTTAGTTAACCTTTTTCTTACTTCATTGTTTTATAGTTTATGTTGTTTTTGGGGGTTTTGTTTCTTATGCTTAAAGAAATTAATCTAAGAAACAAAAGTTATGCTTCTAGATGAAAATATCTAGATGTTAATGGACAACTAAATCTAATTACTTTTAAAGTTAAAATCTAATTTCTAAAGAAGGGAGAAAAGGAAATGAACATTAGATAAAGACAAATCAAAACTTTAAATAGTTAGATTAATCTAGGCCGGGAAAATGTCTATGAAATGAAAGAAAAAACTGAAAATGAAATTTCAATGAAAGAATAAGACTGAAAGTGAAATTACAACTAATCTACTATAATATCTAAGTGAAGTGTTTTTATCAATTTTCTATACAATTTTGGGAGAACTACCTCCTTGTGATAGCATTTGGAGGGATTCAATATTTCATTGTTCTAAAACTGAAAATGAAATTGCGATAAAATTAAATACAAAACATGTAAAAGAAAACTAATCTACTGTGTGCTCTAATGCTCCAAGCACCAATTGGAAAATAGGAGGAATATTTTCTTGGACCATTTTGCTAAGAATAGATTAGACAGTTATTTATGCTAATTTGAAATGGAAAGCAAATACAAAACATGTAAAGGAAAACTAATCTATTGTGTGCTCTAATGCTCCAAGCACCAATTGGAAAATAGGAGGACTACTTTCTTGGACTATTTTTCTAAGCATAGGTTACATAGTTAGATAAATCTACAATCAACCGGTTGAACACACTTGCATGAATGGAAAATCTAAACTATTAAATTTGAAAACAATCATAAACATAAAATGACATACTTGAGTGAAATCAAAGCAAAACTACAAAAATAAAACCTGATCTACCTTACATTCTAATATGCTCCATGACATCTACTTCACATCTCCTTCCATGTTGAGAACATCAAAGCTTTATTCAAATTCTTCAAAATTACAAAAGTTTACAAAGCTCTCCAAAACTACCAAATGAAGGAGAGCGATATCATATTTATACAAAAATATGAGAAGTCATATCATTAATGAGAGTCCATGAATCTCTCCTTATACCTCTAGAGTTTTATTCAAAGTAGGAAATGAGAAGACACATGTCTTCTTAGAATTTCAATACAAATAGGAAATGTGACACATGTCCTCATAATCCCATGATCCTCTCCACTCAAATTCGAATTTGGCCTTAGGATGCAACATAAAGGTCTTCTAGAAGCCTCATTTTGACCTACACATGTCAACAATCTCATCCTACTTGTTTGATATAAGCATATGCACATTATTTTCTAATTTTTAACTACAAATTCACCTAAAAATGCTAAGAATTAATAATGTTTGGAAAAACATAGATGTGACCCAATGATAATGAAAGTGAGATGATTGTAGTGACATAGTAGCGAAATGAATGTGAGATGGAGGTGATATAATGGACATACTAGTGAAAGTGTAATGAAAGTGAATGACAATTTCAAGGCCCAACATACCCCCCAACTGAAGCTATTACATGTCCTCATGCAACATATATTACATTAATTCTCTTGAGCTTTGGCTTAACTTTGCATGATATAATTTCATAACTTCATACTTATACAAAGTGTTTTACTTGAATTGCAATATGGTTGGTTCTTGTGTTACAACCATATTTTGTTATTGCATTCTATTTTGATCTTTGAACTTTGAATAATGACAATTTGATTATAGTTCAATGCAAAGTCTATTGAAAGCCAACAATAAAAGGAAGACATCTAATATTTCTCAATTAACTATTAATAGCTCCATGATTTCACGCTTTCTCTTCTCAAAATACGAATCACATTGCCCTTATGATGGAATCACTAAGCTAGTCCGAAACGTTGGTTTCAAAAAAATTGTTCACAGGTTTTTCCACAAAAAAAGAAAAATAAAAGAGAGTATGGTATGTGTGAAAACCATGATTGTGTTTGTATCCAATTATCCTTTCAACACTTTTGAAAAGCCATTGTCTACTCATAATAATAATGTAATAAATAATATAGTTAATATATTTTGGAAGTATGTGGGCTTCTGAATATGATATGAATATGGAAAGATATGAATATGAATGTATCCCTATCGTCCCCCCGCCCAACTGATGGTATTGGCAATTTTATGAAATGAGGAAGAGAAATGCTTTTCCAACAATTATCATTCTATCTTTTTATGAAATTCTATGGTCAAAAGTTAGAAAATAACGTACCTTAACTTACCCTTTGGAAATGGATGGATTGTATGTGTGGTGGCTACATGATCATAATCTTCTTCAAGTGGCTAGACAAAAAGAGTCATGGATAAAATAGTCATTATGACTTTTTATTGCTTCTACTAAAACTTGCTAAATCTACTACTGAATAGTGCTGATATGTTTTATATCTGCTCCAAAATGCTGAAAATAATAGCCTTCATGTCTTCAAAACTCATTGGCACAATTCCTACTATGTGAAGAAATGTTTTGATGTCGAACATAGTAGGAAATTGTTGACTTAGTGGCCATTAATGGATGTCACTAGTCAACATGAGAACCTTCACCATTGATGACAATGAGAGTCAAGATGCCCAAACACATTTTGCTAGGTACGAATAAATTTGCCGATGTGGAGTCACCTAAAAGATCCGATGAACAAGAGACATTAATGTATTCCCATTGATCTTTGGCATGAGGACTTGCCATTAAGGCATGCAAGTCTTAAGGTGTTTTTGCAAGGAATTTAGACTCAAAGGACTATGGACTTAATAATTTGCATTGAAGCAGGGTTTATTTGTGAAATGAAAATGGAAGATGGTAATGGAAAGTAGAAATGGCAATGGGCAATAACCATGTAACTAGGCCTCTTGCTTTTATTTGTGGGTTATGAGTGGACAAAAAGTAATGGAAAGTGTATGTGAATGTAAATGGAAAATATGAAAGGAAATGAGGTGAATGGTTTATTATGAAGTCTTGATGTGATGGAGATAATAGTGTCTGAAAGTTTTGCAAGTGTTTGGATCTGATTTTGCATTAGTATGTTTCTTCTTTGTTGTTGATCATCCTCTTATGAAACAAATTGGTCTCTTAAGAGAGACACTATTCACTTGTAGTCATTTGTCCTTCCTCCTGGAACTTGCAAAAAAAACTAATACTTCTTCTGCAATGGAATGTAAGATTATCAAAGGAGAGAGGCAATCAATATCTCTAGTTATGATATTTACACATAAAACTAAGAATTCGTATTAATGAAACAAGTTCACAAAGGAAAACCAAAAGAATTTATACCTGCTTCGGAATTAGTGCCTCAAGTTGAATGTTGTTTCTTTTTAGCAATTTATTTCATTATTTACTATTTCAAACTTTGATGATGGATTTCTCGTTGTTTAGATCTCGTTGATATCTTTTCATTGATACTTAAATCATTGAAATCTGATTTTGTATGAGAAACTTAGGCTGATTTGAACAGTGAGGTTTTTCAGTTTGAAGAATTCATGTTTAGCTTCGAAACGTGCTCAATTTCTGTAGCTAAAAATCTTGAACAGAAAATTAGCTATTCATTTTTCATCATCAGTGCAAAATTAATCAATACCTTTCAGAAAAATGAGCAAATAACCTACTTATTTCATTAATTCAATATATATATATATATATATATATATATATTCTTTTTCTTGTCCTTGATTGCTTGGAAACATAAATCTTATATATATATATATATATATATATATATATATATATTCTTTTTCTTTTCCTTGATTGCTTGGAAACATAAATCTTATTGGAGTTTATTTGTGCAGGTGGTAGATGAAGTCCGTGGCTTCACGAAACTGTGTTGGATCCCTATCTCTAAGAAACATGTGCAGAACAGAGTCCAATTTGCCATAGGTTTCTTTATTTGATTTTCCTTTGACCAGGAACTTCTTCGTCGATCTAGGCTAGATGAATATGATACGATCCATGCCATGATGTTTTCCAAGCTACCAATGTAGTCTATTTCTTCTCTTGACACGTGGAACCTACAAAAGGGTGGAGATGGTTGCGGAACAACTGATTAGCTGTGGAATGTGGCTCCGTTTCGTAGTTAAAAGACAACCAACTAGTTTTCTTCAACATCTTTTTTTCAACTGAGGATATCCTTTCATATATTTTACTCCTATATGTTCTATTCTTATGATGAGACCCATCACTCCTATTTTCCGCTTTTCTTCAAATTTCTTTCACTTTCTATGTGTAGAAGACTGTGTAAATGGTAGTAGGAACAAAAAAAATGACTATGGATATGGGAAGTAAAATGACTATGCATATGAGACAAAGCAGCGGTACATTCAGGGTATACGAGAAACGAAGTGGCTGTATGCATAAGATTTGTGGAAAGAGAGTGTGCTTCAAGATATGTGAGACAAAATGTTTGTATGCATAAAATATGTAAAAAATAAATAAATAAATAACAGAGTGAGAGTTAACAAAGTGTTGGATAAGTTTGGTTGAAAATGGACGATCAACATCGTGTACTCCTCCCGCCTCAGCACCACACTCAAGCTCTTCATCTTTGCCGTCTCTATCAATCGGGTTGTGAAGAGCCGTATCTAATTGGGATACAGTGAAGTATGAGTTAAAGATGGCCATGAGTTTGTTAGCATTAAAGGCGAGAGGGATAGCGTAAGTAGGATTCAATGCCACCACACAATTAGTTCCCAAATCAGATTTCCCCTCTCCAAGCACGATGTGTTAAAACAATAGTCTGTTCATTAATAAAAATTCGTTTTTCTTCACGCGAAATGTAAAAAGGGGCTTTAGAGAATCGATAATTTCTCCAAAACCGCTTTGAATTTGTTAAAACCATTTTTGGGTTATCTAATTGACCCTATCCCCGAAAAAACCCATATTTTAGTTTTTCCTAATTCGTCTTCATTGGGTTGTAATGTGCAGTTGAAGTTTGACGTTTTTTATAGCTCTGGGTTTTTCTGGAAGTACTGCATTCCGCTGTAAAATAAATTTCAATTTTTTTTTAAGAGGCAATCACAACACAGGAAATAGTGAATGAACCAGCCAGCCTTGGGAAATTCTTGCAGAGATTTTAGAGTTTCAATAACTCTCACAAAAGCCTTAGAGAGTTCTCTGGATGGTCGTTTGAAGCCCGGTTGAATGCATACTTTGAAGTTTGGTTTTGATATCAGACGTGGTCACAAATAAGAAATCAGAGGTAGAAACCAAATCAAACATGGCACTTGATGTAAATTTCTTTTTTTCCTGTAAATGATATTTTGGAATTTCTTAAAATGCCACCGCACCTTTTATGTCAAATGAAACTCGCCTTGCTTGCACACAAAAAAAAATGGATTTGTCTTTCACCATTCTAATATACAAATCAATGCTTTCCTATTGAACTAAAGCTCAGATGATTTGCACAATTGGATTTTTCATTGACAAGTTTTGATGAAGTCCTAATCAAAACAATGGATTGGAATCTAATGGTTCCCAATTTCAAGCAACAAAGGTTTCAAGGTAAATGTATTGAAAACAAGACTTTGACTGAGGTCTTAAGCTCATTTTCTTATCAATCTAGGTTGGGTGACTAGGATAGGATCCATGTCGGAATGATTCCAGAGATTCCCATGTGGTTAGTTTCTTCATATGATGCCTGCAACCTGCTAAACTTTGGAAATAACTACGGAACACACAGTTAGCTACGGAATAGGACTGCGTTCCGCAACTAATTTGCAAAATCTTATTAAAATATGACACAATGTTTTGAGGGTCACTAAAAACCATAACCAATCAACCTTGGGCAGCTGAACCTATCAAAGCAGTTGGGTTTTATTATTTTTTTCATTGAATTAAATGAAATGATTTTTTTTTTTTTAATTTTTAATTTTTAAATTTTTTTTAACATAACAATTCTTTTTCTGATCCTCTAGATCACACAAAGTGCAGGAGGAGAGCATAGTCAAGATTTTTTTTTTTAGATGTAAGAAATAAGGTCTCCTAATTACAGTTCCCCAGCAATGACACCAAAATGTCTAGTCAATTTAGCGTCATAAATTGCTCTACATAAATTATCAATCCGGGTATCATAAACTGATGAAGTGTGGCACACTATATGTTCTTAGCTAACCTTTTTCTTACTTCATTGTTTTATAGTTTATGTTGTTTTTGGGGGTTTTGTTTTTTATGCTTAAGGAAATTAATCTAAGAAAGAATGTTATGCTTCTAGGTGAAAATCTATAAATGTTAATAGACAACTAAATCTAATGACTTTTAATGTTAAAATCTAATTTCTAAAGAAGGGAGAAAGGGAAATGAACATTAGATAAAAACAAATCAAAACTTTGAATAGTTAGATTAATCTAAGCTGGCAAAATGTCTATGAAATTAAAGCAAAAACTAAAAATGAAATTTAAATTAAAGACTAAGATTGAAAGTGAAATTGCAACTAATCTACTATAATAGCTAAATGAAGTGTTTTATCACTTTGCTACACAATTTTGGGAGAACTACCTCCTTGTGATAGCATTTGGAGGGATTCAATACTTCATTGTTCTAAAACTAAAAATGAAATTGCAATATAATTAAATACAAAACATGTAAAGGAAGACTAATCTACTGTGTACTTTAATGCTCCAAGCACCAATTGGAAAATAGGACTACTTTCTTGGACTATTTTGATAAGCATAGATTATACAGTTAGTTATGCTAATTTGAAATGGAAAGAAAATACAAAACATGTAAAGAAAAAATAATCTACTATGTGCTCTAATGCTCCAAGCACCAATTGGAAAATAGGAGGACTACTTTCTTGGACTATTTTGCTAAGCATAGATTACACAGTTAAATAAATCTACAAGCAACCGGTTGAACACACTTGCATGAATGGAAAATCTAAATTATTAAACTTGAAAACAATCATAAGCATAAAATGACATACTTGAATGAAATCAAACTAAAACTACAAAAATAAAATCCAATCTACCTTACATTCTAATATGTTCCATGAAATCTACTTCACATCTCCTTCCATGTTGAGAACATAAAATCTTTATTCAAATTCTTCAAAATTACAAAAGTTTACAAAACTCTCCAAAGCGTTCCAAAGCTACCAAATGAATGAGAGAGATCTCCTATTTATACAAAAAGATGAGAAATCATCTCAGTAATGAGAGTCCAAAAATCTCTCCTTATACCTCTAGAGTTCTAATCAAAATAGAAAATGAGAAGATAGATGTATTCTTAGAGTTTTAATACAAGTAGGAAATGTGACACATATCCTCATGATCTCATGATTCTATCCACTCAAATTCGAATTTTTCCTTAGGATGCCACGTAAAGGTCTTCTAGAAGCCTCCTTTTGACCTCCACATGTCAACAATCTCATCCCACTTGTTACGTATAAGCATATGCATATTATTTTCTAATTTTTAACCACAAATTCATCTAAGAATGTTAAGAATTAATAATGTTTGGAAAAACATAAATGTGACCCAATGATAATAAAAGTGAGATGAATGTAGTGACATGGTAGTGAAATGAAGTTGAAATGGAGGTGATATAATGGACATAATAGTGAAAGTTTAATGGAAGTGAATGACAATTTCAAGACCCAACACTCTGCCAAAACCCTTTCTTCCAGTTAACCTTGAGCTTTTTGTCACTCACACCGATGCCATTGTTTCTTTTCAAGCCTCTCCTTTTTGAATTGTTTCTGCCCTGTTGTTGGAAAGCATATAGATCGTGAAATGGACTCCTCCGTGACTTCGAATTCTAATAATCTGACCCTAGTTTGGACGTCTTCGTGAACTCCAACACCATGGCCATGTCGAAGCCATTGAACTTCTACAAAAATGGAAGGAATCTGGATTCTTACAATAGTGCAAGACTGTTTCAGTATTCTGTAGTTCGTTCTATCTCCTTCAAGGACGATGGATCATTCCTTATAGGTGCCATGTTCGAATTTGCCACAATTGCCTATCGCAACCTCAAAGGATTTTAGTGAGGAATACCAACGGTTGTTGAGAATTTTATGTTGGAGGTCCATCCATCCTTCGTCTTTTCAATTCCATCCAACTGATCATGTTTAATGATAAAATAACGGCTCCTTGGATCAGATGCAGATACGTATCATCTTGCTATGGTGAGCATTAATGATTGGATGTGGTGAAGGCTTATGCAGTAACGATGTAATGGCCATAAATATCCAGTTAGGAGGTAAGAAAATGATGAACAAGTGATGGGAGATTGTTTCAAAGGGAGGTGAGTTATGAGTTTTTGGACAACCTGTACTATCCCACGATCTAGCTCATAATTCAATTAAGACATATTTTAGATCCCATTTAAAAAAATAGATTTCAGAACGCAATATATCTTGTACTTTAAAGATTTTCCTAAGTCAGTAAATGATAAAACAAAGTATCAATTAAAATATATAATGTAATGATCTATCAATGCAGGAATCAATCATGTGAATAGTAATAAAATTCCATAAACATTCTTCATAAGACACTCCTGTACTATGCAAAATTTGTTTTACACTTGCTCCCACAATCGGCCACGCTCCTACACTAATACTGCTTGCACTACATCATGCTTGCATTGCGCATCTTGCACCAGGGATTTTACCAAAATAACAATTTTGATAGAACACAATTCTATAGCTGGGAAAAAAAATTGCCTCAATATACAAGAAAAGTTTTACTCACCATCCTTTGGTGTTTCATGAGCATTCCTTTTGGATTGAGTGCATCAAATTCTGCAATCAATGAGGGAATAAGGAAGCGGGAAAGGGGTGATTTTCAAAATGGGAAGGAACATTACTGCAGGTATTCCAAGAACAATATCACCAAGGGGGATAAATGAGAATGGGATGTGGAAAAAATTCAGGGGACGAGATTAGGTAAGGGTAGTTTTCTTAGAAGAAGGAGGAGGGTAATTCATTAGAGATTTAGAAAAAGAAAAATAGTGGACATTATGAAACAATAAAATAGAAGAAAGGCAGAATTTTATCTTCAAGGTCTCCATGCACTAGTGCTGAAAAAGGTAATTGGAGCGAGAATTAAGCGTTTACTTGGATAAAAATTTCCATGCTAGTCACCCCAAAATTGGGTAAGGGTTGGGTTCCTTGAACCTGTTTCATCTTGGTGGCAACAAACATATCTAAAAAATCAAGTAACATTCCCTTTTTGTTGAAATTTCGATGTCCCTGCCAGCATGCTGGTTTTTATGTTGATCTTTCTGCAATCATGTCAGTCAACTGATTTTCATTATTATTATTTTTTAATGAGGAAAATAAATAATCAAATCTTCATTAGTTTGGTGTTAATACCTACAACCTCCTTTTCAGATTGTTGTTGGACTTGCTACATAAAATCTCCTTTAGAAAGGGGCTGAAAATATACCTTCAATCTATGCCCATTTACCATGAACATAAAATTACGTCCATCAATAGTTTTGATCTCTTTCGTTCCATTTTCAATCACTTCGACCACCTCATAGTGTCCCTTGAATCTAGAATCGTAAAGGAGAACCCAATCACTAGGTTAGAATTACTTCTTCTAGATGGACTTGTCATGCCACTTCTTGTGCTATTGTTGAACCAAGATGTTTTGTTGAATAGCATCCATTTGAAATTCATCTAACTCATTTAGCTATAGAAGATGCTATTGTTGTGCTTTAGAGAGTTCTAGCCCCAATTGGATCACAGTCTTGAAAGTCTTGATCTGGAATTCTATTGGCAAGAGGACTTGTTTCTCATACACCATCTCATATGGTGTGTGTGTTGTGTTGTCCCTCCAAGTGGTTCAATATGCCCACAATGCTTCCGATAATTTGTAAGACCAATCCTTTTTTGTGAATATTTACTATCTTTGTGAGGATGAACTCAATCACCTTGTTTGTGAACTCCACCTAACAATTTTCTTGTGGGTGATACATGTAGATATCTTGTGTCATATTTTGTACTACTCCATCACACCCTATACCAGATTAGAAATAAATTGCAGTCCATTGTGAGAAATAATTTCTCTAGGCACACCAAATCTAGTAAATATTTTAGTAAAAATAAAATTAATCTTTCAGTAGTAAAGGAAAGAGCTTTAGCTTCTACCCAATTTGTAACAAAATTTGTACAAACCAAAATATGCTTTTTATTTAATGATGTTGGATTTATTGGTCCTACAAAATCAATGGCCATTTTTCAAAAGGATCAATCATAACCTAAGGACATAAAGGCATTTCCTTTGTTTGATTGGGTTGGCCAATTCGCTGACAAATGTCACATTTCTTAACGTACTATTTGGCATCCTTAAATAAGGAGGGCCAAAAATAGCCATCTCATAACACTTTGTATGCAGTCCACTTATTGGCGAAGTGACCCCCACAAGGTTTATCATGGGCAGATTTTAAAATATCAAACACTTCTTCCTCTCTTACACATCTACGGATAATGAGATATGCTCTGGTGTAAAAGAGGTCTCCTTGAATCTTGGAATATGCAGCAATTTTCTGTATAATATTCCACTTTTCACGAGGTGATAAGCGAGGTGGTAATTTTCCAGTGACTAAATAGTTAGCTATGTCAAAAAACCATGAGGATTTTGTTGACACAACAAAAATATGTTCGTCAGGAAAATCATCATCAACAAGAATTGCTTCACCAGGATTATTTAATCTTGAATGATAATCTGCTACTACATTATATTTTCTTAGTCTATCAATAATGGTAATATTAAATTCCTATAACAATAATAACCTCCTAGTCACTCTATCGATAGTTACTGGCTTATTCATCAAATATCTTATTACAAAATGGTCAATACACACAAAGACTTCATATCCTGTAATATAATGTCTGGCTTTCTTAATGGAAAAAATTAGAGCCAAAAACTCTTTCTCAGTAACAGTATAATTTAGTTCAACGAGTGACAAATTTTTACTAATGAAATAAATAACATAAGGTTATTTGTCTTCTTCTTGTCCTAAAGCTGTGTCAATAGCAATATCTAAGGCATCAGAGGAAATATGAAATGGTAGGGACCCGTTTGGTCCTCTCAAAACTGGTGCTTGGACTAGGTTTTCCTTCAATGTCTCAAAGGACTGTTGGCAAGCTGTGGACCAAGAAAACTCACTATCTTTAGCCAAAAGTTGAAAAAGGGGGGTAGCTATCCTTGAGAAATTCTCAATGAATCTTCTATAGTAGCCCGCATGTCCTAGAAAGACTCAAAATAATTTCTATTTTTGTAGGGTCAACCTAGATACCTTTGTTAGAAATAAGATGGCTAAGAACCACCACTACTTTGCACATTACTCTGCATTTTTTATCACTCAAGGCGAGATGACATTCTTGGCAGTGAAGAAGCACTTTTTCTAGATTCTTGAGGGATTCCTAAAATGTATCACCAAACATAGAAAAGTCATCCATATAGATTTCCACACACTCAAGATCAGCAAAAATGGCCAAGACCACCCTTTGAAAGGTATTCGTGGCATTACATAGCCCAAAGGGAAACACTCGGTAAGAAAATGCACCCCATGGACATGTAAAAGTGGTTTTGTCTTAATCCTTGAGTGCAATCTATATCTGGTTATACCAACTACAACCATCTAGAAAAGAAAAGTACTTCTTACTAGCAAGGGTATCAAGTACTTGATCGATGAAAGGAAGGAGGAAGTAATATTTGAGAGTGGATTTGTTCAGTTCTCTGTAGTCAATACAAATGTGCCATCTCGCATATTTTTTCAAGACTAAGACCAATAGAGAGACCCACTGGCTATCATAAATAGGATAGATAAAATCAACATCTAAGAGTTTTTGCAATTCTTCCTTTACAACATCTCTTAGAGCTGGGTTCATTCGTCTTTGGAGTTGTTGTACAGGTTGGCCTCCATCATGAATATACAGAGAGACCCACTGGCTATCATAAATAGGATAGATAAAATCAACATCTAAGAGTTTTTGCAATTCTTCCTTTACAGCATCTCTTAGAGTTGGGTTCATTCGTCTTTGAGGTTGTTGAACAGGTTGGGCTCCATCATGAATATAAATATGGTGGGTAAAATATTTAGGAGGGATGCCTTTCATATCTTCATATCCCCATGCAAAGGCATCAAGTTGGTTTCACAACATACTCACAAGCTGCTCTTGTTGGGTAGAATCCAATTCTGAACTGATATGCAAGGATTTGCCTAGACTAATATCAACAAGAGTGGTATTAGGCTCAAGAGTACATAGAGGTTTCACTAGAGATGGTGGCAAGGGAGGTAGAGACTCATATCTCTCTTGAAAAACTAGACTAAAAATCTAACTCAATGATGCGAAATTGGTCATGGTGTCTAGATTGTCCAAGAAGTCTTGAATCTCACCCTCTTGTGAGAACTCAGCATTTTGATGTATCAAGGCAACAACCTGAGTCTCCTCATCACTATTGTAGTCTAACCATAAAGTTTCTCTGAGCTCCTGAATGGATCTAGTGGGTGGATGCAACTTGACCTTCTTCCTGGAATCTCCATGGGAAATATACATGTCACTAGAACAACATCCGATATAAGCATTGGCCGTAGCCAGCCATGCTTGTCCCAAGATCAAGGGCTATCCTCCCACAGGGTTCTTTCGCTAAAGCACAATGAAGTCTGTGGTGTATTCCTTAGAGTCTAGAGAAACAACCACATCATCCAACACCCTTTCGGCTTGATTTTAGATTTGTCTACTAGTTCAAGCACAGTGGGAGTAGGACGAATATGGACCAATCCAATTTGATCCATGGTTTTATTGGTCATAACATTAATGGATGCCCCTAGGTTTATAAGTACATTAGAGATAAGGACATTACCTATCTAAACCAAGACAACAGGGTTTCTAGGGTCTGTATATTTCTCCATGTGCATACACCCCATCATTAACTCTGTTGCTCTACCAACAAAGTGAATGGTTTGAGTTTCTAATATTCTCCTTCCTGGATTCTTGAGACAAATTTCCCTAATGATTTTTGTGCAAATGGGGATCTCTTTAATAGCTTGGAGCAAAGGTACCTTTATGAAAAGGTTCCTAAGCTCGGAAGCCAAGCTAGACTTAGGAATGTGGTCTTTCTTCTCCAAACTAACCTTTTTGGATATGGAGGTTTGTTGGAAGAAGATGGAAAAGGCTCAAAAGGTACAGGGATAGGATGGATGCTGTCATCTTTTTTAGAATGGTTAAGTGTTTCCTCCTCACCTTTCTCCTTGATAATCACCATAAGCTGCTTTTGATTTTCTGAGGTTACTATCTTCGCCGATCCCAATTGGAGGCCATTGAATCCAATTGGCATGGTCTGATATCTTGATGAGGAAAGCGGGTTGATAGAATGGATGATATGGGCCGCTTTGTTATTGGGGTTGGGTAAAGGTTGGGCAGGCAACTGAGAAAGTCAAAATGGTGGAGGTAAAGGAAATGGTGGCATTGGCTTATTCAGTTGAGGTAATGATGGTTGTGGCATTGGGTCAGGTGCATATGTAGGAGGGTATGAATGCATAGGTGCAGGATAGGAATGGTGTGAATGATATGAATGGTTTGGCCCTCTCCATCCTTGTTGCCAATATTAGGAGGGTTGTCCATAATGATATTGGTTCCCATGATGCCAATGTTGAGAGTGAATATTGTTAGGATAGGAATACGAATGTGCATAATAGCCAAAAAAATGTGGTGGAGGTTTAGGTTCCATACCTGCACTTACTTGAGGCTAGTTTCTTCATGCTCCCATAGCATGTAGTGATTCGGCTTCAGGTTGTCCTCCTTCAAGTAAAGCTTTCAGCCTAGGTATGGAGGGATAATTTTCCGTGGCATGGTTCTTTGTACAAATTACACATTTATTAGTTTCTTTAATATCGAGAGGATATTCTCTGAAAATATTCTTTCTTCTACATTTTGGACCAAAAAATAGACAATGACTCTTGTTCCTCTACAAGTGTTTCATGAAACTTTAAAGAGTCTATTTGTTTACTAATAGTATTCATTATTTCAATTTTCATATTGTCCATTTTATTTTCTAATCCAATAATCATAGCATCAATAGATTCAGTTTTCTTATTTCTATTATGAATTCCTTTATCGGATCTATATTGGTTCCTCGAGAATTTCCTGCAAAAGTCAGAAATTTGATTGAAATATTTTTGAGCCATATCCCCTTGTCCTAAAAAAATTAGATTATTCCTAGCATCGTCACTAAGCCACCATAAGAACAAAGTTCTCATGGTACTTAGATCAAATTTTTTCTTTGACCTTTGGAGGATGTACAAGAATATCTCCAAGTAGTCCTCTAGAGTCTCATCATCATTTTTCACAATAGTAAATATTTAATCTTGAATATTTGTAGCCTGACAATTTCATCATATTTTTACAAGAACACTTTCTTCATTTGTTCCCAAGAAGATATAGTGTTTCCTCCTAGTCCCATGAACTAGCGGAGTGCTGTGTCCTTGAGAGTTGCAGGAAGCACCTTTAACTTCTGGGCATCATATGAATAATCATAACTTGTCTACACAAAATATCAAACTCGAATAGGAAAGGGTCTGGATCTTCATGTACCTTACCGTAGAAATGAGGAAGAGTTGATGGTGAAATATTTTTCATTTGTACTTGTGTATCAGGATCCATAATTGGGAATCCAAAAGTGGATTGTTCCTCATTTACTTGATTTTCACCAATTCCTTTTGCATGGTATTCCTGATCTGCCATTGTTGTTCTTCCACATGAACTTCCGTCAACATGCTGAGAAGGTTGACTATGGGTTCTAATAGTCCCCTTCTTCCCCTTTGTAGGCTGTGTCACACCTAGACCACTGTTGGCAAAGCCCAAGTGGATTGCTCCTGTGTGACGAGTCTGGGTTTTTTTGGACTTTCTGCCTACAAAAGAAGGCCCAATATGAGATTTGGTTTCAGATTTATCTGTATTTCTTTGGCCCCTAGTGGGCTTCGGACCACTACCTCATTTAGGCATTCATTTCAAAAAATGACAAAACAAAATTCGAATAAAAATGTTGCAACTTAAAAATAAATGGATACCTATAAATTCCTTCAAGCAAATAGAAGCACACTATAGAAAAAATAATAACGCACTTACCCCTAATGCAAAAAATGGAAAATTATTACCAATTCAAATCTCCTTCCCAACAACGGCGTCAAAATGTTGGGTGCAAGAATTGCACTGAAGCAAAAACCTAAATCCTTAATTGTCAACTTAGGGGTTTCGTAAACTTATATACGAAGCACAGGTAATGCCAGAAGTGGTATGAAATTTTCCTATCCCTAATCCTACTTCTTAAAGGAAATGTTGCAAAATCAAACAAAAAACAATATTAAAGACAATTGACACCAAAGCAATTCTAGTGCTGGAATGTAAAAGAATAATTTCCAAGGAAATCAAGTAAAGGAACTCTCACACAACTGGAAGCAATATTAAACGCTGAAATGAAATAGTATGTCTATCTTTAGTATAGATAGCTAACAGTTTAACAAGTGGGCCCTTGCAAAGATCCATTTCCCTATTGATATTCCTTCTACACCAAGTAGCCTGTTCTTGTACTATTGCAATCTGCTTGCACTAGTGCAGGTACAACACTTATGTGAAAAAGTATATTTTACCTTCTTTATTGAAGACCTATGTCTTTATGTAGGTGCTCTATGCCTCAAGCCTTAGAGCACTCTATTCCTTTGACACGAGACCATCCCTTGCACCGAGACATAGCTTCCTTCACCAAAGTTTCCTACTTACTTTCGAAAGAATTAAAAGACGTGTTAAAAAGAATTGTATTTTCAAACTAGATTATGACATAAATTACATGTGAAAAAGAATGCTTTAATTAACTGAACTTTGCAATGAAAGTAAACTTCATAAAACACAAACAATTTGAAATAATCAAGCAGGAGTCAAAGTAATTTTCATGCATCAAATAACTTTTGACAATTCACTTATAATGCTTCTATTCCTTTTTCTTAAGTCATAAGAATGCAAGTATAAAGTATGGTGTTTGTAATAGCATCCTTCCTTAATTCATGTAAGCATTCTTAGATCCTTCAGAAGTATAACTGTTAACGTTGAGAATGATTACTTGAATTAAAAATACATTTTCTTGCAAGAATAAATGGAATTATTAGCAAGAAAAGGAGCATAACACTTGCTGTAAAGTAAATGAATAAATAGGAGTTCAAGAAACTACATGCACTGGTACATGAAGAATCTTCCTACACAACCTGAGTGGAAGCAAACTAAAGACAAAAATTGCAAGAAAAGAATCGTAGGAAGGAAATTGCAGGAAAGTAATTGTAGGAAAGAAATTGCAAGAGATAAATAAACTTAATTAAACTTCCAAACTATGGATCCGTTCATGCTTGACTATGAAATGAATTTAACTCAAAACTTCTACAAATAAACATAAGAGCAATCCAAGCCACGCAAATACAAATGAATAAATGTTCACACGAACTTTTTAAATGGCGAAGTCACAAGGGTAAACGAGTTGGGTTGGCTGGGCCCTAGCCAACCAGTTTGTTTCCCGTTTAGGAAATGAAATGGTTCAGCACTTAATCACCCATGGAATAATAATTAAACACAATGTGAAGAAAACTTGGCACATTTCTTGTATTAACTTGATCAGAAAATACACATGATAGTGCGAGTCCAACCCAGAACCAAGGGCGATACAAAATTAAAAAGTAAGTAAAATTACAACTCAAAGATCGCTCTTTTGGATCTACCTATGGTCTACATTATATATAGTCTCTCTGCCTTAGCCATATTATACTAGTTACAGTCATTTCCAATTAAAGCCTTTCGGCCGAATAGACCAACAAATAACATTGCAAAACCGGTTGATGGGTATAATAAAGCATGAAATTTTTTGGCCGTAGATCATATTCTTGTAAAGTATCCCTAACTATACATCGGTAATGGCCATCCTTATATAGTTTGCAACTAAACTAGGAGTCGTGGATCAAAAACACCCGCATGGAATATCACAGAGATCATAGAGCAACATTGTTGGCGATGCAGGAATTTACTTGCACTGATCACACTAAATAGTGATTAACACTTATTTCTTCAACTAATTTTAGGAAATTTAAACATAAGTTACAAGAGATACTAAAAATTATGAAATCTATGTAAAGTAATTAATAAAGCACTTCATAAATCTTAATTATAAAATATGAAGTATATGTAGAAATAGATGATTATCTTGGACTAGTGCAAGAATGAGAGGGTTAAATAGAGATAAAACAGAGGTTAAGGCTTATGGGAACAGGGTAAAAATATATCAATTTGGTACACCAACACCATTTATGCTTACAAGTGATTAAATATCTTGTTCTAGTCAAAGTATATTGTATCACTAAAATCCCACTTCAATGCATGAAATATTTTGTATCCATCATTAAATATATCTTAGTATGGTGTGGTAACTAATATTATTTCCCCTAAAATATTAGTGAGGATTTGTAGAAACAAGAAGTAGGTAGGAAGCAAAGAAATATTCTTATTTAAATTGAGTCGCATTTAATATAAGGTGGGTGCCAAGCTCCCCCAATTGATTCCATTTTGATTCTCTTTGAGATTCTATTGCTATTTTCTGCATATCATAAAAAGTATAAGAACACAACAACTAACTGGCTAAAGATGCTCAATAAGTAAATAAGAAATAAAAAATATTGTGCTTGGTTTTTAAGGCAAACTTGTACACTCTTTAAAGTCGTAGCAAGTCACATTGATAGATTATTGTGAAGGGATATTAAGGTTAGGTAGTGTTCATTTGACATACATTTATTGTTGGAATCAATCTTTTTTTTTTAAACAGAAGGCAAATTTTAAAAAAATAATGATGATGAAAAGTTGAGAACAAGGTTGGATATTTAGAGAATAAAAAACCAAGTGAGCTACTTGATAGCTAGGAAATCTAAATCTAAAGATACAACAGTTTTGCTAAAGATTACACATTAGATAATATTCGCTTGATAGAAGTATTTAGTGGCCCAATAAATCTAAATTTGAGAATTTTCCTGTAGATTTAATCACGAGCTTAACCATAAATTGTAAATTGGGAATCATGACAATCAAGATTTATAAAAAAATTCCACCAATTTAAAGTTACCCAACAATGTGTTCAGCAATATTCATCAATAACCCTAAAACAGTTATAGGATAATGGATTATTATATAATTATAATATTATTAATCCTATATGTTATCCTATCATATATAATATATAAGGATACCCTATATATTATATATACCCTAGATACCCTATTATATTACACCTATATTAGTATATTATTACCCTAATACCTATTATTACCCTAGATATCCCTAATATAGGCTCCCTATACTTGTTTCCTCAGCCTTTTTTCTATGCAGTTGTCTTCGTGGTTATGGTTCAATGGGTGTTTCCTTCTCTAGTGTGTGGCACATGGCTTCGATACTGTAGTTCCCTGTGTCTGTGTTTTGTTTCATTTCTTATCAGATCTGCTCTAGGCTATGCTTCCATGGCAGTTCTATTGGTGGCTTTTTTCCATTTTCTTCAAGTTTTTATGTCGAAGTTTTTACCCGTATTGTAATTTTTTTATGATTTCTTTTTGGATTTTGATAGATGCACTCTTGGGGATTTCTAAGTGTTCCTTTATGTAGGCATGTGTGTTTGGTTTTCTTTCAAGCCTGCTAGAGCATCTCCAAGATTTTCCTTCTAGTCAAACTATCTTCCAATAATATTATGTTCTTTTCAATCATAGTACCTTCCAGCATTGTGAGATGGATGAGAGTGGATTCCCATGTTTAGACTATATCTAGTGTTCCCTATGAGGTTTATTTGAGGGGCTTGTGCCCCCAGTATCTTGATATCATTCATATCTCATTTGGGTTTATTCTAACACATATGATATATACATGATTATGTAAACATTTATTTATTCTAAAAGAGCGTTATTGTTATATTTTTCCTAATAAATAAAACATACATTATAACACGCAAAATAACCATATGACGAGGTTTACCTATTAAATAGAATAAATGCCTACATTTAAAACAATCATTCCTAAGGAAACATATATCATAACCCACACAATAACCAGATGAAAAGGTTTACCTGTTAAATAGCATAAATACCTACATTTAAAGCAATCATTCCCAAAGAAACATATTCGTCAACATTGGAAAATTGTGTAGGTGTAGATTTCATCAGGTGAATTTTTGTTTTTTTAAGTGGGAAGAGATTACAATATCTAGTGATTCTTACTAGATATTAAAATGACTAGATATACTTATTATTATTACATATTATATCCCAGTACTATAATATAATATTATTACAATTATAGTATTAGCATCTCTCTTATATTATATCATTATAGAATATAATATTAGATATTAGTATTACTAGTAATAGTAATACTAGTGTATTTATTATCAAAATATTATAATCCCCTAATATCGATTAATTTAGATTTGGGTCACACAATAATGACCGTACCCACATGATACAAAAATAAGTATTGTAGAATAAATAATATTGTAGCTAAAATTATTTGTAGCTTAGATTTCCCTTCTTTTAGAATGCCACATTATACTTCATGAAGAACACCTCACAACCAAAAAAGGTACTTGAATTGAAGTGAGTACTACTATGACATCGTAGGCTGAGCTCCACTCGTAGTCACATCGTAGAAAATATCACCATGATTATAAACTACACAGGATGAACCAACGATCACTTCGTTGATGATTACCAAAGACCTCTTTAAACCTAGGATCTGATATGCCCGGTAAGAGTTTGAGAAGAAGATGGGTAGATTTCATTGTTCTTACCCCATCAAATATTATTAAATAAACATAATGAATAATCAATTTGTATTTACTGAAAAGTAAGAAATTACCATTCATGTGAAACATGTTCGACAAAAACCTTTTCTTGAAGGTGTGTTAGGGTAATCCTCACTGAACTCAAGCATTAGCTTGAACATGCCTACAAGAAGTAGACAAGAAGTATTATTTTGGGGAAATACTCACTGCCATCCCACAGAGTGTCTCGAGGCCTGCAAAAAAATATGGACACAGGTCCCTAATAATTGTATTATGCTATTATTAGTATATTAACTAATATACTAGTATTAATATTAATATAATATTATGTATTATATATAATAATAAATATATTATATTATTACTATTATCTAATATATAGTTATCCATTATAAATAATACTTAATAGGTGTATCAATGCCATTATCGAAAAAAAAAACCTACCTTACAGAAATAAAATCCTACTGATTTCAATCTTCAAAAGAGTGATTCCATCCATCGAAATTCCTACATGCAAATTGTGTAATAACAATGACATGCATTTTCCAAAGTAACTACTTATTCAATTATCCATTTCATAATTCACATAGAAACAAAGATCATCATCACAATACAAATATGAAGACAGTGATGTACGATAAACGCAAAAGCATTTTTAATATGTTTTTCATAAAAAAACACAAAAGCATTTTTAATATGTTTTTTATAAAAAATTTCTTACATACAAAAATTCATCGCCTCCTATCTAACACTTTGAAATTGAGAATGTGCTTCTCTTCATCAAGAATCTTGAGGCGCTCTAACACTATGCTCAACTGGAATCCCCGATATGAATTTTACCTCCCTCACACATCTGATCTTAAATTTTTTTAATTGAGAAACCCATCCGATGTTAACATATACTAATTGACAAAATAAATAAAGACAAGAAAGTTTGTGGAAAAGGCCTCAACCAAAAATCTCTATTCTCATATTATGTATTCATCTTTATTCTCACATTATGTATTCATTTTCCAATGATACAAATATGTAATATAATTATCAAACCACTTAAATTGATTTCACCTTGACACTTCACAAATAGATAAAGTAGAATTATTTAGAAACAAATTTAGGATAAAAACTAGAATTATTTAGAAACAATTTTAGGATAAAAACTATATCCCAAAATGTGAAATACATAAAAGTGGTATATTAGGGCTTCATGATTGTATATGAATAAGAGGCTAAGAATCACTTATAAGAGAAAGTTTGAAAAAAATAAAATGATACTTGGTCTCACTAAGATCCTTTTGAATTAATGTAGCCAAATGTTAAACAACTAATCTTGGTGAATTTGGTGAATATTTTGTAAACATGAGAAATATTAAACATTAAAATAGAAGGAAACATTAAAATTGGAAATTGAAAACATAAAATATGTTATAATTAATTAATTATATACTTGGTTAATAGAAAATAAAGTTACTCCCATATTGTCTGATGATAGCTCAATTGGTTAACACTAAAAATGTAAAATTATTGAGACTTGAAAAATTTAAAATCCTTTTTTTTCTAAAACAAAATTAATATAAAAAATATCAATTTAACACTAAAATGTTGCAACCCCATATCTAATCATTCTCTACACGATAGTTATCACAATGGACATATCCATGTCATGTGAATCTATGAATCTGACATCGAATAAATAAATACAAACAAATTTTAGGAGGGTTCATTCATTTCAAAGTTCAGGATACATAATTCATTTATGGAATATGCATGCGCTCTCAGTAAATTGGTGAGATGACTATCACATATAACACTTCATGTGAAGCCAAATCTAAGAGTAAACAATTCATACAATAATTTTCGATTGGATACCTATTCTTCACTAGATGAATTAATATATAATGACTAGTAATTGAATGATTTCATTAATCTTTACCTCTAATATTGTGCAATTTCCATCGAGAGGCTGAGAGACTGACTGCTAAAACTATGCAAGGCATAGTCCGTGCTTTCAGGACGATGACTAACTACTAGAGATGCACAATGCATAATCCAGCCTGGCTTGTTGAGGATTGAAACTGCACAATGCATAGCTTTAGTTAGCAAGGGCATGAAAACCCAGTAAAATGCATTGCACAGTTTCTAGGGCCAGCTAGGCATTGCCTCCTATAATTACGCAGAGCAAGCCTGGGGGTTAGTGTTGGCCAATTTTGCACATTTTCGAGGAGGAAGGCATAGCCTTCATTATTAGGGATGGGCATTGCTGGCTGGGCAAGGAAATGTTCAGGCCAAGGCAACCCAAACTCGCCGATGGGCGACTGAAAGAATAGAAGGTTTGAATGCATGGCGAGACTGACTGTAAGCAAGAGCGAATGATCATGCATGAAAAAAGTGAGTGCAAGATTCATAAAGAAGGCAAGCGAGCATGTGTATGAAGCGATTCATCACAATGATGATCGTTAGTGTAGAAATAATGTCATGCATGCGACATGAATGAGATGCAAAAGAAAACTAAAATAATGCTTCTACAAGCTAGCATACATCAAGACGATAGCAATCCTTCATTGAAACCAAACAGACAACACTCACACAAGCCGAAATACAAAACTCGCCAGAAAAGCAACGAAAGACATAAAACGCAGACTTACCCGAAAAAGCTAAGTACTTGTGATATACTATTCGATATCTAATTATATTTAAACTATTATCTTATAATAATATTATATACTATTAGGGATACATCACTATATTATGTATCCATATAGACTATTATAATATATACTAATTATAGTATATATAATAATACATAGGATCCTATTATCCCTATAATAGGATAATAGTATACCTTACCCTAATATTAGGATAATATATGTACTATATACTAATCATAATAATATATAATATATACTATACATACCCTCTATATATATATAATTCCTATATACCCCTACTATAATACATAGGGATATAACAGGGATCCCCTATATATTAGTGATTTATATAGGATATAATATACTAGTGATCTATATACCCCTATATTAATATACTTATACTATTATATCTCTATATTAATAGTAATAATATATATATAGGTATAGATATATACATATATATATATATATATATATATATAATATTGAGGGTACCCTAGGGTATATAGGGATATATCTATATATATATATATATATATATATATATATATATATATAGGTATATATCCATATCTATATAACAATATTAGTGATATATATTAGTATCACTATATATATTAGAATTATAGGATACCCTAGGGTATCCCCTATAATATATACCCCTAATATATTGTAGTATCCATGGGATATTATTAACACTATATCCCCTATATATTATCTTAATAATATATTATGCTATAATATATATCTTAGCCTAAGTATATTAACTATTCATTAATATAATAATAATTAATGTTATTAATATAAGTAATAATAAAGGGTCCCCTTCCCGGATGCGAGTGGCTCCAACGCGTAGCAGGCCAATGGCTTGTCACATGGGCATGTGTCAGCCCGGACGAGCCACGCAATACAGGGCTGGTGGTTATTTAAGACTGGCGGCGGTCGTTCCTCTGTGGGAATTAATACAAGTCATTTCTGTCTTAACTGTTCTCCTGGGAAGTGGAAAAATGGTGCTACAAAGGCCTGGCACCTTTGTCATTCTCCAGCACTCTTGCATAAGGTCTGAGCATTCGGTGGTAGCGTCGGATTATTCTCTGGTTCTGTGGAGGATTGCGCAGGGATATTCCTACTCTCTGGCTAACTTGGGGATGCTGCGTGAGCGCCTGAGAATGAGTAGCAGGCGCGGAAGCTCCAGGGGTCGTGCTTCGGCTCAGAGGCATGCTATTTCTCCCTCTTCCTCAATTGAAGTTACTTCAGACCACCGTCGCTCCCGGGGACGAGCAGCTGGCCGCGGTAGGGCAACAGAGCATGGAGAAATCATGGATTGCGGCCACTCTGCGCATCCCATGGTCAGGTATCGAATTCCCTGCTCTCTGCCAAATTCAACTTTCATCGTTTCGGTTTCTGTTGAGCACTGTGGCAATCCAAGAGGTCAAGAGGAAGCTCCGTAGGCAAACCCTCCTCGGGTTCCAGGGATTGTTCCCACAATCGATATGCAAGTGCCTACTATTGATCTGTTACGACCCATCAAGGAAAGCTCTTCCCCAGACTCTCAGGCAGGCCCCAGCGAACCAGCGCAGAGGATCCATCTCTCCGACCGGGACATCCCCAAGCACTTCAGGGGCAAAGAGGAGGATGAACCGCATACCACCGACGATGAATAACTCGACCTGTTGTTCGCTCTTAGTCGCTGGGAAGGGAAAGTTTTCTCTGTTTTCACTCATTGTCATCTTGTATGTGTTTGGACTCTATCCATATGTGTCTAAGTGTCGGCTATCCATATGTTTTAGGTGTCGGTCTTATGTACTGTCCTATGTCGTTATGCTAGTTTGTCATCGCTTCCAATTTTTGTACCTGTGTAATTTTGGACATGTTTAATCCTGGGCAAACTATCAATCTCTCGACAGGAATCACAGGGCTACGACCCTGTTGTAACACTTATGCTGTAATTTTTGACTTTTTTGTAATATAATAGATTAGTCTGATTCAGAAAAAAAATAAAATAATAAAGGGTCCCCTAATAATCAAGTTTAATTCAATGAATGCTAAGACAACATGTATTTTATATCCTGAATTCCAAAGGGTCTACCTTAGCACACTTGTTTCTTAGGCATAAGGCATTTTTTGAATGTTGCGTTCATTTAGGTTACACTGATATCTTTTGTCTTCCTTCCTATCACTACTACCATAGCTTAGGTTGTTCGGAAATAGACAATGCTCAAGGCATAGAACGATGTTTTTGATGTTATCATGTGCAAATGGTGTGTTACCTCTCAAGCTTAAAACAAGGTAATCTAATTACATATGACTAGGATAGAAAAATGCCAGTATCGTGAAAAGTTGATTAAATGTCAAGGCATTATATCCCACCTACTCACATTATATTCTATCCTAATAAAATAGTATAGAATATGTATTACCTATTATATAATTAATACTAGGATAATATTACTAGTATATATTATATTATACCTTATAGCCAGTAATTAAGTATATTATCTATATACATATAGGGGATATATAATGGGATATTAATATATTATATATTATATATTACTATAGCTAGAATAGGATATACTATAGGGAATAGGATATATATCCCCTATAGTATACCCTATATAATATATATATTGACATATATTAGGATATATTAGGGATAGTATAAGGATATTAATTTATTAATATATAAGGATATATAGTATCCCTTATAGGTATTATATACTAATAATACTATATTAAAGATATACCTTAGGGATATATATATATATATATATATATAGCCTTAATAGGGCATACATATTTAATACATATCCTATAATATTATATATACTATATTAGTATACTATATCTTACGATTAATTATAATACTATTACTATATAGTATCATAATATTATAATATAATGGATAACCATATATTGATTCCACTATTATTCATATACCCTATCCAATATGAATGAAAAAACACTGAATTCAAAAATTAAATTCTCAATGTTAAATTATGGATAAGTTACAAAAATATTTAGTTAAAGGCAAAATAATACACACTAAAATCCATAACTAAAAGAATAAAAGACAAGATAGAAGAGAATGCCAAAAATAGTATCTTGTTGCTGGGATTTCTCAAAAATACAATAGAATTTCTGATAAGTAGGACTGGGTTGAAAATGCATTAGAGGTTTCGACGAGCAACAATGAAGTATAAAATCATAGAGTGAATTCTAACCCAAGATTGAAAATAAATATATATGAATAAGATTCTCGCATCCTAATATTAATAATATCCTATATTAAGCTTTCTCGCATCTTAGTCTATTAGGGGATATATGATATATATAAGAGATATCCTAGGGATATAGGTATATGGAGATATCCTATATAACCCTAATAATACTGATATATATATATATATATATATATATATATATATATATATATATATATATATATATATATATATATATATATATATATATATATATATATATATATATATATATAGTAGTAGTATTTCTCCCGTGAGGTTAAATCTTTCCACTAGTGGACCATTAGGTGAATTAAAAAACCTATTTTATAAAAACCAGTTTCATTAAATTTGAAAGATTAAAAAAAAATAAACTAAAAAGTTATAAATTTTGATTTCTACTATTTGTTTTTGGTTGATCAATTTTGTTCTATTAATTTTCCTCAAGCACCATTAGATGCATTAAGATTATGTAAATTAAAATTATCATCCTTGCCTCCCTCTTGCAGCTATACCATCGTGCCCCCCTTAACAGGTGCTCTCCCTGTTGACTCACCCCCTCCCCTAGAGTTCCCCCATGAAGCGGAGCAATTTCTGACCATGGAGGAACCACTGAGGCTGAAACTAGGGCCAACAGGAAGACCAAATTCTTTCGAATAGAGGCAGATGACACCTTCCTCAGACTCGAGGAGGACATCTGGCTTGGGGATACAATGGATTTCATAGACAAGGTACTGGTCAGTAGAGTCCGAGGATGCAACTACTCTACGACCCACATAAAATCATGGACGATGGAGGTCTAGGGACACCATCTTTCTGACTTGCCCACGGTCTAGAATTTTGGGAAGGGCTTATTCACGCTCCGCTTCTCCAGACCAAACCATACAAATTGGGTCCTATCATCCTATTGGCACTTCGAACATGCCCCAGTCCTTCTGAAATGCTGGTCTTCGCTGTTTGACCTGGACACAGATAGCTTGGTGTTGGTTCGATATGGGTTAGACTCCCTAGACTCCCGTTACACTTCTGGTTCGAAGATACCTTTAGATGTATCGTGAATTCTATAGGCACTTACATGGAATCAGACAAATCTTATCTGTCCACAGGAAATATGGCTTTCGCCATACTTCTGGTTCATATGGACACCAGGGGAGAGCTTTAGGAATACATCACTATTCAGTGGAGATCATTCACATGGAAGCAACCAATGGACTATGAGGGCATATCATACAGATGTCGTCGGTGCCACAAGGTTGGGCACGTTTACAAGGATTGTCCCCTTATCACTAAGAAGGGCAATAAAATAGAGAACAAGGATCAGGAAGAATGCCCCCCTCGGGACATTCCACTACCCACTATGGAAATGGAAGAGCAACCTCCACAAGCCCGGCTGAAGTAGATCAGGCATAAGAGAAGGATTCAAGAAAGAAGAAAGAGAAATCTCCTCTCCAGCTTCCCTCCCCACCATTAAAAAGAGTAAGGGCGGCCATAGGGGATGCACACTCTATGGGTATGTCAAATCCACCTCTCTCTTCTGCTCTTTCATCTTTTGTATTTCTTGTTTTGCCTCCCCTATCACAACAAACCTGGGCCTTGGAATCTATGGGCATTCTTCCAACTCATCCCTCCTCGCTCCCCCTTGGCTTCTTTATCAGTCGCCTTTGGTTCAACACTGTACTATTGCTGCTCCTCCCCTTGCTTACTCCTTCCCTCAGCCTTCCCTCACGGATGGCTCCTCCCCCTGTGTCCCCTCCCATCCTCCCCCAGAATCCCGTTACCCCCTTTTCTCTCGAATGCACTCCCAAGGCCTCGACTTCATTGGTTTGAAAGTGGTATCCCCTCCCCCCTCCTAATACCTAAGGTCTCGAATCCCATCTATCCAAGGATAAGCATCAGGCTGGGGAGTAAATCACTACAAGTAAATAGAAATCTATCAATTGGACCCTTAGAGCAGAGCAAGCCCCTCTCCCCCCCTCCATGAAGCTACTCTCCTTTAACTGTCATGGGATGGCCAACCTAGAGAAGAAGCTAGCCCTCAAATGTCTATTTGCCTCTGAGCTGATAGTCCTCATTTTTCTTCAAGAAAACCTTAGTCCTGCCAGTACTATTTCTCATCTGCTTGAATCATGCCTTCCTGGCTGGACATTTCATTCCCTTGACGCCTCTAGGAGATCTGGAGGCCTAACCCTGGGCACCTGCAATTGCTCAATCAAGACCCTAAGAGTCTAGGCAGGTCAAGGATACTCGGCCACAGATATCTACTCCCCCACCCTTGAATCAGAGTTTAGAATCTATAATGTTTACAACCCCTGCCAGGACAGAGCCTCTTACTAGAGAGCTTTGTTAAATTCTGCCCTCTTGCAACAAGACAACATCATCTTACGTGGAGACCTCAATTTCTCCCTGGCATATGTGGAATCTTAGGGAAATCAAGCTCGGGTAGATGCATTATCTGATTACTTTGGAAACCTTCTGGGGTCCCATAGTTACATTGACATCCCCTCAGCCAAATCGAAACCCACATGGAGGAATAACAGAATTAGGGATGCAAGCTTGGCTAGACGACTTGATAGATTCATTACTAAGGAAGACCTGATTAGCAAGGGAGCTATAATTAGAAAATGGGTGGGTTTTGGCGGCCTATCGAACCATTGACCTATATACCTTGAGATGGAGAATATAACAGTCAAACCAAAGGCCCCATTCAAATTCAATTCTACCTGGCTTCAAGATATGGAATATATTAAATTGGTGACCAAATTTTGGAAGGCCAACCCCCCAGGCTCTTTCGAAAATCTTAGTCAAGATTTCGCTCGTAACATGAAGGAGTTGAAGGACCTTTCCAAGGCATGGGCCAAAAAGAAGAAGGAAGCAGATGACCTGATCCTGAGATTAGCAGAGGACGACATCATATCTATTGAGGAGGAAACTGGGGGCGGTGTGATAACCTAGGAGCAAAGGGATAAGCACTCTATAGCACTGTTGAAGAGAACCCAAATCCTAAGAAATAGAGAAGAGAGCTGGAGACTTCGAAGTCAGGCCATCTGGCTAAAGGAAGGGGATGACAACACAAAATTCTATCACAAACATGCCAATGGTAGAAAAGCCATTAACACCATATGGGATCTTCAAGACTCTCAGGGATGTACAGTGCAATCATTTAGAGAATTGGCTACATTGGCATGTACACACTTTCATAACATATATAAGGCTCCTTTCTAATGCTACTCGAGTAGAAGTCATGCATGTCACATAGCTCTTCCCTAGTTCCATTGATCAAGAGACGAAACATGAGCTCTTATGGGAAGTATCACTACAAGAGCTTGAAGACACACTAAAGTGGCTAAAGAAGGATAAGAGCCCGGGGCTAGATGGATGGTCAGTGGAATTTTATTTAGCCTTTTTTGAGGTATTGGGAATGGACCTCCTACGACTTATTGAGGAGAGTAGAAGCAGAGGAAGGATCCCGGGAGGCCTCAAGTCTACCTTTATTGCTCTCATTCCCAAAGCTGACAAGCCCACCTCCTTTGATGATTTCAGACCTATCTCCTTATGCAACTGCATATACAAGATAATAGCCAAGATTATCGCCAACCGCATTAAGCCTATACTATCCCTCCATATATCTTGGGAACAATTTTCCTTCCTGCACAATAGGTAGATTCATGAGGAAATCGACACAGCACAGGAAATCCTCCACTTGGTGCAACTCAGGAAATTGAAAGGAATGATAGTAAAGATATATCTATCGAAAGCCTTTGACAGGGTTAATTGGCTCTACCTCTGTATCCTATTAGCTCACTTGGGATTTCCCTTCCCCTACATTAAGTGGATAATGAGCTGTATAACAAATGTACCTTATAGTATTCACATTAATGGGTCAGCATCCCCCCTTTTTCCATGCCGAGAGGGGGCTCATATAGGGATGCCCCCTGTCCCCTCTACTTTTCCTTCTTATCATGGAAGGCCTCACCCACACCATTGAAAGTAAACATAGACAGGGAAGGATAAAAGGCATCAAAATATCTGATTCAGTTACATTGACTCACTTGCTCTTTGTGGACGATGTCCTCATTTTTCTCAATGGTAGCCTTGGCGATCTCACTGCCCTCCACCTTGTCATGGGCATTTTTCAAAAGGCCATAGGGATGGTGCTGAATGAATCTAAATCCACCATGACAGCCACAGGTTGCTCCCAGAATGAAATACTTTTTGCTTTAAGAAGATTCCCCTTTATAACTCATCCTATAGAGGAAGGTTTAAAATACCTGGGTTACCGACTGAAGCCGTTTGGCTATAAAATTGCAAACTAGATCTGGCTCATCTCCAAAGTAGAAAAACATCTGAACATCTAGTACCACAAGCATATTTCTAGAATAGGTAGGTTAGTATTGATAAAAGTAGTTTTAGAAGAAACACTTGTTTACTGGATGACCTTAGCTTGGATCCCCAGAGGCATACTGAACAGATTACAAAGCATATGTTGTCGCTTCCTATGGAAGGGGAAGTAGTTAGGAAGAATTTTTGCCTGGACTAAATGGGAAGCTCTGGCACTGCCTAAGCGATGGGGTGGTTGGGGAATCAAGAGACTGGACTCATTCTCTAAAGCACTTGCAGCAAAGCTGGGATGGCAGCTTCTTAATAATTGCAGCCTTTGGATGAAGGTTGTTACCTCCAAATACCTCACCCCCACAACCCCACTTGATTGGATCAGGCAAGGCCACAGACACAATGGGAACATCTCCATCATCTGGAAGGTGGTAACAAAGGCTATGGATCTGATAAGAAAAACCTAACTTGGAGAATTTGATCTGGTTCCTCGATACGCATAGGAGAAGACCCCTGGATAGGTTGCGGCAACATGCATAGACTTACAGATGACCTGAGATATCATTTAGCAGAACAGGGCATTACTCATATATGTCATATTGCAGATAATGATCGATCCTTATTGACACAACAGGCCTGGAGATCTGGAGCAACACTTAACATTCCATTGCCCTGGCAACAAGAATGGAGACAATACATATCTGCATTAACAGAGGCCCATGTCAGGATATCAGAGGGAGATGATGAGCTCATCTGGGCTTTTGCAAAAAATGGTTACTACTCCCCCAAGATTGGATACTTGGTACTATTGGACCCCCTTAAGTCGGCAACTATTGAGCCGTGGTGGAACCTATTATGGAAATTAAGAGCAACCCCTCGATCAAAGCTTCTTATGTGGTCCATACTTAACAACAAAGTCTCGACAGGTGAAAATCTTATGAAACGATCATTCTCGGGGCCATTCTGGTGTCACCTCTACAAAAACAGTAATGAAGACACTGAACACCTCTTTCTGAATTGCCCAGCCACACAAGATCTATGGAATGGCTTCCTCGCATCGCTCTCCATATCTAGCAGATGGCACAGGATCAATATAACATATGCTTGGAGTAACTAGTGGAAGGAAACCAATGACAAGGAAAGGAACATACCATTGGTTATATGCTGGGCGCTTTGGATTGCCAGAAACCAAATAATTTTTCAGCAAAAATCCCCTCACTGGCCTTCCATTCTGAACAGAGTATCCATAGAATACCAGATGATACCCGAAGAAACAACTCAAAATCAACACAGGAGAATTGAGGCAGAAGTCATCGATCACTCCCTTCCATGGGCCTACTTTGATGGCTCAGCTCAGGAACAGGGATGCGGAGGAGGAGCTATACTACATTTATCAGACACCCACTCCTTTAAAATTCAAATGGGATTGGGCCGAGGAACAAACAACTATGCCAAGCTTCTGACCGCCAAATTTCTTATCCAATATGCATTACATAAACATTGCACGCATTTACAACTTTTTGGTGATTCAAAACTAGTTGTTAATTGGATCAACAAAAAACACATCTGCAATGCATATACATTGAAGCATATTCTGGCTGAGATTCACAGAATTATCATGTCTTTTGACTCTTTTACTTGTCATCATATTTACAGGGAGCAAAACACCGTTGCTGACCACTTATCCAAAGAAACGATGATCCAGGATGATGACAACTGGTTGATTTGTGAGGAACTGGATTGTGTTGTTTATCAACACTATCACAGACCTTTTATAGATCCTGAATCCATATGAGCAGCACTGAAAGAACAATTTTCACTTTTGATGTCTATCTTTTTGTTTAAATGTACATATTTATCAGAACTTATTACTCCCTCTCTACGAAGAGGCTGACAATTTACTAATTTTTGTTTCATCTCCAAACACTCCCTTTATGGAGGAACACTCAAAGTTTTTCATTTTTGTAACAGGCAATGCCTCACTAACGTAATGGCTCTACATATGTAAAATGTAATTTTCTTCTATAATGAAAATTACGACTTTTTCCACAGGAAAAAAAAATTCATACTAGTATACTATTATAATATAGGATAATATGTTAATACCTATATGATACTATATTAGTATTACTATAATATATAATTATATTGCTATTAAGATAGTATGATTAATAATATATTATACTAATATATACTACATTATATTAATTATTATACCTATATTATCCTTAATATAGGTGATAGTATTATGTTATGGAATTAAGTGGATAATCCCATATAATAGTATTATATTCTATATCATTATTATAAATATGAATTTAATAATCTAGAATAAGGTTATTAAAGTAATAATTAAAAAAAAAAAAACAAAAAATCACATTCTTTCTTGAAATTATTTTGCCAAATTGTAATGAAAATATATATTTAATCTATAAGTTAGACTAAGCTTTTAAAATTATTTATTTTACTTTTATTTATTCCAGATCATTAAAAATACATTTCTATTTTCAAAGAATCTTCTCTTAAAATAGTAGAATTTTATACATAAGATGTTCTCTTTCAAGTCTGTCTTTTAAAAACTATGTCCAAATTTCAAAAATATGAGAAATTATAATGAGTGGAAAGTCTTTTTATGATATCTTTTATAGCAAAATTAATAAAGTAATAGTGATACCTACCATTGGGATATAGATGAGTTATGTGTGTGGGGTTTAGTAATCATTACGTTATTAGTTCAAATTTGAGGGACCGGAGTCGAGGGTGGGAGCCACATGTGGGGAATAAAAATTGTCCTATGGGACATCTAGTCTCGATCAACCCTCACATGCTTGTAGTGATAGAACCTTGTAAGTGGCAAAATCATTTTTCTATTCAAAATTAAGGTTGACGTCCACTTAGGCTCCACATAGCTACAAGAAAAGAAAAAATTAATAGCCATGATTTTGAAAACCTTTTTTTTTTGTAAGCTTAGGTGGGACCTTCTCATTTTCGAGTTTTTACATGTCCGTTATTCACCCCATTTCCAGGGAGGGTAGCACAAGAATCGAACCCAAGATCTCCGGTTCGGTGAGACTTCATTTCCACGGCCATTGCCACTTGAGCTACCCCATGCGGACCATGATTTTGAAAACCTTAAAATAAGGTGATAAAATCATTTTTCTATTTAGCATTAGGGATGACTCTTATTTAGGTTGGGCTTAGCTAGAAAAAAAAAAAAAAAAAAACAAAATAAAAATAGTATCCATGGTTATGAAAATGCCAAAATAAGGTAAAACTAGACATCCAAATTTATTTCATAATAAAATGAACAATATAGTTGAGCATATGTTACAACATTTTGAGTGAAACCTAGTTATTATCACTTAGTCAATGAAAATTGATTGTTTTGATTCTCTTTTCATTTTTTTTTTAAGATATAGGTGTTACTAAAATGTTAATCTAGTTATACAAAAGGATTAAGATTGTTTGAGGAAATATATATGAAAACATTGTTCAAACTTATGAAGATTTGGTTAGTTTAAAAAGTTTGAAAAAGGTATTCATGTATACAAGACTCTATGCAGAAGGGAAAGTTTCATATCTATATCTTAGCTTTATCTAGATGAGATTATTCCGTGCGTAACATATTTATTGATTATATAATTAAGTTATTTTGTGCATAAAATATTTATTGAATATATAATTAAGAAGTTTAGGAAGATTAAAAGTGAGAAAAAAATTACTATTATTTATTTAGAATTTTATTTGTTTATTTCATGCATAACTTATTTATTTAATATATAACTAGCACAACCGCATTAATAAATGTGGTTGATAAACACCGATACACATCAATTATCAATAATATTAAGAATTAATTTTATTATCAATAATATTAATATAAATATAAAGACCATATTAATAATAATTAATATTATATTATTACTATTGTATTAAATAATAATAATATTATTATTATTATTAATATGATATGAAATATAATAATTAATAATAAATAAATAAGATAATAACAACAATTATATTAATAATCATTTAATAAATTATATTAATACTCATTTAATAAATAATTATGAAATAAACATTTAATAAACATCAAACAACAATTTAAATGTGGCTGATATGAAATTCAACTTTAAACACTCTACTAGAACACACTTATTAAATGCTAACCTATTCCAAAACACACTGAGACCGATGAAAAAAGATGCACCAATTGAAATCAACAAGATAATGATAACAACCATTCATGCTTTCCATTCAATCCCTTCACACATTGTTTTTCATTTTTTCATAATGTTGAAAAGAAAAAGGTGGTGAAATATGCAAACCATCTATTGCTTTAACTCTTGATATAGCTATAAATGTTAGAGGAATAATATTAAACCCAGGCAAAAAATAATATGAAACGTAAAATAAACACGCTTGACTACAATTTTCCATCATTGATTTTCATATTGAGATGATGTTTGTCACAATGTGATGTTGGACCATGGTTGACCATGGTTCATTTTCATATTGAGACAATCTTTGGCACGTTGTGACATTGGGCCATCGTTGACCATGGAAAACGAAGATTGTAAACCCAATCGATTTATATTAAACCCTAGGATTAATATTATACACCTTATGAATAATATCATACCCTAGGAATATGAACCAAATAAACCCGAGGGATTGATATTATAAACCGAACGGAATAACAAACCCAATGGATTAATTCTAAAATCCAAAGGTATATAAACCCAAGGGATTAAGATTATGAATGCAAGGTATATAAACCCTAAAGGGATTGATATTATAAATCCAAGGGATTAATACTAAAAACCCAACAGATTGATAATATAAACCCAAGGAAATGATATTAAACCCAAGGGATTAATATTATAAACCCAAGCTATATAAACCCTAAGATAAATATTATAAACACAAGGGAATAAACCCAAGGGATTATAAACCCAAGGGAATAATATTAAACCCAATGGATAAATACTATAAACTCAAGTTATATAAACCCTAAGTTAAATATTATAAACTCTTGAATAAATATTTGTCACAATGAGATGTTGGAGTATGGTGGACCACGATTGATTTTCATATTGAGGCAATGTTTGTGACAATGCCACATTGGAAAATTTCTTACTATCATTGACCATGGTTGGTCTCCAAATTAAGATAATATTTATCATAATGTGACATTGGACCATGGTTGACCATGGATGACCATGGTTGTGACAATGTGGCATTGGACCAAGAGACTCTTTGTCACAATGTGACCATGGTTATTGACTATGATTGACCATGATTGACCATGGTTGATTTTCATATTAAGAAAATTTGTATCACAATGTGATGTTGGACCATCGTTGACCATGATTATAAACCCAATGGATTTATATTAAACCTAAATATCAATATTATAAACCCTAAGAATAATATAATACCCTAGGAATATAAATCCTTAGATCAATAAACCCTATAAATTATTATTTATAGACTTTTTTAATGAAAAAAATTCAAAATATAGTGCAAAATATTAAAAACAAATGAATAATATATAATGATTTTTTCAAAAATAAATTCGTACAAAATAAAATGAAACGAAATAAGAATTTCTAAATTCATAAATTAATTTACTATAATTTCATGTGAATATATTAAATTTTTAAAAAATGTATCATGTGAAACGTTATTGATGGAATTTTAAATCTATAAATTTAGAATTTTTTAATGTATGATATATTTCAAAAATTGATAATTAAATAAATAAATAAAAAACCTAATTTTATCTTTTTGCTTCATCTATTTTACTTATAATCAATTTACAATATAATGTATTTCAAATTTGAAAAATAAAAATATGTGTCAAAACATCAACCATAATTTCTAAATTTCACAATTTATTAATCATGGAGAAACTTAGCATGGAACTTATTTATATAAAAAAAATGTACTTCATAAATAAAATATTTCAATGCCATATTAAGTAAAATATTTCAATGCAACTAATATGTACAATGAAAGGAAATAGATTTGCATGGCTAAAACATTTTTAAGCATTTCAAGTAACGTTATTATTTTATATTTGGGCTATATTTTTTTTGTCAATTTTATCTTTGAGATGCAAACATTTTTTTTTTTACATTTAAAAAAAATTACAACAAGAAATTATATCTCTAAACACTTCTTAGATTTGTGACTAAAATAGATCAACCCTGATATTTACATAAAAAAAAACTAATAAGGTCAGCTTGGAATTTGAATATTTGTTATTGAATGATTGTTAATAATTCATTCATGGTACTTTACCCAATTCTACACTAATCCTACATTGAAAACCTAGGATAGAGCAAATTTATAATTAAGCTAATTTTATGCATTTGTTTTTGAAAAGTAAAGCAATCTTCTATAGAACACTCCTTAAAATCATTAACATCTAAACCACAGTCAGTTACTATATTTATAGTGGACACATTAATGATCTCATGGAGATTTGTGGCATAAGTTTGTCAAACCTTGTACTCCTCATTTGTGCGGCAACACATATTCCTCTTGAGTGTCAAGGTCCCGTAAGTTGGCCCTGTGATCCAATATGAAATGCCCAACCTTCTCATAGAGGTTGTCCACATTAAATTTCACACTATCATACACCTATGGAAGTGTGCAAATAATGTATGTTCAGATACATGTAAAGCAGACAGGGAAGTAAGCTGTTGCCACGAGTATAGGAAAATACCTTGTTATATATGTTATGGAAAACTTTAATATTAATCGAAGAAGACCTAGCACTCACAACTTGTAGTCCACGTTATTAACTTGTATCCCACATTCTTCTAGTGTTGGAGTACACAATATGATCATCGAACATGTCGAGAGACATAATCTTAATGCCAGAGAGGATGGAATTTATTTGCGCCATAGTGAAGATATAGTAAAACACCTTGTGATATATTTGATTATATATAAATGAATGTTATAAATAATAATGAGGAAATTATTGTGAAGGATCTTATTACAATTGGAATAATTTCAACATGCAGGAACTTATTAGAATTGGAGTAATCTCAAATCCCTAGGAAATTGGTGGGTGGGGAGCCACGTGGCATAATATAATTTTTTAAATTTATTAAAAGTAATAGACCATTTTTCTAAATAAAATTTAATTATATATAAATGAATGTTATAAATAATAATGAGTAACTTATTAGAATTGGAATAATATCAACATGGGGGAACTTATTAGAATTAGAATAATCTCAAATCCATAGGAAATTAGTGGGTGGGGAGCCACGTGGCACGAATATAATTTTTTTAATTTATTAAAAGTAATTGACCATTTTTCTAAATAAAATTTTCTTATATATAAATGAATGTTAGAAATAATAGTGAGGAACTTATTACAATTGGAATAGTCTCAACATGGAGGAACTTATTATAATTGGAATAATCTGAAATCCCTAGGAAATTGGTGGGTGGAAGCCATGTGGCATGAATCTAAGTTTTTAAATTTATTAAAACTAATGGGTCATTTTTCTAAATAAAAATTTCTTATATATAAATGAATGGTATAAATAATATTGAGGAACTTATTGGAATTGGAATAATCTCAACATGGAGGAACTTATTAGAATTGGAATAATCTCAAATACGAGGAAATTGGTGGGTGGGAGACTAGAATTGGAATAATCTCAACATGGAGGAACTGATGAGAATTGGATTAATCTCAAATACCTAGGAAATTGGTGGGTGGGGAGCCACATGGTATGAATCTTTTTTTTTTTTAATTTATTAAAAGTAATGGACTATTTTACTAAATAAAATTTGTTTATATATAAATTAATGTTATAAATAATAATGAGGAACTTATTAGAATTTGAATAATATTAGCATGGAGGAACTTATTAGAATTTGAATAATATCAACATGGAGGAACTTATTAAAATTGGAACAATCTCAAATCCCTAGGAAGTTGGTGGGTGGGGAGGTACAAGCAAATACAATTTTTCAAATTTGTTAAAAGTCAAGGCAACCTAACAAACTCTGTAATACAATACAAACATTGACAAACATTAAGAAGCATATGATGAGCATATTCCCTTGAGAATCAATCTTCCATATAAAGTTCATATATATACGCTTATCAATGAATTAAGAAGTTAAGAAAGATGAGAAGTGAAAAAAATCTATTATTATTTATCTAAATTTAATTTGTTTAGGAGAAATTATAAGGATGGGTAATAAAATATACAATTTTTATTAATTTTATCTCATTGTCCACTTTTATTCTTTTATTTGATGATTTTGGAAAAAAATTATTCAATTATTTTCTATTTTTTTTTTATATATTGAAAATTATATTGTTTTAAATGATTAGTACAATTAATATAATAATAAAGATATTGTTTATTATTTTATGCAATTTTTGTTGATGGTAAATGGGTGACCAGTTTAAATTCTTAAATTGTTACTCAATAGGTGCATTATTGAGAGAGTTTTTATTCCATAAGTCAACAATTAATTTCTTAAATTATTAACAAATAAATACACTTTAAACCATCTTTGATATAAATAAATTTTCTTTGAATAATATTGTCTATAAATAATTTTTATAACATAATTCATTAATCTTTAAAATGACTATCTTTAAAATGAAACACTATTCTCTAACCTTATCTTTAAAATTCCATACTAAAATAAAACACTTATCTTTTCTTTAACAATATGTGCACTGCGTTAATCAACCTCTAAATATTATATCACAATATATCAACCTCCAATTATATTTCAGTAATGATGGGCATGGATGCATTCGTAAAATGTGAAGCTTAGTTTGTTAGGGATCTCACCTTAGAACCCCAAGTATCTCTCAAGGCTAACATGGGTTTAGTTTTGTTTTATAGGTTAAAGTCCGGGATCTCACTTTATAATCCCAATTATCTCTCAAGGCTAACATGTGTTATAGATTAGGTAGAGAAAACTCTTTCTCTTGAAGTGGATGATCTTGTAGAAAATTTGGATTCTGCAAATTATACATACATAGTCTGTGTTTATTTTCTGATTTAATGGATTTTGGCTTTTGGCATCTTTCTTTCAAGAGTTGGTGAATCGGAATTGGTCCTTGTTTATGAAATTTATTTTTGATTGAAAAGATTCTTTGTGATATTTTATAGAAATGTAGCAGCTCATTAGAAAGTGTTTGATTATGGTCTCTCGTTTTTATATGCAACATTAAGGATGGACTTCATTTAGGTTGATCTTAGCTAAAAACCAAAAATAATAGTAATGGTCATGAAAATGTCAAAATAAGGTAAAACTACATATCCAAAATTACTTTGGTAGTTGAACATATCTTTCAACTTTTTGAGTGAACCCTGGTCTCGATCAATCCTCACATACTTGTAGTGATAGCATCTTGTAAGCGGAAAAATCATTTTTCTATTCAACATTAAGGTTGACCTCGACTTAGGCTTCACTTAGCTATAAAAAAAGACAAAATTAATAGCTATGATTTTTAAAACCTTAAAATAAGGTGATAACATCATTTTTCTATTCATCATTAGGGATGACTCTTATTTAGGTTGGGCTTAGCTAGAAAGAAAAAACAAAAATAGTAGCCATGGTCATGAAAATGTCAAAATAAGGTAAAATCACACATCTGAAATACTTTTATAATAAAAGGAACAATATAGTTGAGCATATCTTACATCATTTGTAGTGAACCCTAGTTATTATCACTTAGTCAAAGAAAAGTGATTGTTCTAATTCTCTTTTCGTTTTGTTTTTGAAGATATAGGTGTTACTAGAATTGTAATCTAGTTATACAAAAGGAGTAAGGTTGTTTGAGGAAATATACATATGAATACTTTGTTCAAACATATGAAGATTTGGTTAGTTAAAAATTTTTGAAAAAGGTATTCAAGTTTACAAGACTCCGTGTAGAAGGGAAAGTTTCGTATCTGTAACCTAGCTTTATCTAGATGAGACTATTCCATGTGTAACATATTTATTGAATATATAATTAAGAATTTTAGGAAGATGAAAAGTGAGAAAAATTACTATTATTTATTTAAATTTTTATTTGTTTATTTCATGCATAACTTATTTATTTAATATATAACTAGCACAACCACGTTAATAAATGTGGTTGATAAATGCTGATATGCATATCAATTATCAATAATATTAATAATTAATGTTATTATCAATAATATTAATATAGATATAAAACTATATCAATAGTAATTAATATTATATTATTACTATTATATTAAATAACAATAATAATTATATTATTATTATTTAATGAATTATATTATTACTATAATATAAAATAATAACAATAATAATAAACAAATAAAGATAATAACAACAATTACATTAATAATCATTTAATAATTTATATTAATACTCATTTAATAATTAATTATGAAATAAACATTTAATAAAAGTCAAACAACAATGTAAATGTGGTTGATAAGAAATTCAACTTTAAACACTCTACTAGAACACACTTATTAAACGCTAGCCTCTTCCAAAACACACCGATACTGATGACAAAAGCTGCACCAAATGAAATAAACTAGATAATGATAATGACCATTCATGCTTTCCAACCAATCCCTTCTTGCATTGTTTTTCATTTTTGCATAATGTTGAAAAGAAAAAGACGGCAAAATATGAAAATCATCTATTGATTTAATTCTTGATATAGTTGTAAATGATAGAGAAATAATATTAAACCGAGGGGATAAATAATATAAACCCTAAAATAAACATGCTTGACCATGATTTGCCATAATTTATTTTCATACTGTGTTGATTTTTCTCACAATGTGATGTTGGACCATGGTTGACCATGGTTCGTTTTCATATTCAGACAATCTTTGGCACGTTGTGACACTGGACCATTGTTGATCATGGATTGCCATGATTGTAAAACCAAGTGATTTATATTAAACCCTAAGATTAATATTATAAACATTATGAATAATATTATACCCTAGGAATATGATCTGAATAAACCCAAGGGATAGATATTATAATCTAAAGGGAATAATAAACCCAAGGGATTAATTCTAAAACTTAAAGGTATATAAACCCAAGGGATTAGTATTATAAATGCAAGGTATATAAACACTAAAGGGATAGATATTATAAACTTAAGGGATTAATACTAAAAAACCAAGGGATTAAAAACCCAGCGGATTGATAATATAAACCCAAGGGAATAATATTAAACCCAAGAGATTAATATTATAAACCCAAGGTATATAAACCCTAACATAAATATTATAAACCCAAGGTATATAAACCCTAAGATAAATATTGTAAACCCTTAAATAAATATTTGTCACAATGTGACGTTGGAATATGGTTGACCACGATTGATTTTCATATTGAGACAATGTTTGTGACAATGCCACGTTGGAAAATTTCTTACCATGATTGACCATGGTTGATCTTTATATTGATACAATCCTTATCACAATGCGATGTTGGACCATGGATGACCATGGTTTTGAAAATGTGTTATTGGACCAAGAGACTCTTAGTCACAATGTGACCATGGTTATTGACAATGGTTGACCATGGTTGAGACAACATTTGTCACAATGTGAAGTTGGAACATGGTTGACCATGGTTGATTTTCATATTGAGACAATGCTTGTCACAATCTGACATTGGTTGATTTTCACATTAAGAAAATCGGTATCACAATGTGATGTTGGACCATGGTTGACCATGATTATAAACCCATGGATTTATATTAAACCTAAATATTAATATTATAAACCCTATGAATAATATTATACCCTATAGATATGAAGCCTTTGATCAATAAACCCTATTAATTATTATTTATAGACTTTTTAATGAAAAAAATTCAAAATATAGCAAAAAATCTTAAAAACATATGAATATGTATAATGATTTTAAAAGAAATCATAAAAAAAAATGAAACGAAATAAGCATTTGTACATTCATAAATTCATTCACTATAATTTCATTTGAATATATTAAATTTTGAAAAAATGTATCATGTAAAACATTATTGATGGAATTTTAAATCTATAAATTTACAATTTTTTGATGTATGATATATTTCTAAAATTTATAATTAAATAAATAAAAACCAAAACCCAATTTTATATTTTTACTTCATCTATTTTACTTATAATAAATTTATAATAAATGTATTTGAAATTTGAAAAATAAAAATACATTTCAAAACATCAACCATAATTTCTAAATTTGATAATTTATTAATCATGGAGGAACTTATCATGAAAATTATTTATATCAAAAATGTACTTCATAAGTAAAATCTTTCAATGTCGTATTAAGTAAAATATTTCAATTTCAACTAATATGTACAATGAAAAGAAATAAATTTTCATGGTTAAATAATTTTTAATAATTTCAAGTAATGTTATTATTTTATATTTGAGCTATATCTTTTTTTTGTCAATTTTACCTTTGAGATGCAAACATTTTTTTTTTACATTTTAAAAAAATTATACAAGAATAAATTATGTCGCTCTAAACACTTCTTTGACTTGTGATTAAAATAGATCAACATCGATATTTAAATAAAAAAACTAATAAGATTAACTTGCAATTTGAAAATTTGTTAATGAATGATTGCTAATAATTCATTCATGCTACTTTACCTAATACTACACTAATCCTACATTGAAAAACTAGGATAGACCGAATTCATAGTTGAGCTATTTTTATATATTTGTATTTGAAAAGTAAAGCAATCTTCTATAGAACACTCCTTTTAACATCTAAACCACACTCAGTTACTAAATTTATAATGGACACATAATTGATCGCGTGGATATTCGTGGCATAAGTTGGCCAAACTTTGTACTCCTCATTTGTGTGGCGACACATATTCCTCTCGAGAGTCAAGGTCTCGTAATTTGGCCTCATGATCCAATATGAAATGCCCAAATTTCTCTTAGAGGTTTTCCACATTGAATTTTCCACTATCATACACTTGTGGTAGTGTATAGATATATGTATGTTTAGATACTGGTAAAGCAGACATGGAAGTAAGTTGTTGCCACGATTATAGGAAAATACCTTTTTATATATGGTATGGAAAACTTTGTTACCAATCGAAGAAGACATAGCACTCACAACTTGTAGCCCACATTATTCTAGCATTGGAGTAGACAATATGATCTTCGAACATGTTGAGGGACATCTTGATGCCAGAGTGGATGGAATTTTTTTGCACCATACTGAAGACATAGGAAAATACCTTGTGATATATTTAATTATATATAAATGAATGTTATAAATAATGATGAGGAACTTATCATGGAGGAAATTATTAGAATTCGAATAATATCAACATGGAGGAACTTATTAGAATTGGAACCATCTCAAATTCCCGAAATTGGTGGGTGGAGAGCAATTTAAATTTATTAAAAGTAATGGACCATTTTTCTAAATAAAATTTAATTTTATATAAATGAATGTTATAAATAATAGTGAGGAACTTATTAGAATTTGAATAATATCAACATGGAGGAATTGATTAGAATTAGAATAATCTCAAATCCCTAGGAAATCGTGGGTGGGGAGCCATGTGGCACGAATATAATTTTATAAATTTATTAAAAGTAATTGACCATTTTTGTAAATAAAATTTTCTTACATATAAATGAATATCATAAATAATAATTAGGAGCTTATTGGAATTTGGAATAATATCAACATGGCGGAATTTATTATAATTGGAATAATCTCAAATCCCTAGTAAATTGGTGGGTCGGAGCCACGTGACATAAATCTAAGTTTTTAAATTTATTACAAGTAATGGACCATTTTTATAAATAAAATTTTCTTATATTTAAATGAATGCTATAAATAATAATGAGGAACTTATTGGAATTGGAATAATCTGAGAATGGGGGAACTTATTAGAATTGAAATAATCTCAAATCCTAGGAAAGTGATGGGTGAGGGGCCAACTAATCTAATTTTTTAAATTTAATAAAAGTAATGGACCATTTTTCTAAATAAAATGTGCTTATATATAAATGAATGTTATAAATAATAATGATGAACTTATTAAAATTGAAATAATCTCAGCATGTAGGAACTTATTAGAATTGGATTAATCTCAAATCCCTAGGAAATTGGTGGGTGGGGAGCCACATGTAACAAATCTAATTTTTTGAATTTATTAAAAGTAATGGACCATTTTGCTATATAAAATTTGCTTATATATAAATGAATATTATAAATAATAACGAGGAACTTATTAGAATTGAATAATATCAACATGGAGGAAGTTATTAGAATTGGAATAATCTAAAATCCCTAGGAAGTTGGTGGGTGGGGTGGCACTAGCACGAAAATAATTTATTAAATTTATTAAAAGTCAATGCAACCTAACAAACTCTGTCATACACAACAACCATTGATAAACATTAATAAGAAGCATAGCATGAGCATATTCCCTTGAGAATCAATCTAGGCCCCAAATTAAAATAAAAGCCAACAAACCTCTTTCCATCTAAAGTTCATATCGGTGCATTAAGTTGAAAAAGATAAGAAGTGACAAAAAAACTATTATTCTTTATCTAAAATTTAATTTGTTTACTATAAATTATAAGGATAGGTAATAAAGTATACAATTCTTATTAATTTTATTTCATTGTCCACTTTTATTCTTTTATTGGATGGTTTTGGGAAAAAATAATTCAATTATTTTCTGTTTTTTTAATATATTGAAAATTATATGGTTTTAAATGATTAGTACAATTAATATAATAATAATAAGGATATTGTTTATTATTTTATGTAATTTTCTTTGATGGTGAATGAGTGACCAATTAAATTCTTAAATTGAGGATGAATAAGTACATTATTGAGAGATTTTTATTTGATAAGTCATCAATTAATTTTCTAGATTAATAGCGAGTAAATACACTTTAAACCGTCTTTATATAAATAAATTTTCCTTAAATAGTATTCGTTATAAATAGTTTTTATAACATAACTTTAAAATGAAACACTATTCTCTACCTTATCTTTAAAATTCCATAGTAAAATAAATCACTGTTATTTTCTTTAACAATATGTGTATTGCGTTAATCAACCTCCAAATATTATATTGCATATATCAACCACCAATTATATTTCAGTAATGATGGGCATGGATCCATTCATAAAATGCGAAGCTTAGCTTTGTTTTATATGTTAAAGTCAAGGATCTCACATTAGAACCCCAAGTATCTCTCAAGGCTAACATTTGTTATAGATTGGGCAGCAAAAATTCCCTCTCTTCAAGTGGATGATTTTGTAGCAAATTTGGACTCTGCAAATTATACATGGCGCACTTATTTTCTGATTTAATTGATTTTTGCTTTCGGCATCTTTCTTTCGAGAGTGGGTGAATCGGAGTTGGTCCTTGTTATATTTTCTAGAAATGTAGTGCTCATTACAAAGTGTTTAATTATGGTATCTCATTTTTATATTCAACATTAGGGATGGCCCTGATTTAGGTTGAGTTTAGTTATAAAAACAAAAATAATAGTCATGGTCATGAAAATGTTAAAATAAGGTAAAACTATAGATCCAAAATACTTGGGTAGTTGAACATATCTTTCAACTTTTTGAGTGAACCCTAGTCATTATCAGTTATACAGAGAAAAGTGACTGATACGCTTTTCGTTGATTTTTTTTTGAAGTTATAGGTGTTACTAGAATGGTAATCTAGTTATACAAAAGGAGTAAAGTTGTTTGAGGAAATATATATGAAGACTTCGTTCAAAATTATATTGTTTTAAGTTATTAGTACAATTAATATAATAATAAGGATATTGTTTATTATTTTATGGATTTTTGGATTGATGGTGAATGGGTGAGTAGTTTAAATTCTTGAATTGATGATGAATGGGTGCATTATTGAGGAAGACTTTCCTATGATAAATTCTAAAAGTTTATTGGATTGATGGTCAATAGGTGCATTCTTGGATTGAGGGTGAATGAGTACACTAGAAAGAGAGTCTTTGTTTGATAAGTCATCAACTAATTTCTTAAATTCATAACGAATAGGTACATAATTCATTAATCTTGAAAATAAAACTCAATTTTAAATATATCATCCTCGTCCTCCTCCTCCTCGAAAAATTCATTGTATAATTTTTTCTATGTCATTAGTAAACATTTTGATTTCTCTTTAAGTATTTTATTATTATACATTGTAACAACCTATTTATTATTATTAATATTTAAAAATCATTAATGTTGATGAGAAAAATTAACTTTAAAGAGATTGATGTATTTTAACCTCCTAGTCCTCCTCCAAAAACTCATTGTATAATATTTTTTTTAAATCATTAGTAAAAATTTTGATTTCTATTTAAATATTTTATTATTATATGTTGTAACAATTTATTTACTCCTTATTAGTTTTTAAATCATTAGTAAACATTTTGACTCCTCCTCCTCAATTGTTTTTAAATCATTAGCAAACATTTTACCTGCTCCTCCTCCTCCTTGATTTCTCTTTTAGTATTTTATTCTTATATTTCTCTTTCAGTATTTTATTATTATACATAGCAACCTATTTGTGATTATTGTTATTTAAAAATTCATTATATATATATCTATATATCTATATATATATATATATATATATATATATATATATATATATATATATATATATTTTAAAAACAATAATAAACACATTTTATTATTATAAATTGTAACAACCTATGTTGCGCTATCAAGGTTACCTTTATCCTCATTCCTTATCATTCTCCACAACCATCCATGCACATATATTTATAAATTTAAATTTTTATATTTTAAAAAAAGAAAAATAATTTTATTTTTTATATTTTATATTAATAATAATGTTATTATAACTTAATTTATTTTTAATCAATATTAGAATTATATTTAAAATAATAACTTTATCATATTAAATTACTTCAAACGTTTTTATATTCTTATTAAATTTTAATTCATAAATCATTTTCATAATAAATTCTATGTTTAATACATATTAAAATTTTATTAAAAACAATAAGTTGACTTAAAATTTATGCATGAAGTATGAAATTGCAACAATTATATAGGCATGTACCTTGTTCTATTTATTGGAAAATCCTCCTTGTATGTAGTTGTTTTTTATACTTATTAAAATATGTTTGTTTATTTATTTATTATTATTATTATGTGCATGAAGTATGAAATTGCAACAATTATATAGGCATGTACCTTGTTCTATTTATTGGAAAATCCTCCTTGTATGTAGTTGTTTTTTATACTTATTAAAATATGTTTGTTTATTTATTTATTATTATTATTATGTGTATGATAAAAATATATGTATTTATTATGTTTGTAATTTTAATTTTATATTAAACAAAAATATATTTAAATTTTTAGTTAAATTATAAATATTCTATTAAAAAATATAAAAGATATAAATGTATATAAAAGTTTATTTAATTGTTATAAAACTTATTTTTGTTAAAATATGCTTGAAAATAATTGATATGTAAATTAAATGGATAGTATATTGGATATATGTATACTTTATCTAATTTTAATAATTAAATTATAAAAAAAAATGTTTTTTGGTTTTTCCAAATTTTATATTAATTATGTATGGTTGTTAATAAATGAAAGTAGATTTATTATTATTATTTAAGGTAAATTACTTCATCTAAAATGAGATGGTTTAAAAAGTACAAATTCTCACTCATATCAAATGCCTCTACAAAAACTCTTAAAACACCAAAATAATATTAAAACAATACTCTAAATCCATATAGGATTTCAAGTTGTTTGGTCTTGAATTACAATTACATTTCAACTATTTTACTTTTATTTAAATAAATATTTTAAAACAAAAACACAAAGTTAACTTCGATTTAAATTTTGATGGGGAATAAATGCACAGCGGAAAGAAAATAGGAAATGGTTTTTTTTATATAGTAAAATTAGTTGTCATAGCCAAGCATAAAACAAATATTTCGAGGAGACTTACCAGATAAAGAGGGGATGGAAAATTAAAGACAAAGGCAGAAAATTAACTAATTTTAAGTTAATCATTCAAGTTACGACATGGAGAGAGCGAGTAAGCAGACAACTAATGCGACCACAACACAACCGTGCATGATCACCCCATGAAGCCCACACAGCAACCAGACCTCCAAAAAGAGTTATCTCACGATCATCTCATTAACCTCCCACATCAGCACCACACAATCATCCCAACCACAACGCGATACGTACCATTAATTGGAGGAAAGTAGAGCACACCTATACGAGAAGCAAGCCGCCCAGCACACCTAAAATTATGATTATTTTGCTTGAAATCTTTCTATTTGACCCATTCATCTGCTTCCCTGGTGGATAAGCCCCCGGTGTAACAGCTGGCGACTCTGTGTGCCGCTTCGTTGGTGCAATAGCTGGCACTTTTGCCGTGGATGGAGATGGAGGCAAAATCGAGTTAAAGAAAGGATACATTTCATAATGGGCATTGCAGCTTTTGCTCAAAACCGTAGCTCCTGCGCTTCCAGGAATTCTTGATAAAATAAAATTGATTGTGCTTAAGAGACATATTTTGCATTGGATACTCGATATATCTCTCGTGCACTGCACCACATCGTAAATCCTTCGAAACAGGGAGTCTGTACTTGTTCCCGAAGCATATAACTTAGATCCAGATGCTGCTTGTTATGAAACCAGCTCAAGAAAAGATAGAAAAGTTAGATCAACGCCTTAGAATTTAGCCTCTTCGAGGGGGCAACCTCCTTTACATTACATAAATGAACAATTCTTGGATGATACAAATGACAAAACCTCCTTTCTATATATAGGAGTCTAAGGAGTCACAATATAATCCAGCCGACCTAACAATAATAATATAAAGCCACAAAAATAACAATAGAGGGATTCTATGGGGCACAGAAATAACAATATGGGGGTAATAGGGGCACAACAATATAAATAAGGGGTATAACTACAATAGTAATGGGGTAATCACTAGCATTATAGGGACCCAATATGCCCCTCTCCTTCAAAAAAGTGTTGTCATCAACGCTTGAGTAGTTCTGGATACTTCTGCATAAAATTCTCATCCTTCCATGTGGAATCTTCAACAGATAAGTTCTTCCACTTGATAAGATACTCTGAAATTGCTCGATTTCGTAGCTGTCGAGTTCTTGTTTCTGTGACTGCTTCCAGTTCCAATATAATTTTTCCTTCCTCGTCAAGTTCTAGCAATATTGTTTGAATTGGGAGCTTGTCACCTATAACCTTCTTTAAACATGAAACATGGAAAACTAGGTGCAATCGAGAAGCTGCAGGAAGCTCCAATTCGTATGCCATAGTACCAATCTTTTGCAACACCTTGTACGGACCATAATACTTTGGTGATAATTTATTATCCTTCTTAGCTTGCTTTAGGGACATTTTCTTATATGGTTGTAGCCGTAGGAATACCCAATCACCTACATCAAAACTTCTTTCACTGCGATGTTGATCTGCCTGTTGTTTCATTCTATTTTGTGCCAACACGAGGTTATCCTTTAAGAGTTGGAGGACTTGTTTTGATGTTCGATGTGATGTTCCACTGCCTGAACCTTAGAATTTTCTCTTAAATATGATGTGATGGATGGTGGTTGATACCCATAAAGTGCCATAAATGGGGTCATTTTTGTTGCTGTATGGAAGGAAGTGTTATACCACCTTTCAGCCAGAGGCAACCATTTGACCCATTGTGTCTGTTTATCAGATACAAAGCAACGAAGATATCCTTCCAAACATTTGTTTACTATCTCAGTTTGCCCATCAGATTGAGGATGATAAGATGAGCTATGAGCTAACTGAGTACCAAGACAAGAAAATAATTCTGTCCAAAAATTTCCAGTGAAAATGGGATCTCTGTCACTTACAATAATCTTTGGGTTTCCATGTAGCTTTTGAACTGTTTCCATAAATGCAGTAGAAACTGTACTGGCTTTAAATGGATGTGATAATGCACAAAAGTGTGCATACTTGGTAAGTCTGTCAACTACCACCATGATGACACTCTTTCCCTCAGACTTGGGTAAACCTGTGATAAAATCCATTGAAACCTCCTCCCAACGTTGGCTTGGAATGGATAAAGGTTGTAATAGACCTGGTGTCTTAATTGTTTCAACTTTATTTTGCTGGCAAACCAAACATTCCGCCACAAACTTTTGAATATCTGATTTAAGGCCATCCCAAAAAAATTCCTTCTTAACCCTGTGGTAAGTTTTTAAAAATCCTGAGTGCCCTCCTAAGGGAGAAGTGTGCAATTCCATAAGAATCTTTTGTTTTAGCTGGGAATTCTTACAGAGGTATAAGCGATCTTTGTACCATAACGAATCATTTTGCCAGCTAAATGTATCAGAAGTACTGGAATCTTGTTGTAGCTTTCGAATAAGTGCCCACACTTCTTCGTCATTCTTCCATTCCTCCCTTGCTTCGTTTATCCAATCTGGTTGGATAATAGAAATGGCACACAACAATGCTTCCACATCCTCATCCTTTCTTGAGAGTGCATCTGCCACCACATTTTGCTTTCCTTTTTTGTAGATGATTTCAAAGTCATAACCCAACATCTTTGTGACCCACTTTTGTTGCTCTTCAGAGGATAATCTTTGTTCTAAAAAGTATTTAAGGCTATCATGATCCGTTTTTACCTTGAAGTGTCTTCCCATTAGGTAGGGTCGCCATTTCTTAAGTGCATGGAGTATTGCCAACATTTCCTTCTCATAAATAGCTTTGCTTAAAAACTTTCCCTTGATTGGACGACTTTCAAAAGCAATGGGTCTTTCATCTTGCATTAGAACAACACCAATTCCATTTCCTGAAGCATCACATTCCACAATAAAGGTTTTTGTGAAGTCCGGTGTAGCTAAGACCGGTGCTTGGCACATTGCCTCTTTAAGATGTTCAAAGGCCTTTGTTGCTTCCGGAGTCCATGAAAATGAATCTTTCTTCAATAATGTTGTTAGAGGTGCTGCTATTCTCCCATAATTCTTAACAAACTTGCGATAATACCCTGTCAACCCAAGAAATCCTCGCAGATGCTTTATGGATGTGGGGATTTTCCATTCCTTAATGGCTTTAATTTTGCTAGGGTCTACCTTAACTCCTTCATGAGATACAATATGACCCAAATATTCCACCTCCTGGACTCCAAAGAAACATTTGGATCTTTTTGCATATAATTGTTTCTCCTCCAATAGTTGTAGCACCCTGTCAACATGTTCAACATGATCCTTCCAAGACTTGCTGTAGATTAGTATATCATCAAAAAATACTAACACAAATTTTCTAAGGAATGGTTTGAAAATTGAATTCATCAAACCTTGAAATGTTGAAGGTGCATTGGTAAGGCCAAAAGGCATGACCAAAAATTCATAATGACCCTCATGAGTTCTAAATGTTGTTTTCGGAATGTCTTCAATCTTCATTCTGATTTGATGATATCCCGAACGAAGATCCAACTTGGTGAAGTAAATTGATCCATGCAATTCATCCAGTAATTCATCAATAACAGGAATGGGGAACTTATCTTTAATAGTGAGCTTGTTGAGCTCCCTATAATCCGGACACATGCGCCATGATCCATCCTTCTTGTGCACCAATACTACTGGAGCTGAGAAAGAACTTTGACTCGGTTGAATTATACCAGCCTCTAGCATTTCTGCAACCATACGTTCAATTTCACTTTTTTGGACATAGGGATATCTGTACGGCCTGATGTTTGGAGGAACACTTCCTGGAATCAGATGAATAGCATGATCATGATCACGCATAGGTGGGAGACCTTTTGGAGTCTCAAATACCTTGGAATGATTGTCCAGGACTTTTTGGAGATCTGGAGAAATAGATGATTCCAATGTGGAAACATCTAGCGAACATAATTGTGCAATTACACCTCTTTGCTCCTTTTTTAGAAGCTTTGTCATGCCATTAGAGCTGATTATCTTTCCTGGTTTCCCTGCAATACCCCTTAATTCAACTTCCTTTCCTTCCGTAGAAAATTTGATGAAAAGTTCTTGAAAATTAAAAGCTATTGTACCCAAGGATTGTAGCCATTGGACTCCTAGTACAACATCAGCACCTCCCATTGGAATGGAAAGCATTGGGCTAGTCAATACATATTCTCCCATGGATAGCTTGATATTATGGCACTTTCCAGAGCAATTTATTGTTCCTCCATTTGCAATCATCACTTGACACTCTGGTGCTGGATATAGGAAGCAATTCAATTCTTTTGCTACCCTACAATGAATAAAATTGTGGGTGCTTCCTGAATCAATCAACACTATTACCTTTTTCTTCTTGATTTGTCCTTCTATCTTGATGGTTTGAGGAGTGGTAATTCCTGCCAATGCATTACAAGATATGGTCGGATTTATTTGTTCTTCATCTAGGCTTTGTTCCTGGAGTATATCTTCTTCTTTTGACCTTTCTTGCTCCTTTTCTTCTTCCTCTTCACAATCTATGTAGAATAATTTCTTCTCAGCACACTTATGACCTTTAGTGTATTTGCTATCACAATGTAACAAAGCCCTTTTGCTCTTTTTTCTTCCAATTGTTGTGGTGTCAACCTTATAGGTTGTGGAAGACTAGGGGCAACAACACTTCCGTCTTTATAGTTGTGAGTGGTATGCTTCCTGGTTGCCATAATTTTGCTTTCCATTTTTCTTGCTAACCTGAATGCCTTCTCTAATGAATCAGGTTCCCAAAGGCGAACATCATGTTGGATATTATCCTTTAAAGACCCTATGAACACATCAATCCTATGCTCCTCTGGAATATCTTTTACCCTTATGTTCAATTTTTGGAACTCCTCAATGTGCTCCATTATTGAACCCTTTTGTTTGAGACTTATCAATTGGCTAAAAAAAGTGTTGCTTTTTGTATCTTCATAATGTGCTATCAATTCTTCCGTAAAAATTGCCCAAGTGATAAATTGTTTACGAGAGCAAAGCCATTGATACCATACAAACTGATTTGGTTCCAAATATACAGTTGCCATACGTACCTTTTGTGCGTTTTGCACATTATTGAGATCGAAGAATTGCTCCATCTGTAATATCCATGTGGCGGGATCCTTGCCATCAAACTTCCTCATATCGATTTTTGGAATATGGTGATTCTTCGATCCAACATTAGCGTCTATGGAATCATGATTAACATTTCTTTTGTTCTCATCATGAGTTTCCTTTACTACCTTTTCACCATTAGTGACCCTTTCTTGTAGCAACTTCTTCAATTCTTCCATGTCTGTCTTCAAATCTATCTTCAAATCATCCATCTTAGCTTCCATGCCCTTTATCTTAGATTCCACGCCATTTACATTAGATTCCACGCCACTTATCTTAGCTTCTGTTAGCTTTTGTGAGCGTGACATTTGTTGCACTTGTTCTTGTAATTTTGATATATCATGTAGCATTTCTTCCTCTTCTTCATGAGTCATGCTAGAGCTTTCAGGTTCCTTACTAGGTGTTTGCATTTTCTTTCCTCGGGGCATCAGTTACCGATAATAATGCTTTACTATGCCCTTTGAATTCCGTTAAACCAAGCTTACACAAAAAATTTAAAAAAAACTAACACCTTTTTTCACTTTATAGAAGCCTGATATTGAATCTGATGTATCTCTGTAATTTCGGATCATCCAGTTCTGAAATTACTACCTGTAGTAGCCTTCTCCGTCCTCTTTCCAATGCCACAAGTCTGAGCCAAATTGGATTCTCCAAGGAAGAGTTATGTGAAATCTCCCACAGTGACTTGCTTTTAGACTGGTTCAGCAGAGCGAACTTTTACGACGTGCCACGGGTCACTATTTCAACCTTTGAATCTGAAACACACACACAAGCAACAGTCCGTTCTCTTTCTGTACCTTGTTACAAAATTTCAATCCGATCCCCAGAGAGAAATTTATGACGATTTTCCCCAGGTCACCTGTTTTTAATGTAATTCAGGAGTCTGCAAAAAGACCAACTTCCTCAGATCATATCTCTGCAAATATCACGCGAAAAGCTCTAAAATTCTAAACCAAAGTTCAGCGTGATTTCTTCTCAAATGCGTTTTTTTTGCGACTTCTGAAACATCACAGAAAAAAAGTTATAGCGAAAATGCCACGATGACCTGTTTGGAGCAGCGAAACCCTAGAATCCAAAGCTCTGATACCAAATGTTATGAAACCAGCTCAAGAAAAGATAGAAAAGATAGATCAACGCCTTAGAATTCAGCCTCTTCGAGGGGGAAACCTCCTTTACATTACATAAATGAACAATTCTTGGATGATACAAATGACAAAACCTCCTTTCTATATATAGGAGTCTAAGGAGTCACAATATAATCCAGCCGACCTAACAATAATAATATAAAGCCACAAAAATAACAATAGAGGGATTCTATGGGGCACAGAAATAACAATATGGGGGTAATAGGGGCACAACAATATAAATAAGGGGTATAACTACAATAGTAATGGAATAATCACTAGTATTATAGGTACCCAACACTGCTTCACCTGAAACAATATAAATAAGGGGTATAACTACAATAGTAATGGGGTAATCACTAGTATTATAGGGACCCAACACTGCTTCACCTGACAAACTGGTTAATAGGCTCTCAACAGCCGCGTTAAAAACATCGGGGGTGGATACATTACTTTGATTATAATTATACCATCCACCAGTAGACATTTGTCTGAAGAAATCATATTTTTCATACCGTAAGAAGCAGTCATCCAACAAAATTAAACCACCGCTTGTATTCCCACATTTGTGTTGAATTGTAGTGACTGCTCTATGGGAGCAGTTGCGGCACTGTTCGGCTGTTGTGTCCCTGGAACATTGTAGGAGGCCATATATTTGGCCATCCACACAAGTGTTAAAACGAGTTTGGGAGGTGTGTTGAACAAGACTATTAAAGACTGTATTCAGATTGCTGTCTAATGTATTATCGTGCGTATAGTTGAAGTCGAAAAAGCACACAGTGTGTGGAACCTGGAGTGCATTGGCAGGAAAAGCAATGAGTATGAGGAGAATTAGGATGATGTAGAAGAGCCTAATAATTTGCCCCATCACGAAGAATCCCTTCGTTGGAAGTAGAATTCTGGTGGTCACTGAACAAAGGAGACTCTGCAGGGGATGCCAACGTTGTTCCTGCAATTTTGTATATATAGATTTGAGTAATTGAATTGCATATTCTATATATAAGAATGAGAACAAGGTTCAAAGTTTTAGGCGCATTGTCCACCAAGGAAAAAAATAACCCATGAGAGTCAATTCAAGTCTGATACGAACCTTTTTGATATTTTTTGGGGTGTGGAGCGGGTATAACAGGATTCCACTTGACCACATTCACGTTTAAGATAAAAAGGCCAAAAAGTCTGTTGGTATTTCGCGCTATATATATTCACGGTTCTCTTTCCTTGAATGCCAGCATTACTTTGACTTTGACTCCAATTTGGTTCAACAAATAAACTTTTAAGATTTTATTGGTTCTCTTTCCCCTGTGAATGCCAGCGTTACTTTAACTTCGACTCCAGTTTGGTTCAACAAATAAAATTTTATAATTTTAAGATTTTATTAATTACGTTTGTGAACACCACTGGTGTATACAAACTTAGCTGATTTTGTTTTCTTAAAGGCGTAGTGCAATAAACAAACCAGGTAATTTATTGGATCTTTTTTCAATAATCCAAGATCATCTTTCTCTCTTTATATATATATATATATATATATATATATATGATTAGGTTTATCTTTTTTTATAAAGTTAAGGTTGAGTTGAGATTTTTGTGATCCATGTCAAGATTAAGAGAATTTTTCGGCTTAAATCACATGATGGTATATTTGTTGACGTGTTTTGAACCAACCAGTGTGGTTTATCATCAGGACAAATGCCTCGACAAATATACTATCACTGGTTCATCCTCAGGACAAGTGTCTCGACAAATATACTATCATGTGATTTAAGCCGAAGAATTCTCTTAAGATTAAGGTTATTATTACTAGTGAGTATCTCACATATCTAATTACTATACAAAAAGATAATTACTGTTAGGGTTAATATACCTATCATTAGGGATACTTATTATTACTATATAAGTTATAATACAATATACTTTATATATTAATATATAGAGATATAATAGGGATATATATTAATGAAGTGCTATATATTATAGATATGATAATACCTTATATAATATATTAATATAATATATATTATATATCATATTAATAATTGGATCATATTATATTATAATAATATATAGTTATTGTAGGTATATTAATTATATCTCATAGATACTAATAATATAGCTTAATGGTATTAGGTTATAGTAATTAGTCTCCATCTAATTTTTAGATCCTTTAGAAAAAGTTTTCCAAACTTTTCCTAGGAAATTTTAGTGACAATAACTAGAGCATAGGAATTACACACAAAGCATGTTGATAGGTCCTTGTGAATGTAGAGGGAAAGCAACTTATTCACGAAGCACTGAAAATGTACTTTTGAGGCTCTTGAGTTTCAATACAAACTTTATGATGGTGTATGGGTTAATCCCAAGAAAGTTGTAGCTATGTAACACTCTCCCTATCTTGAAAAATGACGAACTTATGTGAATTCTTTGGAATTTCAAATCCATAGTCTACAAAGCCTAACTATGGTAAGAAAAGCCTCCTGTCTACACCATATCAAACCCAAAAGTTGCACAGTTAACATGGTGGCCCTGGGTCTTTTTTATTGGGCTTGAGCTATAGGAGCTTCATTTAGCCCATGTTGTCCTCAATTACTCCCCTTACTCATATATAGACTCTAACACCCATTATTATTGTGTAAATTTTGCATTTATTGAACTAAAATTCAAATATACCCTGTAAAATTCATGTGTAGTTATTTTAGTACTAGATCACAAAACTTGATATTGTGAATATTGAAAGAGAGATTGGGTATCTTTCCTAACTATAATCAATTACTTAAGTGTACTAGATGGTTTTCAGAACTTCCCAATAGTGTTGATATGAAACTAAAGGCATTGAGATCTAACTATGGTGCTCACAACCTCCTAATCGCACACATATCCCCCTAAATGGAAGAAATCCTTTAAAAAGGATCCATGAGATAGTTTAGGGGCTTCTTCATGGGTAATAAGCCAAATAACCTTTATACATAGTCTCAAGAACTTATTTTCCTCCATTTCATACTTTATTGTCCCTAATACCCATTTGTATTTTGAAAAACATACCAATGGGTAGAGTCTATTTTTGTTTATTTCCCCTTACTAACCTCATTATAACAGAGAAAAATAAACTCTACCCTCTTACTAACCTCATCATAAGAATGCACACAATAAATACAACTAGAATCATATTGTACCTCATAAGCTAATGGGACTATATTCATAGGGACTTTTGGAATAAGAAAAAGGGGAAAAATTTGACAATTGTGTGAACTACAAAAATGGCAACAACTCATTTACACATAAAACTTTTAGATATAGAAATAAACAAAAAAAATTCCCAGAAAATGTAAATTGTGTTTGCTGTGTAGTATAGATTTAGTATGCAAACTACGAAAACACATATAAAAGAAAATACAAACTATGAAAACACATATAAAAACAATAAATAAGAACAAAAGATTTGGAACGAAAATACAAACTATGAAAACTCATATAAAATAAATAAATCAGAACCCAAGATTTGAAACTCCACAATTCCGGAGTCTCAGCATGCACATTTCCCTATATAATATTATTAGTATATATATTATATTATATATATTACTATATTATTATTCCTATAGTAACTATAATAGTATATATAATACTATATACATAATATTAATGATTATAATTAAAGTGGGGAATTTTAACCCATTCAGATAGTCATGAAAATGACTCTCTCATAGAAAGAAGTGACACAAGGCAACAACTCTGGTTCTAGGATTTAACAAAACTAGTGGCAGAGAGTACCAAGCATCCATGGAGACACAGGGAGGAGGGAGCTCCACTCCCTCCTACAGTTACATGGTAGAAAATAGAGGAAGAGGAGGGAAAAAGAACAAACCTCCACAGTCCTTGGAGTTCAATACAAAAGACACAGAAACTCAGAAGGCGGGAGGTAGCAAAACCAATGCAGATCAAGGGGCCCACGAAAAAGACTATTGGGATGAGAAAGAGGAACACAGAGGTCAAGGGTCAGAGAATAGAGCTAAGATGGGACCCTATAAACCCAAGACCACAACTAAACCTCAGCTTATTCTAAACGATCCAGCTCTGCAAGCGCACAGGGTTCACATGGCTAGCTATGCCATCATATGTAAATTTATGTGAATCTGGCCATCAGAGAAAGTGTTGTACACCTGGATAAAATAAAACTGGAAGCCAAAGGGGGAGTTAAATATTCATCTTGGATCCAAAGGTTTTTTCACTGTGGTGTTTGCGAACATGGAAGACAGGGACAGAATATTTGATGGAGGGCCATACTTCTTTACAGTTGTTGGACTCTATATGAGGCCATGGATGATGAAATTTGTGCCAGAATGAGAAACGTTCACTTTGGTACCGGTATGGATTCGACTATACTCCTTACCTTTAGATTACTGGATGCCAGAGTCTTTAAAAGCTATAGGTAATAAATTAGGTCATTTCTTAAAAATTTCAGAGGCAACTCTAAGGGGAAAATATAGATCCTATGCCCGTATATGTGTGGAGATGGACCTATCAGGAGCTCATTCTAGAAGTCTATGATGAGGAATGGGTTCAAGCAGCTGACTATGAACATATCCCATTCAGATGTCATAAATGTCATGAGCATGGGCATTTATCTAGAGACTGTCCTCTCAATCGAAGGGAGGAAAAACTAAATACCAATAAAGGAAAAGACCAGATAGGTTTCACCAAAGTAGGAGGAAAAGGAAAAGGAAGAGGAAGGAAGACACAAAAGAACCCTAGTGTGAATGATAAAACAAAAAGTTACAACAGTTTTGAGATCTTAGGAGAAAAAGAAGCTAAGGGAGGGGATAAAGAGAGTACAAAGAATCAGAGAGCAAGGGGGAAAGAAAAAGAGACCAGCATGGAGTACATTCAGGAACAGAATGAACACAAAATGGACCCTTTGAGTACCATGGAAGTATAAAAAGACTATGAAATGACTCAAAGTGAAAGTGGTACAAAGGATCAAGATTTACAGGAGATCCTGGAAAGGCAGAACCTAGAGTTGGAAAAGTTTCTAGAATAGGGCAGCAACTTGGGAATAAACTCCATCTCTCAGGAGGACATGGACAAAGTCCAACAAATATTCTTTAACAAGGCACATCAAATAGCTGCAGGAGTCAAAAGAGGACATGAAAACCAGGAAAACAAAGGAACATCCTCAATAGGATTAATAAGAGGAAAATTATCAAAGAATCCAGGCAAAAGGAGGGGAAGAAAAAGATAGAAAGAATTACTATTGGAGTGTGGCAAGCTCATGATTGATCCAGGAAGGATGAAAGGCCTTTCTAGTTACTCATCTATAACCCCACCTCAATGAAGATCACAACCTGTAACATTAGAGGACTAGGTAGTAAAAGAAAACAGAGGAATCTTGGTAAAAGGATTAGAGAGGAAAAACATGACATAGTATTCATATAGGAAACAAAATGCTCAGTGGAGAGGATCCACAAAAAACATATCAAATGGGTAAATAGATATGAATACCTTGAAGTTAATGCAAATAAATTTGTTGGTGGAATTCTCACTCTTTGGGATCCACAGGAATTTGGTGTGATTGATGCAGAGGCATCCAGACATCACCTTTCTCTGATTTTCTAACCGGAGGGTGACAGGCAATGTTACATGATCACGAATCTCTATGGTCCACAACCAATGGAGGACAAACTTTGACTCCTCACAACACTAGAGAATATGAAAAAGAGATACCTAGCTTTACCATGGATTCTTGGAGGTGATTTTAACATAACAAAATCACTCATGGAGAAGAAAGGAGGAACTAGTATACTTGGGAGGGATTCAATTTCCTTCCAGCACTTGATCACCAATATGAAATTGGTTGATATGGAAACAAGCAATGGAATCTTTACTTGGAATAACAAAAGCGGAGGTCCTACGCAAGTGAACTCAAAATTGGATAGATTTATGGTTTCAGAGGAACTTCTTCTCAGGGGAAGCATCATTACTACACTCATACTACCTTTTGGGGGTTCAGATCACTGCCTTATCTAATTGGAAGCTTCCCTTTTTGGCAAACCATGGAACACCCCCTTCAGCTTTGAGAATGCTTGGCTCACACACTCAGATTTCTCACAAATATTGAACAATGGTGGAAGGAAGGTCTTCATCTTCAAGGAAAAACTATGTTCCTGCTTCACTATAGGCTCAAACACATTAAAGGCATACTCAAAGACTGGAACAAAAGGAATTTGGTAACATCTTCAAAGCTAAAGGAGAGGTGGAAAAGAAACTAAAGGAAATAAACCAAATCCTTATCACAGAAGGCTGCATAGATGAAATGAAAGAGATGGCAGAGTCACTCCAGCAGGAGTGGGACAACAGATGCCTTCAAGAGGAAATACTCTGGAGATAGAAATCCAGAGTACAATGGATTAAACAAGGGGAGAGAAACACCAAATTCTTTCACAGATCCACCATAGCTCACAGAAACAACAAGAGAATTGTGAAACTTACAGATCAACATGGTATAGAGAGAGACACTCATGAAGAGATGGAGAAGGTTCTACTACAACATTTTTAGAAAATTGCTGAGGAAGCCTCGAAAAATAGATACCAGTTTATGGAAAAATTAACTCAGTACATCCCTAAATTGGTCACGAGAGAAGATAGTTTCAATCTCAATAGACGAGTAACAGTGGAAGAAATTGAGGAAGCTGTGAAACAAAAGCAAAATGGGAAAGCACTAGGCCCGAATGGCTTTAATGTGGACCTTTTCAAAGCTTGTTGGAAGATAGTGAAACAGGACATCCTGGAGGTAGTGGAAGAATCTCAAAGATTTAAGAAAGTCTTAAAGGCGCTCAATGAATCTTTCATAGCCTTAATCCCCAAAGAGGAGAAGGCCACCTCTCCAGATAGATTTTGACCTATAGCATTATGCAATGTGATTTACAAAATTATGTCCAAAAGTCATTTCCAACCGTCTTAAACCTCTCCCCCAACCCTAGTGTCAGAGGAACAAATAGGCTATGTGGAAGGAAGACAAATTATAGATAATATAATTCAAGCACATGAAATGGTTCATTCACTCATTACCAACAAACAAGCAGGAATGATAATGCAACTAGACATAGAAAAGGCCTATGACAAACTTAGCTGGTCTTACATAAGAGAAATTTTAAAAGCCTATGGCATTGATCAAAATTGGATTAAATGGGTTATGGTTCTAGTTACCACATCCAACTGTTCAATTCTTCTCAATGGCACTCCTTCCAAACCCTTCAAGCCTTCTAGAGGTCTCAGACAAGGAGATCTTCTTTCTCCATTCCTCTTCATTCTAATGATGGAAGGGTTAGGAAGAGCTATCAGAGCTACTAAGGAAGAAGGGAGAATTCAAGGTCTAAGACTCGTTCATGGTGGGGACACCGTGACACATCAACAATTTGTGGATGACACTATGCTTCAAGGCACACCCACTATTAAGGAAGCCAAAGCATTGAAACAGATTCTGAGTGAGTTTGCTAGGGCAAAGGGCATTGAGGTAAGTCTCACTAAATAAAAAATATTCTTTTTCAATACAGATATTTCAATTCAAATAAATCTTTCTATAATTTTGGGCTTTCAAAGGGAGACACTACCTGTGATGTACCTGGGAGTTCCTCTCACTGACAAACTGCTTCACAAGGATATCTAGGAGCCTATTCTTAATAAGCTAAAAGATAAGTTCAGGAAATGGACAAACAAAGCACTAAATATAGCAAGGAGACGAATTCTCAATAAGGTTTTCCTATAAAGTATCCCTATCTATATGCTATCTGTCATTCCAGCACCAGTCGGTGTAATGACCAATATAAGAAACATTCAGAGAGACTTTCCCTAGGGGAAAGGCGAAGGAAAGAAGAAATAGGCCCTTGTGGCATGGGATAGAGTATGCAAACCTAAGTCCCATGGTGTCTTGGGTCTTCATGACCCAGGAATTCTAAACAGAGTTCTTGGCACCAAAATCTAGTGGAGATGGTTGAAAGAAATTCAAGCCCCTTGGGAAAAAATCTAGAAGCACAAATATGCTAGTGAATGGCAAGAGGAAAATCTCATCAGAATGACAGGACAGTTAAAAGGTTTTGCAATATGGAATAGGGCATGGGAGAACAGAGCCCTAGTCCAAAACCATAGTTTCTGGGAGATCAGAAATGGGAACCTGGCTTAGTTCTGGGAGGACAATTGGTAGCAAGAGGACAATCTCTGAAGTGAAGAATTAGTATACATTCACACCGATACCATCAAGAAAGGACTAAGGTGGGTAAACAAATATTGGGATCAAGCAAGGAATGATAAGAAATGGAGAACTTTGAAACTTCTAGATTATAGTGGAATTGGCATGTTGCATACTCAAGCTACAACCCTTCAAGGTATTTTAGACAAGAGACAAATCTTGAACTCAAACTTGAATGATCAACTAAGATGGGGAAAGAACAAGACAGGTCTCTTCAACCTTAAGGAAGCCAAAAGAATAGATGCAACGCTAGACCTTCCTAACACTGATAAGACTTGGAAAGAAAACTCGGAAAATCCTCATTGGATGAAAGTAAAACTGTTCAAGTGGTTGGTTCAATAGGGCAAGATTCTGACATGGGATAACATAAGAAAAAGAGGTTTTATTGGCCCCTCAGGATGTCATTTATGCAGACAATAAGAAGAAACTACAAATCATCTACTGAATAGATGCACTTTTACCACAATACTTTGGAATTGGGTTGGAGAAGTATTTGAGCAGACAGACAGAAATGTTAATGATATCACTACTACGTTGAAGAATTGGCGGAAAAATATTTTGGACAATGAGATCATGAACTCCGCCTGGATACTGACCCCAGGATTCATAGTTTGGAATGTCTGGAAGGAGCACAGCAATAGGATTTTCAAGGAGAAAATGAGTCCGGTGAGTAGCATCCTAAAGCTAATCCTTAATCAAATAAAAGAGACTGTTCATATCATGGGAGATGTTGCTACTGGCAAACCCATCAATCAAAGAGAGGCCAAAATTTTGGAGAAGTTAGAGCTCAAGGTTCATCCCCATCAGGGTTCTATACAGATTAACAAGAAGACCTCAATAGGAAAGTCTTCTTGGCAACCCCCTTCTCATGGCTTTTCAAAATTCAACATAGACGGGGCTTCAAAAGGGAATTCAGGAGAAGCTAGTTATGGAGGGGTCTTGAGAGATGAAGAAGGAAACATACAAATCATCTTCCATAGTTATCTAGGAGAAGCAACCAGCAATATGGCTGAGCTCATGGCGATGGAATCATGCCTGGAAATACTGCTCAAGCACAACATTCACAATGTCATCATTGAAGCTAAGACAGAATTAGTCATCAACTCAGTAAAGAGGATAAAAGTTGGCGCTAATCCTGAGAAAATCTCAGAAAACTATCAGCTTCTGCAAGTCTACCAAAGAATCCAAGTGCACCTACGAAAGCTGAGAACTCATAGGTTGGTGCATGTTCGCAAGTAAGCCAACAAAGTTGTGGACTGACTTGCAAATGAGGGAGTACGAGACAAGCATACCAACTTGTGATGCTGGTGGATGGGGATTACGAATGATAGGTTGAAGGAGGGATGCTCATCGAGGGCCATCAGCGACTGACAGTAGCATCAGGAAAAATCAAGAGATAGAATTTCCGATGCAGAGACACACGGAAGGGGTCTCATCGATCTGGATTCATTATGAAATGCTATGACATATGTGAGGTCCTTTTTCGAATGCAGGTTTATGTCGATCTCCTTAACCGAGGTAATAGAAAACCATCAGTCTCAGAGGGATGGCCGGAAGGAGGGATCCTCATCTTCCTTTGGCCCTTGTGTCGAAATCTAGACCTTCTCGGCAGGTGCAAAACCCCTATTTGTTTTCCGGTGATTGCCTTACTACCCTTTGGGTGATTTCCGCGTTATCACAAGCTCTTTAGGCCAGAAGTGGTTTTTCACAATTAGGAGCAATTCCATTCACCACGCGACATGTGGTTTTGGGTGGGGAGAAAATATCGCCCTCATCGCACACTAACTATCGGTGCTTTTAGTCTGCGTGATATGATCCTGAACCATTGGATCAAGCGAGAGCATTCAATGGCTAGGATTGAATGTGCATGTTCGTGGGACCGATACATCGGTTATGTTTCGAGCTATTTTCACGAACTCATGGGAATTGCACACAAATTGTGGATTTCGGGTGGTAAAAGTGATCGCTGGTTATGCTGAAAATGGATTCAATATGATTATAAATTATGGTTTACAGGATGCATCGGGTCTGATGTGTTGGTTAAGAGGTGAGCATGTTGGCCACCCGATATGGCTTTCATCTGCTAGATCTTTAGCTTAAGATCCAATGGTCAGTTTTTGGATTACTGGTTTGTTTGGCTGCGTCCTTGGGTTCATTTTATTGTTTACCGATTGGGGATTGGGGTAGGCCTGTCCTTATGGTGAGCCCCACCACCGAGGTTGCCGATTGTACACTATTTCTCTTTTTAATTGAATAAGAAGGATCCGCTCTTGCCTTAGCAAAAAAATATTATAATTAAAGTGGGTATACTATTAACTATAATTGACTATTAGACTCTTATACGCCATATTAGTATAATATATTTACTTATCTTGTATCAATATCTCTATATGCATCTACCATTATATTACTATGTAATGTAAATATAAAAGATAAGTAAATAGGAATAGAATAAGAAAATTAGATAGAAAGCAAAAGATTCCTTTTACTTGGTGAAAATAAGCTTGTTGAATTTATTATTATTTTTATTTTTAAGGAAGTGTTGATTATATATATATATATATACACACACACACACACCTTAGTATAGGGATATTAGTATTTAGTTTTGCTCATGTATTGATCAAATTCACTTGAAATAATGTAATTTCATTTCTTTCAAGTGGCGTGGTTATAACATAGCCCCATAGCTTAATAGGGGTTAGGTTTGACTACCTCGACTCTCAAATAGAGTTACAATATGTTATCTTCTAGATATTTCTTCTTCCTAATCACGTGGTTATCCTCTTTTGCATGAGTAATGGGGAAAATGTGGTGTCCTCTTGAATTATGGTAGTGAAAATAGGTAGGTTAACTTCTTAGTGGCATAAACTTTGCATACAGACACTGATTGATGCAATTCTTACATCATTGGAAATATCCTTATGTGTAGAATATGAAAAATACTACTTCACTAAAGGAACAAATTTTTATCCCTCATAAATATCATTTCATGTCTGAAGATTCTTTTGTAAAGTTTCATATCCTAATTTTTCACGTTGGATCCAACCAGTAAAAATGGTCATGTCAAATAATTCCTCCAACTCTGCCACTCTAAAATAATTGAGATGGATGAAAAAAAATATAATGATCCAATATGGATTAATAATCATAATAAATATAAGCTACTATTCTCCCAACTCTAGAAAATTTAACGCATGTCCATAGGCGGATTGTTAGCGTTCAATTCTGATAACATTATTGTTCTTTATTTTCTGTGTAGGACTATGTTCTATGGGATGTACAAATGCTCTAGATCTGGAGAAAAATATAAGGGAAGAGTTTCATGGTCAAGGGATCTAAGCGATCAGGAGGTTGCACTGTTTTTTACCACGAGTTTCATTGATGGGCAGAATTGGATTGGAGACATACCACCTCGTCTTCAGAGAGCTACGAATTTGGTTTATCTAGTATTCCCTTATATATAAATATTTATTGTGCTAACTAATATATAATATTATTCATGATAATATATCATTATATATACCCTATAGCACATACTATCCCCTTATATTATATACCCATCCTAATATAACTATAGTGGATATCATATAACATAATATGGCGATATATATATAAGCATATGAACCCTATACTATAGGAATATTGGTATCATATATATATATAGTATATCCTAATATATATAATATAAATGATATTATTATTATTTATGGATTATTACATACTAGATGGACATACTATATTAATATACTAATACATAACAATATGTTAACCTTGTCATTATTGATGCTTTTAGAGTGGAAATAGAGGAGGAATCAATTGACAAGGCCATTTTTACTAGGAGGGCCCATTTCGAAAATTGGAGTATGAAACATTGTAAGTGAATTTTGAGGCATTAAAATACATTTTTTGTGTTAAACATTTATAACTAAATCATGCATTTTCTTGTGATAGAGACATTTATAACAATGCAAGAACTACCCCAACTAGGGTCCATATGCAAAAGTTGTGCCACTCAGATTTTTACCTTCCTATATTGACTACAATAATTCAATAGGATGGCATCCCAACCTCAATTATTCATGGAAAAGGGGATAACCAAATTTGCATGATGAAGAAGACTCTACAAGAGCCAATATGGTAGCTCTAGTTAAAAGTTGAAGGAGTTAGACCTAACCAGTAGTAGACTATCAAACTATGTTATAATTGGGTCACTAAGAGGAAAATGAGTTATGCTCTATTCCAATTCATTTTGTTCCATGGTTGAGAAAGTAGCTGAGGGTGGATAGGGAGAGAGAAAAAAGAGAGGATTTGTGCACTATAGCATCCCACGTGCCATAGACCTCACTTATTTGTAGTTTTTTACTTGTAACATTTGTTTCAATCAATTTTGTGAGAGATTTCACATGCAGAAACTCAACTTTGTTTACCACAATTAATATTAACTTGATGTACACTACTACTATTTGAGTAACTATGGGTTATGTTTCCTTCCATTTAACTATGATTCCTCATGTTCATTGTATTTGAAGAAATGCATGTTCTTCCACTGCATTCTTCCAATGCCTTTGTATTCTTTCCAAACACTTGCTTCCTGCAGTTTCCCTGCATTAGTCACAACAAGTCAAACTAGCACCTTTGACTATGAGTATCTGGAGATCTTTCTCCTCCAAAGTACTGAACAAACTTTTGTCACCGGTCATGTGGAAAGAAGCTCCACTGTCAAGAAACCAACCACTTCCCATCATGGATGAAACCATGCATGCGAAGAGTGTGAAATCCAACTCAAACTGTGAAGCATGTGCCTCACCTTCAGATCCTTCCCCGGATCCCTTCTTGGACTTCTTCTTTGGGCAATTAGTATCATAATGACCCAACTCATGACAACGAAAGAATCTCACCTTCGCCTTGTCAACCTTCTTCCCATCATTGGAAGAATTGGATTCGGAAAGAGAAACCTTCCCCTTCCCCTTCTTCGCCTTACTCGATAAGGCACAGTTCTCCTCATCATGCATAGATGAAGAACTGTCTCTGGTGCACCGTCTAATCTCCTCTTTCACAAGATCTGAACAAAGTCTCTCCCATCCTGGAAATTTCTCCCTTCCATTCACCGAGTCCTGGTAGCTATGCCAACTCTTAGGAAGGTCAAGGAGTCCTAGATTCACCATCCCCATCATCTGACAGTCACCCCCACACTTCCCAGCTCATCCCGGCATTGGGTGAACTTCGTGAGATACTTGGGCATACTGTCTCCATTCTCACACTGAATGTTTCTAAGTTTATCCTTTAGCGCCAACTTCCTCTGGTCGCTCTTTCTTTGGAATAAATGAATTCCACCAGCTCAAAACTCAACCGCTTCCGATCTAAAATTTGTGAGAACAAATTATTTCTTGTACAGAGATTGACTGTCTGGGCATTCACCAGATATCTCACCTTCCAAAAGAAGGATGAATCCAGAGGCTACCTGGCCCGATTACAGACTCTTCCTGAAGAAATAAAATGCAAACACTTTCTGAATAATAGATCTGATGATCAATCCTCGCTTGATATCCTGTAAAAATCTCTTCTACAAATCAAGCAGCTCTGATACCATGTAGAAATTTTGAATAATTTAACACATATTCATAGAGATTATCCTGATCATACAATTATAAGTGGAACATGTATAATACATAATCTCCTCTAAATTGATCATCAATTTACAGAAGCAGAAACATTCACAGGCGCGCATAGAAGCATCAATCAAACTCATTAACACAGTATGTATCTCGGGGAAAGCATCTCGCTAAAAACCCCACACTATCTGTATATTATATTGATTGAATCATGTAACATTACAAAGTAAAATGCTTATCACAAGAAATCCAATGCCAACTCCACCTGTTACACACAATACAGCTCAGATCTGATCTCCAAATCTATTCCACTGCTTGCCTGCCTCTCCAGCTCAATACCTGCTCAAGAACTGATGAGAATGGCTTACCAAACTCATATTTGACCTGCAAATAATCACTCACACTCTGTTGGACGTGAGCACAGGCTACAATTCTTGATATTGGCCAATTCATTGGCATACTCAATCCCTCTGATTGTGCAAATCATCATGCACAACTAAAGTCACAACTGATAGCAATCTGATCCTCTAACACCTGTCCCTGTTGAACTGAACATGCACTAACATGCAACTGAGTTAACTGATGTATTCTATAGTTGCATTATGAGTTAATAACTTGTGAATTAATTAATAACTAATTCACCCAAGTCATCTCTAGTCTATTTATCAGTTAGACTAAATACAACTAGTTTAACAAGGCTAAACTGAACACAACTCCATCAACTGCACCTCCATTCCACTATTAAACTCAACTCACTTGAGTTCTAACTGAAGTCCTGCATGCAAATATTAGTCATCCCATAGTAACCACGTATTTCCCTCTGGGATCTGCATGTACCACATCCGTAGCTCATCCTGAAGTGATCTAAGAGAATAAGATCAAGTTTATAGTCCAAATATATTATGAGACAATAATATTTGACTTTTCTATTTTTGACAGCCAGTCTAAAAAAAGACTTTGATCACTCACACTATGATCACTCACACTATGGTCACCCACGTTGTGGTCACTCATACTGTGATCACCCACGCTGTGATCATCCACACTGTGATCAAAAATAGAACTTGCGCCATAATTTGCTTGCGGGCCCACTTAATGAAGGCGACTCTTTTGACTAAGCTCCATCATCTTGTTGCATTCTCAACAAGCATTTCTTGTTACACACTTTTCAACAGCAACCTGGGAATAAACTCCATCTCTCAGGAGGACATGGACAAAGTCAAACAAATATTCTTTAACAAGGCACATCAAACAGCTGTAGGAGACAAAAGAGGACATGACAACCAGGAAAACAAAGGAACATCCTCAATAGGATTAATAAGAGGAAAATTATCAAAGAATCCAGGCAAAAGGAGGGGAAGAAAAAGATAGAAAGAATGACTATTGGAGTGTGGCAAGCTCATGATTGATCCAGGAAGCTTGAAAGGTCGTTCTAGTTACTCCTTTATAACCCCACCTCAATGAAGATCACAACCTGGAACATTAGAGGACTAGGTAGTAAAAGAAAACAAAGGAATCTTGGTAAAAGGATTAGAGGGGAAAAACATGACATAGTATTCATATAGAAAACTAAATGCTCAGTGGAGAGGATCCGCGAAAAACATAGCAAATGGGTAAATACATATGAATACCTTTAATTTAAGGCAAATAAATCTGTTGGTGGAATTCTCACTCTCTGGGATCCACAGGAATTTAGTGTGATTGATGCAGAGGAATCCAGACGTCACCTTTCTCTGATTTTATAACCAGAGGGTGACAAGCAATGTTACATGATCACCAATGTCTATGGCCCACAACCAATGGAGGACAAACTTCGACTCCTCACAACACTAGAGAATATGAAAAAGAGATACCCAGCTTTACCATGGATTCTTGGAGGTGATTTTAACATAACAAAATCAGTCATGGAGAAGAAAGGAGGAACAAACAGAGCACTAAATTTAGCAAGGAGACTAGTTCTCGCTAAGGTTGTCCTATAAAGTATCCCTATCTATATGCTATCTACCATTCCGGCACCAGTCGGTGTAATGACCAATATAAGAAACATTCAGAGAGTCTTTCCCTGGGGGAAAGGTGAAGAAAAGAAGAAATGGGCCCTTGTGGCATGGGATAGAGTATGAAAACCTAAGTCCCATGGTGTCTTGGGTCTTCATGACCCAGGAATTCTAAACAGAGTTCTTGACACCAAAATCTAGTGGAGATGGTTGAAATAAATCCAAGCCCCTTGGGAAAAAATCTAGAAGCACAAATATGCTAGTGAATGGCAAGACGAAAATCTCATCAGAATGACATGACAGTTAAAAGGTTTTGCAATATGGAATAGGGCATGGTAGAATAGAGCCCTAGTCCAAAACCATAGTTTCTAGGAGATCAGAAATGGGAACCTGGCTTAGTTCTGGGAGGACAATTGGTAGCAGGAGGACAATCTCCGAAGTGAAGAATTAATAGACATTTACACCGATACCATCAACAAAGGACTAAGGTGGGTAAATGACTATTGGGATCAAGCAAGGAATGTTAAGAAACGGAGAACTTGGAAACTTCTAGATTATTGTGGAATTGGCATGTTGCATACTCAAGCTACAGTGCTTCAAGGTCTTTTAGACAAGAGACAAACCTTGAACTCAAACTTGAACGATCAACTAAGATGGGGGAAGAACAAGACAGGTCTCTTCAACCTTAAGGAAGCCAAAAGAATAGATGCAAGGATACACCTTCCTAACACTGATAATACTTGGAAAGAAAACAGGGAAAATCCTCATTGGATGAAAGTAAAACTGTTCAAGTGGCTGGTTCAACAAGGAAAGATTCTGACATGGGATAAAATAAGAAAAAGAGGTTTTGTTGGCCCCTCAGGATGTCATTTATGCAGACAATAAGAAGAAACTACAAACCATCTACTGAAGAGATGCACTTTTACCACAATACTTTGGAATTGGGTTGGAGAAGTATTTTAGCAAACAAATAGAAATGTTAATGATATCACTACTGCGTTGAAGAATTGGCTGAAAAATATTTCGGACAATGAGATCATGAACTCCGTCTGGATGCTGACCCCAGGATTCATAGTCTCGAATGTCTGGAAGGAGCACAACAACAGGATTTTCAAGGAGAAAATGAGTCCGGTGAGTAGCATCCTAAAGCTAATCCTTAATCAAATAAAAGAGACTGTTCATAGCAAACCCATCAGTCAAAGAAAGGTCAAAATTTTTGAGAAGTTAGAGCTCAAGGTTCATCCCCATCAGGGTTCTATACAGATTAACAAGAAGACCTCAACAGACAAGTCTTCTTGGCAACCCCCTTCTCATGGCTTTTCAAAATTCAACATAACGGGGCTTCAAAAGGGAATTCGGGAGAAGCTAGTTATGGAGGGGTCTTGAGAGATGAAGAAGGAAACATACAAATAATCTTCCATAGTTATCTAGGAGAAGCAACCAGCAATATGGCTGAGCTCATGGCGATGGAATCATGCCTCGAAATACTGCTCAAGCACAACATTCATAATGTCATCATTGAAGCTAACTCAAAATTAGTCATCAACTCAGTAAAGATGATAAAAGCTGGCACTACTCCTGAGAAAATCTCAGAACACTGGAAGCTTCTGCAAGTCTACCAAAGAATCCAAGTGCACCTACAAAGGCTGAGAACTCATAGGTTGATGCATGTTCACAAGGAAGCCAACAAAGTTGCGGAATGGCTTGCAAATGAGGGAGTACGAAACAAGCATACCGACTTGTGCTGCTGGTGGATGGAGATTACGGATGACAGGTTGAAGGAGGGATGCTCATCCAGGGCCATCAACGATCGACAGTAGCATCAGGAAAAATCAAGAGACAGAATTTCCGAAGCAGAGCCACACAAAAGGGGTCTCATCGATCTGGATTCATTATGAAATGCTCTGACATATGTGAGGTCCTTTTTCGAATGCAGGTCTATGTTGATCTCCTTAACCCAGGTAATACCAAACCAGCAGTCTCAGAGGGATGGTCGGAAGGAGGGATCCTCTTCTTCCTTTGGCCCTTGTGCCGAAATCTAGACTTTCTCGGCAGGTGCAAAACCCCTATTTGTTTTCGGTGATTGCTTTACTACCCTTTGGGCGATTTCTGTGTTATCACAAGCTCTTTAGGCCAAAAGTAGCTTTTCACAATCAGGAGCAATTCCACTCACCACGCGACATGTGGTTCTGGGTGGGGAGAAAATACCGCCCTCATCGCGCGCTAACTATCGATGCTTTTAGTCTATGTGATATGATCCTGAACCATTGTATCAAGCGAGAGCATTCAATAGCCAGGATTGAATGTGCATGTTCGTGGGACGGATACATTGGTTATGTTTCGAGCTATTTGCATGAACTCATGGGAATTGCATGCAAATTGTGGATTTTGAGTGGTAAAAGTGATCGCTGGTTATGCTAAAAATGGATTCGATATGATTATAAATTATGGTTTACAGGATGCATCGGGTCTGATGTGTTGGTTAAGAGGTGAGCATGTTGACCACCCAATATGGCTTTCATCTGCTAGATCTTTAGCTTAAGATCCAATGGTCAGTTTTTGGATTGCTGGTTTATTTGGCTGTGTCCTTGGGTTCATTTTATCATTTACTGATTGGGGATTGGGGTGGGCCTGTCCTTATGGTGAGCCCCACCAGCGAGGCTGCTGATTGTAGATTATTTCTCTTTTTAATTGAATAATAAGGATCCACTCTTGCCTTAGCAAAAAAATATTATAATTAAAGTGGGTATACTATTAACTATAATTGACTATTAGACTCTTATACGCCATATTAGTATAATATATTTACTTATCTTGTATCAATATCTCTATATGCATCTACCATTATATTACTATGTAATGTAAATATAAAAGATAAGTAAATAGGAATAGCATAAGAAAATTAGATAAAAAGAAAAAGCTTCCTTTTACTTGGTGAAAATAAGCTTGTTGAATTTATTATTATTTTTAATTTTAAGAAAGTGTTGATTATAATAAAATTATATATATATCTATATCTTCTAGATATTTCTTCTTCCTAATCACGTGGTTATCCTCTTTTGCATGAATAATGGGGAAAATGTGGTGTCCTCTTGAATTATGGTAGTGAAAATAGGTAAGTTAACTTCTTAGTGGCATAAACTTTGCATACAGACACTGATTGATGCAATTCTTACATCATTGGAAATATCCTTGTGTGTAGAATATGAAAAATACTACACTAAAGAAACAAATTTTTATCCCTGATAAATATCATTTCATGTCTCAAGATTCTTTTGTAAAGTTTCATATCCTAATTTTTCATGTTGGATCCAACCAGTAAAAATGGTCATGTCAAATAATTCCTCCAACTATGCCACTCTAAAATAATTGAGATGGATGAAAAAAAATATAATTATCCAATATGGATTAATAATCATAATAAATATAAGCTAATATTCTCCTAACTCTAGAAAATTTAACACACGCCCATAGGTGGATTGTTAGAATTCAATTCTGATAACATTATTGTTCTTTATTTTCTGTGTAGGACTATGTTCTATGGGATGTACAAATGCTCTAGATCTGGAGAAAAATATAAGGGAAGAGTTTCATGGTCAAGGGATCTAAGCGATCAAGAGGTTGCACCATTTTTTACCACGAGTTTCATTGATGGGCAGAATTGGATAGGAGACATACCACCTCACCTTCAGAGAGCTACGAATCTGGTTTATCTAGTATTCCCTTATATATAAATATTTATTGTGCTAACTAATATATAATATTATTCATGATAATATATCATTATATATACCCTATAGCACATACTAGCCCCTTATATTATATACCCATCCTAATATAACTATAGTGGATATCATATAACATAATATAGGGATATATATATATATATATATATATATATATATAAGCATATGAACCCTATACTATAGGAATATTAGTATCATATATATATAGTATATCCTAATATATATAATATAAATGATATTATTATTATTTATGGATTATTACATACTAGATGGACATACTATATTAATATACTAATACATAACAATATGTTAACCTTGTCGATATTGATGCTTTTAGAGTGGAAATAGAGGAGGAATCAATTAACAAGGCCATTTTTACTAGGAGGGCCCATTTTCGAAAATTGGAGTATGAAACAATGTAAGTGAATTTTGAGGCATTAAAATACATTTTTGTGTTAAACATTTATAACTAAATCATGCATTTTCTTGTGTTATTCTACACATAGAGACATTTATAACAATGCAAGAACTACCTCAACTAGGGTCCATATGCAAAAGTTGTGCCACTCAGATTTTTACCTTCCTATATTGACTACAATAATTCAAGAGGATGGCATGCCAACCTCAATTATTCATGGAAAAGGGGATAAACACACGTGCATGATGAATAAGACTCTACAAGAGCCAATATGGTAGCTCTAGTTAAAAGTTGAAGGAGTCAGACCTAACCACTAGTAGACTATCAAACTATGTTATAATTGGGTCACTAAGAGGAAAATGAGTTATGCTCTATTCCAATTCATTTTGTTCCATGGTTGAGAAAGTAGCCAAGGGTGGATAGGGAGAGATAAAAACAAAGGATTTGTGCATTGTAGCATCCCACATGCCATAGACCTCACTTATTTGTAGTTTGTTACTTGTAACATTTGTTTCAATCAATTTTGTGAGAGATTTCACATGCAGAAACTCAACTTTGTTTACCACAATTAATATTAACTTGATGTACACTACTACTATTTGAGTAACTATGGGTTATGTTTCCTTCCATTTAACTATGATTCCTCATGTTCATTGTATTTGAAGAAATGCATGTTCTTCCACTGCATTCTTCCAATGCCTTTGTGTTCTTTCCAAACACTTGCTTCCTGCAGTTTCCCTGCATTAGTCACAACAAGTCAAACTAGCACATTTGACTAATCAATATGTATAAAAGATGACATCAGGTTAGCTTCAAAATATCATATTACTAAGATAATTTATTAAGAGCAAAGAATAGACTAATATATAATAGACCTAGTATATTATCTTGTTATATATTATAATATAGTGATATAGTAATATAATTATATTACCCTATAGGATATTATATATATTAGCTAATAGAGGGATATGAATACCTAGGATCTTATATTTATTGGATATAAGATATATTGCAAATTAACAATTCTTTCATGACAACATTCTTCAACAAGGAGATCATATCTTCTTGATCATACAAATTTTGCTGAGTGATCACCAACTCACTCTTTGCATCTCTCAACCAATATTCAACATTATATTTCGCCAATTGCATGATAATATTCACAGAACCCTCAAATTTTGTTACAACCTAATTGAATGTTCACATCATCTGTTTCATCTTAGTCTCGAACTCATATACTTCCCCATCATGTTGTTGTGCAGAGTTTAGCAGTTGATATACAACGTTCTCAACATTTTCCAAATAGCCATTCATCTTGATGGTCTTCAAGTCCCTCACTATGTCATTGCCTCCCCAATGAAAACTAGCCATAGGTTTCCATGAACCTATCACATGCACCAAGAATACCCAATCCAATAAATTTCCACCTTGTGATCATCTCAATTGTCACCTGTAATAATAACACGAGTTGATACTAAAGAATATGTTGGCTAAATATTAAGTATTATCTTCTAGGCTCTCGGTAGCTTAATAGCATACATTGAAAGTAAGAATACCAACCATATAGACCAAACCATTCACTTAAAAAAAGTAGGGAAAGAAGGGCATATTGAAGATGCATTACTGGAATGCAAAACAAAACTAACAACATTTGAAATAGATAAATTCAAAGGCATATAGAAGATGCAATAGTGAAATGCAAAGCATATCTAACAACATTTGAAGTGGATTAATTCAATTTTTAAGCATCTATGCTTACAAGTGATTAAATATCTTTTTCTAGTCAAAGTATATTGTATCACTGAAATCTCACTTCATCACATGAAATATTTTGTATCCATCATTAAATATATCTTAGTATGGTGTCGTAACCCACATTATTTCCCTTGAAATATTAGTGAGGATTTGTAGAAACAAGAAGTAGCTAGGAAGAACAGGAAATTTCTTATTTAAATTGAGTCGCATTTAATATAAGGTGGGTGCCAAGCTCCCACAATTGCTTCCATTTTGATTCGTTTGAGATTCTATTGCTATTTTATGCATATCATATAAATTATAAGAACACAACGACTAACTAGCTAAAGGTGCTTAGTAAGTAAATAAGCAATAAACAATAATGTGCTTGGTTTTCAAGGCAAACTTGTACACTCTTTAAAGCAGTAGCAAGTTACATTGATAGATTGTTGTGAATGCATATTAAGGTTAGGTAGTGTTCATTTGACATACATTATTGTTGGAATCAATGTTGTTTTTAAAACAGAAGGAAAATTTCAAAAAAATTGATGATGACAAGTTGAGAACAAGGTTGGATATTTACAGAATACAAAAACAAGCGGGCTACTTAATAGCTAGGAAATCTGAATATAAAAACACAACAGTTTGACTAAAGATTACACATTACAGAATATTCACTTGATAAATGTATTTAGTGGCCCAAGAAATATGTATTTGAGAAATTTCCTGTAGATTTAACATGAGCTTAACCAGAAATTTTAAATTGTAAATCGTTATAATAAGGATTTATAAAAAAAAAACACCACCAATTTAAGGTTACCTAACAATTTCTTCAGTGATATCCATCAATAGCCCTAAAACAGTTATAGGATAATGGATTATTATATAATTATAATATTATTAATCCTATATATTATCCTACAATATATGCTACATACGGATACCCTATATATTATATATACCCTATACCCTATCATATTATACCTATAGTAGTATATTATTACCCTAATACCTATTATTACCCTAGTTATCCCTAATATAAGCTCCCTATACTTGTTTCCTCAACCCCTTTTCTATGTAAGTGTCTTAGTCGTTATGATTCAATGGGTGTTTCCTTCTCTGGTGTGTGGAACATGGCTTCCGGACTGTTGTTCACAGTGTCTATGTTTTGTTTCATTTCTTATCAAATCTGCTCTAGGTTATGCTTCCATGGTAGCTCTATTGGTGGCCTTGTTCCATTTTCTTCAAGTTTTTATATCGACGTTTTTACTCGTATTGTAATTATTTTATGCTTGCTTTTTGGCTTTTGATAGATGTTCTCTTGGGGCTTTCTAAGGGTTCTTTTATGTAGGCATGTGTGCTTGGTTTTTTCTCAAGCCTGTCAGAGAATCTCCAGGATTTTCCTACTATTCAAACTATCTTTCCACAATATTATGTTCTTTCTAGTCATAGTACCTTTAAACGTAGAGAGATTGATGAGTGGATTCCCATTGTTTAGACTATGTCTGGTGTTCCCTACAGGCGTATTTGAGGGGCTTGTGCACCCAGTATCTTGATATCAGTCATATGTCATTTGGGGTTATTCTTACACATATGATATATACATGATTATGTAAACATTTATTTATTCTAATAGAAAGTTATTGTTGTTTTTTCCTAATAAAGAAAACATACATTATAACCTACACAATAACCATATGACAAGGTTTACCTATTAAATAGAATAAATACCTACATTTAAAACAATCATTTTGAAGGAAACATATATTATAACCTGCACAATAACTGGACGACAAGGTTTACCTATTAAATAGCATAAGTACCTACATTTAAAACAATCATTCCCAATGAAACATATTTGTCGACAGTGGGAAATTGTGTAGGTGTAGATTTCATCAGGTGAATTTTTTATTTTTTTAGAGTGGGAAGAGATTACAATATCTTGTGATTCTTACCAGATATTAAAATGACTAGATATAATTATTATTATTACATATTATATCCTAGTACTATAATATAATAGTATTACAATTATAGTATTAGTATCTCTCTTATATTATATCATTTTATAATATAATATTAGATATTAGGATTACTAGTAATATTAATACTAGTGTATTTATTATCATAATATTATAATCTCGTGGTATCAATTAATTTGGATTTAGGTTAGACAATAATGACTGCACCCACATGATAAAAAAATTAGCGTTGAGAATCAATAATATTGTAGCTAAAAGCATTTGTAGCTTAGATTTCCCTTCTTTTATAATGCCACATTATACTTCATGAAGAACACCTCACAACCAAAAAGGTACTTGAATTGAAGTGAGAACAACTACGACATGGTAGGCTCAGCTCCACTGGTAGCGACATCGTATCAAATATCACCATGATTATAAACTACACAAGATGAACCAAAGATCACTTCGTTGATGGTTACCAAAGACCTCTTTAAACCTAGGATCTGATATGCCTGTTTAGAGTTTGAGAAGAATAGGGGCAGATTTCATTGTTCCCACCATTAAATAACATAATGAATAACCAATTTGTATTTACTGGAAGGTAAGAGATTATCATTCGCGTCAGACATGTTCGACACAAACCTTATCCTTCAAGGTGTGTTAGGGTAATCCTCCCTGAACTCGAGCATTAGCTTGAACATGCCTACAAGAAGTAGACAAGAAGTCTTATTTTGGCGAAATACTCACTACCATTGCACGGAGTGTCTCAAGGCCTGCAAACAATTATGGACATAGGTCCCTAATAATTGTATTAGGATATTATTAGTAAATTACTTAATATACTAGTATTAATATTAATATAATATTAGAATTATATGAAAACTAATATAAAAAAATATCAATTAAACATTAAAATGTTGCAAACCCATATCTAATCGTTCTCTACATGATAGTTATCACAGTGGACATATCCATGGCATGTGAATCTATGAATCTCACATCGAATGAATAAATACAAACAAATTTTAGGAGGCTTCATTCATTTTCAAAGTTCAGGATACAAAACTCATTTCTAGAATATGCATGTGCTCTCAATAAATTGGTGAGATGATTATCACATATAACAGTTCATGTGAAGCCAAATCTCAAAGTAAACAATCCATACAAGAATTTCCTAGTGGATGCATGTTCTTCACTAGATGAATTAATATATAATGCCTAGTAATTAAATGATTGCATTAATCTTTACCTCTAAGATTGTTTAATTTCCATCGGGAATCTAGGAGCATGACTGCCAATACTGCACAAGGCACAGTCTGGGTTGTCAAGAGGTTGACTGACTGTTGGAACTGTGTAATGTACAGTCTAGCCTAGCTTACTAAGGAATAAAATTGTGCAATGCACAGTTTCTGGGGCCAGCTGGGCACTGCCTCCCAGAATTGCACAAAGCAAGCCTAAGGTCAGTGCTGCCCAGTTTTCACATTCTCTGGGAGGAAGGAAAAGCCTTCTTTATCAATGATATGGATTGTTGGTTCGGCAAAGCAAGGTCTGGGCCAAGGCAGCCCAGACCCACTGACAGGCAACTGAAAAAATGAGAAGGTTTGAATACATGATGAGACTGACTATAAGCAAGATTGAATGATCATGCATGCAAAAAGTTAGTGCAATATTCAAAAAGTGGGAAAGTGAGCATGTGTGTGAAGAGAGTCGCCACAACAATGACCATAAGTTCAAAAATAGTGTCATGCATGTGACAGTAGTGAAATGCAAAGGAATACTAAAACAATGCTTCTACAAGCTAACATACATCAAAAATATAGCAAGCATTCATTGAAACCAAACATACATCACTCACACAAGCCGAAATACAAAAAGAACTAGAAAAGCAACAAAAGACATGAACAATGGACTTGGCTAGAAAAGCAGCAAAACACATGAAAAATAGACTTTCCTAGAAAAGCTGAGTACTCGTGATATATTATTAGATCTCTAATTATATTTATAATATTATCCTATAATAATATTAGATAGTATTAGGGATATATTAATATATTATATATCCATATAGGCTATTATAATATATACTAATTATAATATATATAATAATACCTAGGATCCTATTATCCCTATAATAGGATAATATATATACTATATACTAATCATAATAATATATAATATCTAATATATATATATGAGCATAGTATAATACAATATATATTAATACTAATATATTAATATATACCATAGGTACCATATACATATCTTTTGTAATCCCTATATACCCCTACTATAATATATAGGGATATCATAGGGATCCCATATATATTAATGATCTATATACCCATATAATAATATACTATATATCTATATATATATCTATATATATATATATATATATATATATATATATATATATATATATATATATATATAAGGGTATCCCCTATAATATATTTAGTATCCCTAGAATATTATTAATACTATATCCCCTATATATTATCTTAATAATATATTATGTTATAATATACATCTTAGCATAACTATATTAACTATTAATTAATATAATAATAATTAATTTTATTAATATAAATAATAATAAAGGGTCCCCTAATAATCAAGTTTAATTCAATGAATGCTAAGACAACATGTATTTTATATCCTGAATTCCAAATGGTCTACCTTAGGACACTTGTTTCTCACACATAAGGAACTTCTTGAATGTTGTGTTCATTTAGGTTCCACTAATAGCTTTTTTCTTCCTTCCTATTAGCACTATCATATCTTAGGTTGTTCGGAAACAGACGATGCTCATGGCATACATCAATTTTTTTGTTGCTACCATGTACAAATGGTGCGTTACCTCTCAAGCTTAAAACAAGGTAATCTAATTACATGTGACTAGGATAGAAAAATGCGAGCATCTGGAAAAATTGATTAAATGTCAAGGCACTATATCCCACCTATTCACATTATATTCTATCCTAATATATTAGTATAGAATAGGTATTACCTAGTATATAATTAATACTAGGATAATACTACTATTATATATTATATTATACCTTATAGATAGTAATTAAGTATATTATCTATACTTATTAGTATAGGGGATATATAATGGGATATTAATATACTATATATTATATTAGTATATAATACTATAGTAATATTTCCTATATAGATATTATATATTAATATACCTACAGTAGGATATACTATAGGTAAGAGGGTATACCTATAAATATAGTATATAGGATATATATCCCCTATAGTTACCCTATATAATATATCTATATAGATATATATTAGGGGTAGTATCAGGATACTAAGGTATTAATATATAGGGATATATAGTACCCCTTATAGGTATTATATACTAATAATACTATAAAAAGATATAACTTATACTATAAAAAAGATATATAAAGATATAACTATAAAAAAGATATATATATATATATATATATATATATATATATATATATATATATATATATTTATATATATATATTTGTATACTATATCCTAGGATTAATTATGATACTATTACTATATAGTATTATGTTATAATATAATGGATAACCACATATTAGTTCCGCTATTATTCATATTCCCTATTCAATATGAATGAAAAAAGAGTGAATTCAAAAATTAAATTCCCAATGTTAAATTATGGATAAGTTGAAAAAATATTTAGTTAAAGACAAACTAATATACACTAAAATCCAAAACTAAAAGAATAAAAGATGAGATAGAAGAGATTGCCAAAAATATTATATTGCTGTTAGGCTTTCTCAAAATTGCAATAGAATTTCTGATAAGTAGAGCTAAGTTGAAAATGAATTAGAGGTTTCGACGAGCGGCAATGAAGTATAAAATCCACAAAATGAATTCTAACCCAAAGTTGAAAAGAAATATATATAAATAAGATTCTGACATCCTAACATTAATAATGTCCTATATTAGGCTCTCTGGCATCTAAGTATATTAGAGGATATATATATTATATATATATATATATATATATATATATATAGGGGATATCCTAAAAATATAGCTATATAGAGATATCATATATAACCCTAATAATACTAATATACCCTATATCCTAATCTTATATATATATATATATATATATCTTTTTTTAGAGGGTAAATCTTTCTATTAATGGAGCATTAGGTCAAGGAAAAAAAAAAAAAAAACTATTTATAAAACCAAATTTCATTAAATTTGAAAGATGAAAAAAACAAAACAAACTAATAAATTATAAATTTTGATTTCCACTATTTATTTTAGATTGATCAATTTTATTCTATTAATTTTCCTCGAACATCCTTAACCTAGTGGACCATTAGATGAATTAGAAATATTGTTTATAAAATAAAATTTTATTAAATTTGAAACAATAAGATAACATGTGGAATTGTGAATTTTTATCTTAGAAAGGTCAAATCCTTCTAATTTACATAATGGTATTCTATATATATGAATTATAATTAAAAAAAAAAAAGTATATTTCATTTAAAAAAATTATTGAATATTGAATAATTCCAACCTAAAATATTCATTTTTCATTCCAAAAATGTGAATTTGAACTCTAAAGGTATGATTTTGTATTCTAAAAATTCAAGTTTCTATTACAATTTTAAAGTTGTAAATTTCCATTCCATCGATACCATTTTATTTCATGGATGTGGAATGAGGTTTACAATTGAAAGTAAAGTAAAATTGTATATTGCTTCGATGTATAGGTTTAGCATTTTTAACATTATAGAAATATACTTATATATATTATTAGGTATATATTAATATTAATATATAGTATTATAATATATATAGAGATAATGTATAATAGGATACCCTATATAAATATATTAGTATAGCTTAATATTCATATTAGTATATTATTATAATATATGATAGTAGGTTATCCCTATATTATTATTTATATGATACTATAGTAGTATTACTATAATATATAATTATATTGCTATTAGGATAGTATGATTAGTAATATATTAGAGTAATATATACTATACTAATTATTATAGCTATATTAGGGATAGTATTATGTTATGGGATTAAGTGATAATCTTATATAATAGTATTATATTTTATATCATTATTATAAATATCAATTTAATAATATAAAATAAGGTTATTAAATTAATAATTTTAAGAAAACAAAAAATTATATTATTTGTTGAAATTATTTTGCCAAATTTTAGTGAAAAATATATTTAAGCTATAAGTTAGACTAAGTCTTAAAAAATATTTATTTTACTTTTAGTTATTTCAGATCATTAAAAATACATTTCTAGTTTAAAACGATCTTCTCTGAAAAGAGTAGAATTTTATACATAAGATATTCTCTTTCAAGTCTTTCTTTCAAAAACTATGTCCAAATTTCAAAAAAATGAGAAATTTATTGAGTGGAAAGTCTCCTTATGATATCTTTTATAACAAACTTAATAAAGTAATAGTGATACCTACCATTGGGATATAGATGAGTTATGTGTGTGGGGTTTAGTAATCATTAGGTTACTAGTTCAAATTTGATGGAGCGGAGTCAAGGGTGGGAACTACATGTGGGGAATAAAAATTGTCCTATGGGACATCTAGTCTCGATCAATGCTCACATACTTGTGGTGATAGCATCTTGTAAGTGGGAAAATCATTTTTCTATTCAACATTAAAGTTGACCTACACTTAGGCTTCACTTAGCTAGAAAAAAGGAAAAAAGTAATAGCCATGATTTCGAAAACCTTAAAATAAGGCGATAAAATCATTTTTCTATTCAGTGATAGGGATGACTCTTATTTAGGTTGGGCTTAGCTAGAAAAAAAAAGCAAAAAAAAAAAAACAAAAATAGTAGCCATGGTCATGAAAATGTCAAAATAAGGTAAAACTATGCATTCAAATTATTTTCATAATAAAAGGAACAATATAGTTGAGCATATCTTACAACATTTTAAGTGAACCCTAGTTATTATCACTTAGTCAACAATATGTGATTGTTCTAATTCTCTTTCAATTTTTTTTTGAGGATATAGATGTTACTATAATGGTAATCTTGTTATAAAAAAGGAGTAAGGTTGTTTCAGGAAATAAATATGAAGACTTTGTTCAAACTTATGAAGATTTGGTTAGTTTGAAAAGTTTGAAAAAGGTATTCAAGTTTACAAGACTCTCTGTAGAAGGGAAAGTTTCATATCTATAACTTAGCTTTATCTAAATGAAATTATTCTGTGTGTAACATATTTATTGAATATATAATTAAGAAGTTATTTTGTGTGTAACATATTTATTGAATATATAATTAAGAAGTTTAGGAAGATGAAAAGTGAGAAAAAAATAACTATTATTTATTTAAAATTTTATTTATTTATTTCATGCATAACTTATTTATTTAATATATAGCTAGCACAACCACATTAATAAATGTGGTTGATAAACTCCAATACACATATCAATTATCAATAATATTAAGAATTAATATTATTATCAATAATACTAATATGAATATAAAAAACCATATTAATAAAAATCAATATTATATTATTACTATTATATTAAATAGTAGTAATTAATAATAATAATAATAATAATAATAATAATAATAAATAAATAAATAGGGATAATAACAAAAATTATATTAATAATCGTTTAATAAATTATATTAATACTTATTTAATAAATAATTATAAAATAAATCTTTAAAAATCAAATAGCAATTTAAAAGTGGTTGATAGGAAATTTAACTTTAAACACTATACCAACATACACTTATTAAACGCTAGCCTCTTCTAAAAACACACTGAGACCAATGAAACAAGCTACACAAATTGAAATCAACAAGATAATGATAACGACCGTTCACGCTTTCCAACCAATCCATTCTCACATTGTTTTTCATTTTTGCATATTGTTGAAAAGAAAAAGGCGGTGAAATGTGCAAGCCATCTATTGATTTAAATCTTGATATAGTTGTAAATGTCAGAGAAACAATATTAAACCCAGGGGATAGATAATATAAAACCTAAAATAAAAATGCTTGATCATGATTTTCCATCATTGATTTTCATATTGAGATGATGTTTATCACAATATGATGTTGGACCATGGTTGACCATGGTTCATTTTCATATTGAGACAATATTTAGCATGTTTTGACACTGGACCATGGTTGACCATGGATAACCATGATTGTAAACCCAAGCGATTTATATTAAACCCTAGGATTAATATTATAAACATTATCATTAATATTATACCCTAGGAATATGAACCAAATATATCCAAGGGATTAATTCTAAAACTCAAATGTATATAAACCCAAGGGATTAATATATAAATTCAAGGTATATAAACCCTAAAGGGATCGATATTATAAACCCAAGGGATTAATACTAAAAACCCAACAAATTGATGATATAAACTCAAGGGAATAATATTAAACCCAAGGGATTAATATTATAAACCGAAGGTATATAAAGCCTAAGATAAATATTTTAAACCCAAAGGATTATAAACCGAAGGGAATAATATTAAACCTAAGGGATAAGTATTATAAACCCAAGGTATATAAACCCTTAGTTAAATATTATAAACCCTTAAATAAATATTTGTCACAATGCAATGTTGGAATATGGTGGACCACGATTGATTTTCATATCGAGACAACGTTTGTGACAATGCCACGTTGGAAAATTTCTTACTATCATTGACCATGGTTGATCTCCATATTAAGATAATCTTATCACAATGTGACGTTGGACCAAGGGACTCTTTGTAACAATGTGACCATGGTTATTGACTATGGTTGACCATGATTGACCTTGTTTGACCATGGTTGAGACAACATTTGTCACAATGCAATGTTGGTACATGGTTGACCATGGTTTATTTTCATAGTGAGACAATGCTTGTCAGAATATGACATTAATTGATTTTCATATGAAGAAAATTTGTATCACAATGTGATGTTAGACCATGGTTGAACATGATTATAAACCCAATGGATTTATATTAAACCTAAAGATTAATATCGTAAACCCTAGGATTAATATTATACCCTAGGAATATGAAGCCTTAGATCAATAAATCCTATAAATTATTATTTATAGACTTTTTAAATGAAAATAAATCAAAATACAATGCAAAATATTAAAAACAAATGAACAATATATAATGATTTTTTCAAAAATAAATTCATACAAAATAAAATGAAATGAAATAAACATGTGTAAATTCATAAATTCATTTACTATAATTTCATGTGAATATATTAAATTTAAAAAAAAAAAGTATTATATGAAACATTATTGATGAAATTTTAAAACTATAAATTTACAATTTTTTAATGTATGATATATTTCAAAAATTGACAATTAAATAAATAAAAACAAAAACCTAATTTTATATTTTTACTTCATCTATTTTACTTATAATCAATTTAGAATATAACGTGTTTCAAATTTCAAAAATAAAAATATATTTCAAAACATCAATGATAATTTCTAACATAATTTATTAATCATGGAGAAACTCATCATGGAACTTATTTATATAAAAAAATGTACTTCATAAGTAAAATATTTCAATGCAACTAATATGTACAATGAAAAGAAATAAATTTGCATGGCTAAAGCATTTTTAAGCATTTCAAGTAATGTTATTATTTTATATTTGGGCTATATTCTTTTTTGTCAATTTTATCTTTGAGATGCAAATATTTTTTTTTTATACATTTTTAAAAAATTACACAAGAAGAAATTATATCTCTAAACACTTCTTATAGTTGTGATTAAAATAGATCAACAATGATAGTTACATAAAAAAGAACTAATAAGATCAACTTGCAATTTGAAAATTTGTTATTAAATGATTATTAATAATTCATTCATGCTACTTTACCCAATTCTACACTAATCCTACATTGAAAACCTAGGATAAACCAAATTCATAATTGAGCTACTTTTATGCATTTGTATTTGAAAAGTAAAGCAATATTCCATAGAACACTCCTTAAAATCATTAACATCTAAAACACGCTCAGTTACTATATTTACAGTGGACACATAATTGATCTCGTGGAGATTAGTGGCATAATTGGTCAAACCTTGTACTCGTCATTTGTGCGACGAAAAAATTAGTTATCAATTTGAACGACACGGAGAAGGTGAGTAAGAAGACCACTAATGCGAAGGTGAGTAAGCAGACCACTAATGTGACCACAACACAACCGTCCATGATCACCCCATGAAACCCACACAGCAACCAGACCTCCAAAAAGAGTCATCTCGCGAATCAGGGATCAAAATTGAACACGTCAGAGCCCTTCAAAGGGTCTCTGGCACGTCAGAGAAGTAGGGAGAAAATTTTACGAGTCAAAAAAAATTTTAAAATTGATTTTTGTCATTTAAAAAAAAATTGGAATAATATCTTAAAATTTTTTAAGAAGTGTTGTCAAATTGTCAACTTTTTTTTAAATTTCATTTTTTCTGAAATTAGAATTTTAGGAATGTTGAATTTGTAAATTTCTTTTCATGTTAAAACTTAAATCCCATTTCAGAAACTCCCATTTCTAAAACAACAGTTTCCTTTTGAGTTGTTTTTTCTAATTGTGCATATGTTGCAAGTTCTTATTAATTATTATGTCACAATTACCCTTTGATACCATTACATTTGGCACTTTCTGAGTTGCTCCCATTTCAAAAACAACAGTTTCTTTTTGAGTTGTTTTTTTCTAATTGTGCATATGATGGAAGTTCTTATTAATTATTATGTCACAATTACCCTTTGATACCATTACATCTGGTAGTTTCAATTGAGAGCGACTAGATGTCAATATGGGCCATGTATTAGGTCTGTAATTTCACTGGGTTGTGCCTGAAGGCTGCCCAAAGCAAGGTTTGACGAGGATTTACGCTGGAGAGGAGCATAGATTCATCATTCAGCAAACGCTTGTCAAGCAAGGTTTAAGCACGATTTATGCTTGGAGAGGAGTGCATTCAACAGGGTTCCTAACATACTGGATTTGATTTGTTTGCGGATTCCCAATTCTTGGTATGTTTCATATTAAAAAAGGAGATACCAAAAACATATACACCTTTGTACACTCTTTTGTTGAATCCTAAACCTGTTTAGAATTTTACTGAATTTTTTCATTCACGCAATAAACTTAAATTTGATTGAGCTACTTGTATATTGGCTTGAACTTTCTCGTCACAAAAATTCCCAACAAAATTAATCCTTATCTGAACTGGGGCAGGAAAATAGGTCTCCTGTTTATCCATTAATGGTAAATGCATCCCATATATTAGTTGCAGCTCATATCAGACCTGCCTTATACGCAACATCCATGGGGTTGTTGTTCCACTATTCTTCTGTGAAAAAATAAAAAGAAATTTGAAAATAATTTATTGTTGTCAATTGAATTGCTCTTTTTTTTTTTTTTATGCTTTTCATTATAGAAGTGCGACCTGAATATGTGCCCTTTTAAATGAAATTAAAACCTGCACTTCAAATTTGATCACTGCTCGCGATCATCTCATTAACCTCACACAATCATCCCAACCACAACGCGATACGCACCATTAATTAGAGGAAAGTAGAACACACCTATACGAGAAGCAAGCCGCCCAGCGCACCTAAAATTATGATTATTTTGCTTGAATTCTTTCTATTTGACCCGTTCATCTGCTTCCCTGGCGGATAAGCCCCCGGTGTAACAGCTGGCGACTGTGTGTGCTGCTTTGTTGGTGCAATAGCTGGCCCTTTTGCCGTGGATGGAGATGGAGGAAAAATCGAGTTAAAGAAAGGATACATTTCATAATGGGCATTGCAGCTTTTGCTCAAAACCGTAGCTCCTGCGCTTCCAGGAATTCTTGATAAAATAAAATTGGTTGCGCTTAAAAGACATGTTTTGCATTGGATACTCGATATATCTCTCGTGCACTGCACCGCACCGTAAATCCTTCGAGACAGGGAGTCTGTACTTGTTCCCGAAGCATATAACTTAGATCCAGACGCTGCTTCACCTGACAAATTTGTTAATAGGCTCTCAACAGCCGCGTTAAAAACATCGGGGGTGGACATATTACTATGATTATACTTATACCATCCACCAGTAGACATTTGTCCGAAGAAATCATATTTTTCATAACGTAAGAAGCAGTCATCCAACAAAATTAAACCACCGCCGGTATTCGCACACTTGTGCCGAATTGTAGTGACTGCTCTATGGGAGCAGTTGCGGCACTGTTCGGCTGTTGTGTCCCTGGAACATTGTAGGAGGCCGTATATTTGGCCATCCACACAAGTGTTAAAACCAGTTTGGGAGGTGTGTTGAACAAGACTATTAAAGACTGTATTCAGATTGCTGTCTAACGTACTACCGTGCGTATAGTTGAAGTCGAGGAAGCACACAGTGTGTGGAACCTGGAGTGCATCGGCACGAAAAGCAATGAGTATGAGGAAAATTAGGACGATGTAGAAGAGCCTAATAATTTGCCCCATCACGAAGAATCCCTTCGTTGGAAATAGAATTCTCGTGCTCACTGAACAAAGGAAAATTTGCAGGGGATGCCAACGTTGTTCCTGCAATTCTGTATATATAGATTTGAATAATTGATGTGCATATTCTATATATAAGGATGATAACAAGATTCGAATTTTAGGCACATTGTCCACCAACGAAAAAAATAACCCATGAGTTCATTATGAAATTCAATTCAAGTCCGATACGAACTGTTTTGATATTTTTGGCGTGTGGAGCGGGTATAACGGGATTCCGCTTGACCACAGTCATGTTTAAGGTTAAAAGTCCAAAAAGTCCGTTGGTATTTCGCGCTATATATATTCACGGTTCTCTTTCCTCTGTGAATGCCAGCGTTACTTTGACTTTGACTCTGACTCGAGTTTGGTTCAACAAAAAAATTTAAGATTTTATTGGTTTTCTTTCGTGTGTGAATGCCAGCGTTACTTTGACTTTGACTCGAGTTTGGTTCAACATATAAAATTTTATAATTTTAAGATTTTATTAATTACGTCTGTGAACACCACTTGTGTATACAAACTTAGCTGATTTTGTTTTCTTAAAGGCGTAGTTCAACAAACAAACTAGGTATTTATTGGATCCTTTTTCAAGATCATTTTTCTTTTTCATTTTCCTTTGTATTGGTTATATTTATATTATTGGATTTATTTTTTATTAGATTAAAGTTATTATTACAGGTAAGTATCTAATTACTGCAAAAAGATAATTATTTCTAGGGTTAATATACTTATACCATTAGAGATACCTATTACTACTATATAAGTTATAACATGGTATACCTTATATACTATATTATTATATAAAGATATAATAGGGAGATATATTAATGATAGGATATATGTTATAGATATTATAATACTTTATATAGTATATAAATTTATATACTAATATTAATAATTGGATCATATTATATTACAATAATATATAGTTAATATAGGTATATTAATTATATCTAATAGATACTAATAACATAATGGTATTAGGTTATACTAATTAGTTTCTATCTAATTTTTAGATTTATTAGAATAAGCTTTCGAAACTCTTTTAGGATATTTTAGTGACAATAACTAAAGCATAGGAATCACACACAAAGCATGTTGATAGATCCTTGTGAATGTAGAGGGAAACCAAGTTATTCATGAAACACACAAAATGTACTTTTGAGGCTCTTGAGTTTCAACACAAACTTTATGATGGTGTATGGGTTAATTCCAAGAAAGTTGTAGCTATGTAACACTTTCCCTTTCTTGAAAATGACAAACTTATGTGAATTCTTTGGAATTTCAAATCCATAGTCTACGAAGCCTAACTATGGTAAGAAAAGCCTCCTATCTACACCATATCAATCCTAAAAGTTGGACAGTTAACATGGTGGCCCTGGGTCTTTTTTATTGGGCTTGAGCTATACGAGCTTCCTCTAGCTCATGTTGTCCTCATTTACTCCCCTTACGCATATATAGGCTCTAACACCCATTGTTGGGCCTCAAAATAGTCCTTATTCTCACTCCATTATTCACCAACACGTTCACATTACTTCCATATTACCTTCATGTCACCTCCATTCTACCTCCACATCATTACATTTACCTCATCATTGGGTTATAACTATGCTTTTCCAAAGTTTATTAATTCTTAACATTTTAAAGTTGATCTATGGTTAAACTTTAGAAAATAATATGCTTATACTTATACCTAACAATTAGAATGTGTTTGTTGACATGTTTAGGTATAAAGGAAGCTTCCAAGGCATCCTTATGTGGCACTCTATGTTCAAATTCGAATTTGAGAAGATCATGAACCTCATGGAGAAGATCATGGACCTCATGGAGGAGATCATGGAGGATAGGGTTATGTGTCACCATTGGTTGAGAAATATATGGGTCAAAGGAGGGAATAGTGGGTCTACATTTATGAGGTTGTTATCATAGTTTTTATATAAATAGGAGTACCTCCTCCATTCCAAAGGGAGGACTCTTGGAGCATGTATCCAACTTATGATGGAATAGAATAAAGCTTCATTTTACATAAATCTCCATTATATAGTTTTAGATATAAATTGTCTTAATGTAGTATATGGAATAGTCACTTTGTTCTTAGGAGAATTGAGCTCACTCTAAAAGAATCAAAGGAACATGTTATTTCATAATAGATCTTATTTTATTTAATTTTCTAGATGTTTGAGGATTTGTTTATGATTGATGAATGAGTTTTAAATTAAAATATTATCAGCATATGAGGGGACAACCAAGGGTCTAAGTTAGGCTCTCTCTCTATTTGATTTGCATGAAAATTGAAATTCATTCTTTTTCTTTTAAGTTTCAATTTATTTCATTTCCTGTGCTTATGAATGAATCTTAGTTTAGTTTGGATCAATATACGAGGGGACAATCAAGAGACTAAGTTAGCCTCTGTCTCTATTTGAATCTGAACAACAATTAAATTCATTCTCTTTTCTTTATTTCAAGTTTCTAGTTTTATGTAATCAATGATTTATTTTCAATCTATAATACTGTAGGGAAGGACAACCAGGACCTCCTCAATTAGGAGCCTCTTCCCTTGCATATTATATTGAATCATAAATCATTTAGTTAGACATAGAGTTAGTTTCCTACTCCTGCACATATTTTGCTGGCATCATCACAAGCTTACGAGTTTCCCTGGTTGATAATTTAATGAAAGCAATTTAAGAAATTAAATTGCCCAACATTTTGGCGCCGTTGTCGAGGATGGTGCTAAGGGATTCGGCATTATAAATTTAATTCAGTACTAGTATTTTTCTTTGGAAAAGCTAACTCATGTTGAAAGGATAACTTGGTGATAGCAAGATCTTCGTAACATGGGGAAGTATACATAGGCGTTAGCTTTGAATCTCATTTTTAGCTGCATATATAAATCATGATAAATAGGATGCATAAATTTCAATCAATATTTTCATTATAAAAGTGTTAAACTAATCCATTTATCGACAGGAAATCTAGAATGATGTTCAAGCATTTGGAGGAGAGTCAAGAGAATGAGGACCACATTCAAGATTGGTTTCAAAAGGTGACTAGGCCACAACATTCTTCCATTCTTCAATGAATCCTATGATGCGGGAGCATGTGACTCAGAGGGGAAAAATCTTCCAAATTATTCCAAAAATCCAAAAACATCTACAGGCAAGGGAGTGGGGTCCTTTAGCCTGCAATTTCTATGCTTTCTTAGTTAAAATTAGAATAAATTATAGCAATAAATCATGCTATTTGTAACAGAGCTTCTCAAGCTTTAAATTATTCTGTAAAGCATGCTTTTCTTTGTATCGGATAAGGACCGAGAGGGCCTATCCTTAATGATAAATAAAGAGGCAGCGAAGCTCTCAAGGGACAAAGAGGAGAGGAGTGAGTGCCATAGTATTATTTTAAGAACTGTTCTCTCGGTGTCTCTTATTAATGACTCTATAATATGCATGCATAGATTAGTGGATAGTGCCTTAACAGTGTTGAATGTTTCCTATTTCCGCATGTTGCAAATACTGTTGAAATCATCTTCCCTTTCATTTATGTTTATACAGGCTTTTGTTTTATAATTGCGCATACATTTCTGTTTGTGCTAAGAACCTTGAAATCTTTCATAAAGTGGCTGTAGTGGACGCGAAATAATATAATTATAAGTTCTTACCCATATCGGGTCCGAACCCATATCGGCGTCGGAGAGAACTTTTAGAACACTTAGTTGTGCACTCCGAATTTCCGGAGTCGATTTGTTATAGAGGCTGGTGTATAAAGCTTTTTGGGTCCGAAAGGATCCCATAGCGCAAAACCTCCGACTGAGCCTTCCATATCCGGAGCCGAAGTCATATAAATTACGTTTTATTTATCGTTGGGTCCGTCATTTCGGAGGTGGGAGAATTGTTAATTGTGGCGACCGCCGAAAAGCAGACCCGCCGAAATTATAAAGGCAGTGTATATAAGTGGATCGGGTCCGCAGAGGCTTTGAAAGATCCTGACCCGAAATCTTTATAGGGAAGTTCGGAAGGAGGCATCGGGTCCGTTAGTTCGGAGGAGGAGATTATTTGGTTGGAGTGACTGCCGATACATGTATCGGACCCGAACTCAACATAGGGGGAATATATATATACGTCGGGTCTGTAATATATCGGAGCCTGTGTTCCATTGCAAAGCCGCCAATAGTGATCGCCAATGCGATATCGCATCGGGAAAAAGATAAAAGAGACATTATAAAGCGGGATTATGTTATAAGGTAATTCTGTGGAATTACTACCCAATAGTGTGTGCGTAAGTCCTTCCTTTGCAAGCCTCTGATAGTGTGTTGGCGTAATTCTTTTAGAATTACTGTCGATACAAATAAAGCCATTGTTTTAGCCAATAGCACTTGGGCAATTCTTTTAAGAATTTTCTAATACAACCACTATGTGTTAACGAAGTCAGATTAGGGGGTTGTAAAGAAAGAGATGAATATGTCAGTTTAATGACTAATACGCCTGAATAAAGGGAAGTTGATCAGAACATTGAAGAACTTGCTTACAGATTAGGGAGATTGTCTCTAACGCCTGCAACCCCACCATCATTAGTGGTATCAGAGCCATCAACTGACATTGAATTGAATCTCAGGAGCGGAAGAAGGATGGCTTTCAGATTTGGAAGAGGACGAGGACGTGGTGGAAGAGGACGGCCTGTTGCAAATGCTAAACTAATGGAAACAGTAGAAGACCTAAGAGCTAGAGTGGATGCATTAACTTCAGATAGAAATATAGATGATGGAGATGTCAGTGAGCCCGAAATTGAAGTGTTGAAATCCACAGCCAGGCCATGGAACCAATTAGTACCGATATATCAAGGAGGATTGAATCCAGAAGAATTGATCGACTGGATTAACAGCATGGAGAAATTCTTCGATTACGAAGAAACAGAAGATGAGAAGAAAGTAAAGTTTGTTGTCACCAAATTAAAAGGCCATGCAGCACTTTGGTGGGATGGTGTGTAGGCGGAAAGGAAGAGACTTAGTAAACAACCAATCAAGAACTGGAGCCGGATGGTAGCAAAATTAAGAGGTAAGTTCTTGCCAAGTAATTATCAGCAAATGTTGTTTAGACAAATGCAAAATCTTAGACAGAGAGCTTTAACAGTAAAAGAATATACAGAAGAGTTTTATAAAGTAAGCATAAGAGCAGGAGAAGACCGAGACACAGATGAGAAGGTGGCTAGATATATGAATGTCCTCAGGATGGACATTCAAGATGAGATAAGTTTGTTGTCTCCTAAAACATTAGAGGAAGCTTATCAGATAGCGCTGAAAGCTGAGGAAAAACTCATGAGGAAGTAGTCTGCCAAAGGGAGAGGGACTTTCAGAGGAAAATGAAGTCAAGGTGGTAGAGGAAGATCTACAGCACCTAGAGATGGAGCTAGCAGTAACTCAACACAGCATGCACCCAGAGAAGGTGATGCAAGAGGCATAGGGAGTTTTTCCAGAGGAAGAGGAGGCAGAGGAAGAGGTAGAGAATTAAGATGTTACAGATGTAACAAGCTGGGACACAGATCTTTTGAGTGCCCAGAGAATGCAGACATAAAGCAGAGGAATGCAATTGTTGCTCCAGCTGAAGAAGAAGCACCAGCGACAGCGGTAGCAGAAGAAGAAAATACACCAGAAAGAGGAGAATCTCTAGTGGTTAATAAAGTCTTACTTAAGCCAATGAAGGAGGTGGCTGCTGAACCGCCACAAAGGAAAACTTTATTCAGGACAGTGTGCAAAGTCCAAGGGAAATTTTGCCAGATGATCATTGATAGTGGTAGCACTGATAATTTGGTCTCTACAAAAGTAGTGGAGAAATTGAAGCTGAAGACAATGAAGCATCCAACACCTTATAAGGTGTCATGGTTACAAAAGGGACATCAACTGTTGGTAAGTGAACAGTGTGAAGTGGAATTTCAAGTGGGCAAGTACAAAGATAAAATTGTTTGTGATGTGATGCCAATGGACGTGTGTCACATATTGCTTCGAAGACCTTGGCAATATGACAGAGGAGCCATACATGATGGGAAGAGAAACACCTACAAGTTTGGAAAGGATGGTGTTAATCATACATTGTTGCCTTTGCAAGAAGAAGAGGTGCAGGGTCAGAAGACTAGTTCAAAAACTCTATTGCTTGGAGGGAAGGAATACTTGAAGCAGATTGAAGAAAATGAGGTAAACTTTGTTGTAATTTGCAAGCCCAAGGTAATATTGACTTCTACTAAAATTTCTGAATTACCCATTGAAATTCAAGAAATGTTGGAGAATTATTGTGATATTATTGTTGATGATTTTCCTAATGAATTACCGCCAATTCGAAAAATCAGTCATCATATGGACTTGATTCCTGGAGCAAGCTTACCTAACAAAGCAGCATATAGAATGACTCCTGCAGAAAATGAAGATGTTAAGAAACAGGTGCAAGAATTGCTTCACAAGGGATTGATCAAAGAAAGTATGAGTCCTTGTGCAGTGCCAACAGTGCTGAGCCCGAAGAAAGATGGAGGCTGGAGAATGTGTACAGATTCAAGAGCCATCAATAAGATTACAATAAGGTATAGATTTCTGTTACCCAGAATTGAAGATTTAATGGATTGCTTGTCTGGCGCAAAATATTTTTCAAAGTTAGATCTTAAAAGTGGCTATCATCATATAAGGATAAGAGAAGGGGATGAATGGAAAACCGCTTTTAAGACCAATGAAGGATTATATGAGTGGAGAGTGATGCCTTTTGGGTTGTCCAATGCACCAAGTACATTCATGAGGCTTATGAATGAAGTTCTTAAAGAATTCATTGGTAAATTTGTAATAGTATATCTGGATGATATATTAGTCTATAGCAGGTCCAAGGAGGAGCACTTGAGGCATTTACATTATGTCTTACAGAAGCTACAACAAGAAAAATTATTGTTGAATCTAAAGAAATGTTTATTCATGAAAGAGGAGCTGGTGTACTTGGGATTTGTTATCTCAGCTGAAGGATTAAAGATGGATCCAGAAAAGATCAAAGCAATTGTGGAGTGGCCTTCACCCAAGAGTATTTTTGAGGTAAGGAGTTTTCATGGTCTTGCTAGTTTTTACAGAAAATTCATTAAGAATTTTAGTAAGATTAATGCACCTATTATTGAGACCATAAAGAAGGATAAACAACCATTTAAGTGGACTGCTGAAGCAGAGAGAAATTTTCAGCTGTTAAAGAGGAAAATAACTGAAAAGCCTGTTTTGGTTCTTCCTGATTTTAACAAAACTTTTCAAGTTAAGTGTGATGCCAGCGCAGAAGCAATTGGAGGAGTTTTAAGCCAAGAAGATAGACCAATAGCTTATTTCAGTGAAAAGCTAAATGATGCCAGAAGGAAGTATTCTTCTTATGATAAGGAGTTTTATGCAGTTGTGCACGCACTAAAGAAGTGGAGACATTATTTAATGTCGAAAGAATTTATTCTTTATTCAAATAACCATGCATTGCAGTTTATAATGCAACAGCCAAAACTCAGCCAGAGACATGCTAAATGGGTAGAGTATCTTCAAGGCTTTCATTTGTGTTGAAGCATATAACTGGACAATCAAACAAAGTCGCAGATGCCTTAAGTAGGAGAAGTGTATTGCTGCAAGAAAGTCAAATCCAAGTGTTTGGTTTTGATTTTCTTAAGGAATTATATGAGACCGGTTCAGATTTTAAAGAGGCATTTGAGGCTTGTAAGAATCCTGTTTTGGCGTACAGGAGCAAGTGGCTGGATTATTTTATACAAGATGGACTGTTATTTAAAAAAAATCAGTTGTGCATACCCAACTGTTCAATGAGAGAGAATTTAATCAAAGAGAAGCATAGTGGAGGACTTGCAGGACATTTTGGTAGAGAGAAGACCTTTGAACAGCTCAACAGATTTTACTTCTGGCCGAAAATGAAATCTGAAGTAGAGAAGTATGTAAGAAATTGTAAAGTCTGCTAGTATGCAAAAGGAAGGAGCCAGAACACAGGGTTGTATATTCCACTCCCAATTCCAGATAGGCCTTGGGATATGGCAAGTGTGGATTTTGTGCTAGGATTGCCAAAGACTCAAAGAGGCTATGATTAAAATTTTTTGGTAGTGGACAGATTTTCAAAAATGGCACACTTTATTCCATTTTATAAAACTAGTGATGCTTCTCACATTGCTAACTTGTTTTTTAAAGAAATTGTAAGATTACATGGATTGCCCAAAAGCATTGTTTCAGACAGGGATTCAAAGTTCGTTGGACATTTTTGGAGAACACTATGGAAGAAGCTGGGAACTAAATTAAGTTTCAGTTCTGCCTATCATCCACAAACTGATGGACAAACTAAAGTTGTGAACAGAAGTTTAGGCAATCTTTTGAGGAGCTTTACTACAGAACATCCAAAGCAATGGGATCAAGTGTTACCACAAGTTGAATATGCATATAATGATTCACCAAAACAGGAGCACAAGACAGAGCCCATTCCATATTATTTATGGAATGCACCCAAGGGGAATATCTGAATTAAGGAATTTGGGAAAATAAGAAGTGAGAAGTGCAAAAGGTGAAGACTTTGCTTCAAGAATGCAGGCGATACATGAACAGGTGAAACAACAGCTACAAGATAGCAACATTCAATATAAAACTAGAGCAGACACAAGGAGAAGACAAATGAACTTTGAAGTTGGAGATTTGGTTATTAGCACGCCTCAGAAAGGATAAATTTCCAAAAGGAGAGTATAATAAGTTAAAATCCAAGAAAATTGGACCATGCAAGGTATTGAGGAAATTCTCTGCAAATGCTTATGAAATTGAATTACCACCTGGTGTGGGAATATCACCAATTTTTAATGTTGCCGACTTGTACAAATATGAGAATGAAGCTGCAGATGATGCAGCATAGGATCAAAAGACTCTGGAGATTGACTGGGTAAAATAGTTACCCACAGCCAAGGATTTACAGCCAGAAAGAATTCTGGATAAGAAAGTGTATAAGAAGACAAGGGCACGAGAGTATTTCCAGTATCTGGTGAAATGGAAGGGACAGCCGATCGCTGAAGCTACTTGGGTTACAGAAGACATTCTACAGAAATTGGGCAAATCTGTAGAAGAGCTCATGGACAGGAGCCCATGAAGAATTTTGTCCTCAGGAGTCTGATGCAGGAGCATGTGACTCAGAGGGGAGAAATCTTCCAAATTATTCCAAAAATCCAAAAAAATCTACAGGCAAGGGAGTGGGGTCCTTTAGCCTGCAATTTCTATGCTTTCTTAGTTAAAATTACAATAAATTCTAGTAATAAATCATGTTATTTGTAACAGAGCTTTTCAAGCTTTAAATTATTCTGTAAAGCATGCTTTTCCTTGTATCGGATAAGGACCGAGAGGGCCTATCCTTAATGATAAATAAATAGGCAGCGAAGCTCTCAAGGGACAGAGAGGAGAGGAGCGAGTGCCATAGTATTATTTTAAAAAATGTTCTCTCGGTGTCTCTTATTAATGACTCTATAATATGCATGCATAGATTAGTGGATAGTGCCTTAATAGTGTTGAATGGTTCCTATTTCCGCATGCTGCAAATACTGTTGAAATCATCTTCCCTTTCATTTATGTTTATACAAGCTTTTGTTTTATAATTGCACATACATTTCTGTTTGTGCTAAGAACCTTGAAATCTTTCATAAAGTGGCTGTAGCGGACGCGAAATAATATAATTATAAGTTCTTACCCATATCGGGTCCGAACCCATATCGGCGTCGGAGAGAACCTTTGGAACACTTAGTTGTGCACTCCGAATTTCCGGAGCCGATTTGTTATAGAGGCTGGTGTATAAAGCTTTTCGGGTCCGAAAGGATCCCATAGCGCAAAACCTCCGACTGAGCCTTCCATATCCAGAGCCGAAGTCATATAAATTACGATTTATTTATCGTCGGGTCCGTCATTTCGGAGGTGGGAGAATTGTTAATTGTGGCGACCGCCGAAAAGCGGACCCGCCGAAATTATAAAGGCAGTGTATATAAGTGGATCGGGTCCGCAGAGGCCTTGAAAGATCCGGACCCGAAATCTTTATAGGGCAGTTCGGAAGGAGGCATCGGGTCCGTTAGTTCGGAGGAGGAGATCATTTGGTTGGAGCGACTGTCGATACATGTATCGGACCCGAACTCAACATAGGGGGGAATATATATATATATATATATATATATATATATATATATACGTCGGGTCCGTAATATATCGGAGCCTATGTTCCATTGCAAAGCCGCTGATAGTGATCGCCGATGCGATATCGCATCGGGGAAAAGATAAAAGAGACATTATAAAGCGGGATTATGTTATAAGGTAATTCTGTGGAATTACTACCTGATAGTGTGTGCGTAAGTCCTTCCTTTGCAAGCCTCTGATAGTGTGTTGGCGTAATTCTTTTAGAATTACTGTCGATACAAATAATGCCACTGTTTTAGCCAATAGCACTTGGGAAATTCTTTTAAGAATTTTCTAATACAGCCACTATGTGTTAACGAAGTCAGATTAGGGGGTTGTTAAAGAAAGAAATGAATATGTCAGTTTAATGACTGATATGCCTGAAGAAGGGGAAGTTGATCAGAACATTGAAGAACTTGCTTGCAGATTAGGGAGATTGTCTCTAACGCCTGCAACCCCACCATCATTCTAACATTTAATTCAAATGTGCAATTGATCTCTCACATCCTTGTAAACACTCAGGTATATTTTTTTAAATTTGGATGTGAGCATACTAGAGACTTTGATCCGTAAATGGCTTCATTGAAAATACTCTTGAAAATAAAAATAAAAATCTCTTTCTCAAAAGGGAGTAGGATAGAATAGGAAAATAAAACGAAGCTTGGAAAGTTTTTTTAGAAGACTTGATTTTATTTATTTCTTGGAATTTTGCTGGTGCAGTAAGAGCCACCTCATTCACTAACCATTGGCATGAAGCTACAATTAAAGGGATATTTGTGAGAAGGAAGACAAGTGGAGTTCAGAGCACTAAAATTTGAGGTTTGAGATAATTCTTCTTACTATGTTTTTCAAATTCAAAATTTGAAATGTATAAAGAATTGACAAAACTCCGAAGTATGCTCTCTTCCTGCGCCTTGTTGTGATCTGGAAGAAGAGAAAAGGAAATTGAATAAGTTAGCCTTCAATTTTTACAATAAAAAACATAGATCTAGATAAATAACTAGGAGATCTAAAATTGCTATTGATTGTAAAAAATGATCTCCAATTTATTTGTTAAATAAATGATTTTTGATTTCTCTTTTTTATGAAACATAAAAACAAAACATTAAAAAATAAAATAAAAAATACAAACTATAAAAAAAATTGCAAAACATTAAAAACAAAACAAAAAGTCATATATATTAAACAAAACAATAAAACACATTTTAAAAAAACAAAACCAATTCATTCAAACCAACAAAAGTAGGTTGGAAACATTGAAATAAAACATGAATAATATATATAATTAAAAACCAAACATAAAAAAAAAACACAACACAACGTTTTTAATTATATATATTAAGAAACATGAATGTAGGATCAAATAATAAAGAACATAAAAAGGCCGAGAGCATTAAAACCAAAAGAGGTTTTCTTTTGCTACCAAGAATCGAGACAAACCTTTGAACTGTATTTCCTTGGAAACAAATGCCTTTGCTAAAAACGCAAGTGAAGTTTGGTGCATGAGTATCTTTCTTACGTTGATTGTGAGAAGACATTCTTTACCATAAATTAGATGACATTCTTTACCTATCAATGAAGAATGGTGAATGCAAACAGTTGTAGGTAGTAAGTGCAAAACAAAACCATGCTTCGTGCAAAAACGTGGAAATCAAAACAAACAAAACATATGATAGTCAAAGGATAAGCCACGCTAATATTGCGGGTTGGTTGCAGGATAGCTACAACGGATTGGAGGAAACAACCATGAATCATAAGGTATATCGGCAGCAACATAATGAATCAACCTGAGTTATAATGCAATGAAAATTTGATACTATTTAGTATAGAAAATTCAAAGGTTCTGTGCACGCTATTGAAGCCATAAAAAAGCCTGTACACCATGGATCCAGAGAACATGGCCACAGGAAGGACGCAACCATGGCAGCGTCAGGTACACATAACAGAAAATGACTTGGAAAGGTAAAAAAAATGTCAAACTACATTTAAAAACCTCTGTAATGTTATTAAAATGCAAACCCAGCTCAATGATTGAGCCTTTCACCACGTGAGAGAAGCTAGAGCCATAAAAAATGTAGAGAGAAATGCAAAGCTAAGAAAGGCAGCGTAGAAATAAGGCGGTTATAGATAACATTTAACACTGAGTTGAATCCCATGGATTGCGCAGGAGAATAAGATACGATCGGAAGCTTGATTGTCTTTAATAAATGCAACAGAGGTTCATGAGGAAATCTCAGGATTTTTCTAAAGGTCGTCGGGATATGAAAGCACACAACTCCTGTTTGTCATCCATTTGTGCCACCAGTCAACAAATAGGTGTATTTAATAGGGAGAAATGATATGAAATGCAGCTAGTTGGGCCACGAATCAAGGGGATCGCCACTTCTTTAACAGCAGTCAGGTATATTTTATAAAATCGCCAAGTTTTCGTCTAAAACGTAGTGTTTGCATACTGAAATTGATTATTTGCACGATGACATGGCTTCAAATTAATTGCACAGTGAGTTTGCTTGCACAAATAATGCACGAGGAACTAGCTTCACGTTAATAAATGGGTTGTTAACTAAGAGATGGAGGAATTCAACTTTAACAAGAATGTATCAGTGGACGTTTTCCAAATGTCCACATATATTGCAAAGACGCGTACTGAATGTGACACGTTTTGCAGAAATCTTGTGGAAATCTCAGATTATTCGGAAGATTTTTCTGGATTATCTCATCCACAAATTAATGCATTATTGGGCACTAAAATTCGTTGCAAAGATTCCCATTTTTCCCATTTATTTTTATGTGTTTCCCACGGCTTTCTACTCTTGCGTCCTTCACCATTGTAAAATCAGGAACAACAATGAAGAATACTTTGAAGAAAAATTAAGGAACCAAGAAATAACTGTAAAATAGATGGTAGCTCAATGCTTTGCACTTCCATCTCCTGCGATCACTATTAGGTTGTACGAGGCCTAATATATTTGCAGATTGGTATATTTTCGCAATGTTGAAATGCTCATATCTTTTCTTCACATGAAAAACATATGAAGTTTTTTTGGCCGGTGTTCTAGCAGGGAAAGATCCCCATATTTTGGTCCCTGCTCTACAGATAGCAGAATTTCTTATAAAAAAATTCCTGATACTTTTCCCAAGTTGTTTGTAAAAGAAGGGTTTGTTCATGCAATAGATATTTTTATGGTTCTTTCAACCCCTATTTTGCAGATTGCGTGGTGGATTTTCTATTGGTCGCTCTCGCATTGGCATTCACAGGGATTAGATGGTGGCTATCTCGCAGGAAGAAAGATTTTATGACGGACCATTTTTGAACTAATTGCCTCGGCAACGTAGGCGTTCATCTATCCAATTTGAACTAGCTCGAAAAGGCAACAGGTAACAAATAAATTTCGTTTTATTTTGGATCTTGCATATTATATCTTTCAAAAATTTCTTATAGTTTTCATGCAGGATTTGTACTGAGCTTTTACAGGTGTGCGATGATCCAACTTCATACAAATGTGATCTCCATGGTCACTTTATCGCAGAAAATCACGACACGACGAAACTTCGACAAGGAATTTTGGCAAATACAAGATCAAGGACGACATATGAAATTTGATATTCTCGAAGCAAATCATGAAACAATTTTTACTATGTTTGGGATTTGCATAAATGCAACAAAATTGAATTTTATTTACAAAAGAAGGGAATTAACTATACTAAAGTCATATTTTAAAATGGATTTGTAAAAATCATGCAATTGGGCTAACTTACACATTTTATTTTATTCAAATCTGTTCCATTGGTGTTTAATTTTTGTATAAAAAACCAAGTAGAAATTGATCACTTTTTCTTGGATATATTTATGTTTTGTGAATGCCAAGTTTTTGCAGGTTTGCGTTAATCAGATGATCATTCAAGGTGTCTAATTTGTCAACAATTGGACTTCCAACAGCTCAATTTTATGATGAATCATGTGAATAGGTCCATATTCATTACAACCAGTATTTTCTTCCCTTTGTAAAATTGTAAATCCAAATGAGTCCTCAATGCAAACCTTTCAGATGCCAGTATGCTTCTTCAGTTAATAAACATTTGCCTCATTTCCCTTTACATTCGCCATTATATTTCTACTCCTTTTCCATTCAATTTTCCTTTCCATGTTTTCAAATAAAACCTTGATAAATTTTCCATCCCATTTTCCTTCACAGTCATTTTCCTGTCTCTTTCACTAACCTGTAGCACATGAATAAAATCATTCAGCTCCCTTACAAAGCTGAGTCACCCCATTTTCCTTTTCTTCTAAATAAACCCTGCTTCAATGCAAATTTTCCATCTTTGCTCCTTCAAAATCACTATTTCATACTCGTGTTAGATGATGGAGGATTCCTTAAGGCCTCCCTTCTAACAAGTCTTGACCCATTGACCTCAGCACCTTATCTGGGATAAAGACTAAAGTCATTATTAGTACCTTGAGGCTTGTATGCCTTAATGACAGGCTCTCTCGCCAGCAATCATGGGAATACACCAATGTCCCTTGATCATTGGATCTTGCAGGTGGCTTGACATCGGCTCATCTATTCACACTTCGCAAGATGTACTTAGGTACCTTGGCACTCATTGACATTAATGGTGAGTTTGCCTCGCATTGGTTAACGACATTCATCAATGGTCGGTAATCCAATGACTTCTTTCCATGTTCAACATCGACACATTTATTCACATGGAAAGATTTGTGCCATCAAGTGTTGAAGACTTGAAGACCCAAACTTTGTAGTAGATGAAGACGATTTCCTTTCATTATTTTTCAGTTTGTCATGACATGAGGACAAGTCAATAAATAAGGCTGGGGGCGAAATGTAACTTCTATCTTTTGTATACCTTCCAAGCCTTATACATTTTCAGCCGCATTTAGCAATAGATTCCATACATTCAGCAGAAGATCCAACAACAGATCTAGCAGCAGATGCAGCAACAATAAAAGATTCACTTTTTCGATTTCATCCACCATTTTCACAACCAAGTAAAGAAGATTATGAAAAAAAATTTTGCAGCCACACGTGCACAAATTTCATCCATTTTTGGAAGGGTAAGTTAAGGTATGATATTTTCTAAGTTTTAACCATTAAATTCCTTGAAAAGTTAGAATAATAATTTTTGGAAAAGCTTCACCCCCTTTCCTCATATTCACATAACTGCCAAAGCCATCCATTTAAGGAGAAGGATACATTTACATACATACTTTGTCACATTCATATAGCATCCATATTCATATATCACATTTTAAAACCCACTTACCTTCAAAATATATTCACTATTACATGAGCATACAAATGGCTTTGTCAAAAAGTATTTATAAGTTAATTGGATGCCAACACAATCATGGTTGTTACACAAGAACCAACCATGATGCATTCCAACAAAAATACTCTGCAATAAAAATCACATTATCAATATGCAAAGATCATACATTAAAATTGAATGCAACAAAGAAAATATGGTTGAAACACAAGAACCAACCAAGTTGCAGTTCATCAAAAATGCTTTGCAAAGGTTAAGTAAATGATATCATGCAGAGTTTAAGCCAAGCTCAAGTATCAAAAAGTAATGTAATAGATTGCATGAGGACATGCAATGTCTTCAGTTTGGGGGTATGTTGGGCCTCAAAATAGTCCTTATTCTCACTCCATTATTCACCAATACCTTCATATTACTTCCATATTACCTTCATGTCACCTCCATTCTACCTCCACATCATTACATTTACCTCATCATTGGGTTATAACTATGCTTTTCCAAAGTTTATTAATTCTTAACATTTTAAAGTGGATTTATGGTTAAACCTTAGAAAATAATATGCTTATACTTATACCTAACAATTAGAATGAGTTTGTTGACATGTGTAGGTATAAAGGAAGCTTCCAAGGCATCCTTATGTGGCACTCTATATTCAAATTCGAATTTGAGAAGATCATGAACCTCATGGAGAAGATCATGGACCTCATGGAGGAGATCATGGAGGATAGGGTTATGTGTCACCATTGGTTGAGAAATATATGGGTCAAAGGAGGGAATAGTGGGTCTACATTTATGAGGTTGTTATCATAGTTTTTGTATAAATAGGAGTACCTCCTCCATTCCAAAGGGAGGACTCTTGGAGCATGTATCCAACTTATGATGGAATAAAATAAAGCTTCATTTTACATAAATCTCCATTACATAGTTTTAGATATAAATTGTCTTAATGTATTATATGGAATAGCTTGTCACTTTGTTCTTAGGAGAATTGAGCTCACTCTAAAAGGATCAAAGGAGCATGCTATTTCATAATAGATCTTATTTTATTTAATTTCCTAGATGTTTGAAGATTTGTTTATGATTGATGAATGAGTTTTAAATTAAAATCTTATCAGCATATGAGGGGACAACCAAGGGTCTAAGTTAGGCTCTCTCTCTATTTGATTGCATGATAATTGAAATTCATTCTTTTGCTTTTAAGTTTCAATTTATTTCATTTCCTATGCTTATGAATGAATCTTAGTTTAGTTTGGATCAATATACGAGGGGACAATCAAGAGACTAAATTAGTCTCTGTCTCTATTTGAATCTGAACAACAACTAAATTCATCCTCTTTTCTTTATTTCAAGTTTCTAGTTTTATGTAATCAATGATTTATTTTCAATCTATAATACTGTAGGGAAGGACAACCAGGACCTCCTCAATTAGGAGCCTCTTCCCTTGCATATTATATTGAATCATAAATCATTTAGTTAGACATAGAGTTAGTTGCCTACTCCTCCATATATTTTGCTGGCATCATCACAAGCTTACGAGTTTCCCTGGTTGATAATTTAATGAAAACAATTTAAGCAAGCCCAACACCCATTATTATTGTGTAAATTTTGCATTTATTGAACTAAAAATCAAGTATACCCTATAAAATTCATGTGTGGTTATTTTAGTACTAGATCACAAAACTTGATATTGTGAATATTAAAAGAGAGATCAGGTATCTTTCCTAACTATAATCAATTACTTAAGTGTACTAGATGGTTTTAGAACTTCCCAATTGTGTTGATATGAAAACTAAAGGCTTTGAGATCTAACTATGGTGCTCAAAACCTCATAATCGCACACATATCCCCCTAAATGGAATACATCCATTAAAAGGATACACAAGATAGTGTAGGGGATTCTTCATGGGTAATAAGCCAAATAACCTGTATACATGGTCTCAGGAACTTATTTTCCTCCATTTCCTACGTTATTGTCCATAATACCCATTCGTATTTGGAAAAACATACCAATGGGTAGAGTCTATTTTGGTTTATTTCCCCTCACTACCCTCATTATAATAGAAAAAAATAGACTCTACCCTCTAACTAACCTCATCATAAGAATGCACATGAGAAATACAACTGGAATCATATTGTAACTCATAAGCTAATGGGACTATATTCATAGGGACTTTTGGAATAATAAAAATGGGAAAATTTTGACAATTGTGTGAACTACAAAAATGGCAACAACTAATTTACACAGAAAAAATTTTAGATATAGAAATAAACAACAAAAATTCCCAGAAAATGTAAATTGTGTTTGCTGTGTAGTATAGATTTAGTATGCAAACTATGAAAACACATATAAAAGAAAATACAAACTACGAAAACCCATATAAAAGCTATAAATAAGAACGCAAGGTTTGGAGAGAAAATACAAACTATGAAAACTCATATAAAAGATCAGAACCCAAGATTTGAAACTCCACATGTCCACGCATCCACTGACTTCAAAAATTATAAATCATGAGGTCTAATTGTAACAAAATTAGTTATATGGAGACAAAGAGATTGTCGTGGAGTTAGTGATTGCTAAAGTTTGTAGTGAGTATTGTTTCTTTTCTCCAATAAATAATGTCAATGTCAATTTGCCAGTAGTCCCACGAGTATTAATTTGCTCTACTATTACTATAATGTTAATATTATATATAAGGTACTAGTACACTATATTCTAATAATCCCCTATAATATTATATTATACCATAGTTAGTAATATTATATTGTACTACTAATATTAATGAATAAATCATTTCTATATTGGGCCTTGTAGAATTTGAGAGAGCTAATGTATTGTTAATCATTGAATTTAACAACACTACACCTTATCAGCATTTGATGGCCTTAATGCAAATGATTGTGACAAAAGAGGAATGATAATAGGCTATATGAGGGAGTAGAAAGGGAAAAACTTACACTCTTGATAGAAGTGAAGGCCCAATGTCTCCCCAACACATGAGACTTTGCAAGTCCTTATGCAATCTTGGGTGAACAACTAAATTTAATTCCAAAAAGGTTCCTCAAAATGGATGAAAACTATGCTACCAACACCTCCCATAATTACCATAACATAAGGGTATATTTCACATATCTCATCTTACTTGTCTCTTTAATCTAGTTTATTACATCTATAATATTTGTATACCTAATTTACATTTTAGATCTATGGGTTATGGAACAATACTCATAATAAGTGATAGAGTATACCCCTATATGGGATTATACTATACCCTACATATTAATATCCCTATATACCTAGGGTATATATTATCATATAATATCCTAGGGGATAATATATTATATCGACATATATATATAAGGTACCCTAATATTAGAGGATATTAGTATATATACCGTAATATATATATATATATATATATATATATATATATATATATATATATATATATATATATATATATATATATATATATATATATATATATATATAGATATATATATATATATACCCTAATATATATATATATATATATATATAATATATATATATATATATATATAATATATATATATATATACCCTAATATATAGATATATATATATATATATATATACCCCTTATACTATAAGATAATATATATATCCCCATTATACTGTAATAGGAGTATATATAGGGTATACACTATATAATGATTAGGGTAAGGGTAATAATACATTATATATTAAGGATATATTATTATATATATAATATTGTAGGGTATCCTATTATACGAATTTTTAATACATTGTAATGATTGAGTGTGCATTATTTATCTACAGTTATGTACAATTTGCAATCACATGGTAGGTTACACTATGTTTTGAAGCCTAGGTGGGAAATTTATATATTGTGTCATAGGGTTTTATGTGTCATGTTAAATAAATGTTAAATTTATGGTTTTAGAGGTAGAGTTTGGAGGTAATGTCACTCAACGGGTTGGCTAGGGGATGGTTTATCTCAAGTAATTAAATGATAGAATTACAAATGTAGATATTTGCATTCATTCCTTCGTACGCCCAACTTTTACCCACAATCTATAGTTTTGAATGAATCTTATATTTTGGTTCCAAAATGCTAAGTACAATAACAAGATGCTTGCATTCTTTCTTCTAACAACATTCATAACAAATATTACACAAAATGTTAGACATAACAACTCGATTCCATGAGAATTGATATTATTACCAACAAAATGCTAAACATGAATATAAGAACATGTAGTAAATCAAATTACTATATTTTCTCTCAATAATTTCCAACCGATTTGGTTACAAAGGAATGATTCACCTTCCAATTGTAAGAATCAGTTTAAATTCCACACACTTTGACTATTGCTTTAAATAATCATAATATTATAACAAATGCACTAATATTATTAAACATATTATAATCAATATATTAACTATATATTGATTATATAGTAATATATATTATATCATATTAATAATGATATAATGATAATCTATTACCCATATAATATAGTATCATGTATTGTGTATTGGAATACTGACATCTTGGGCTAAGAAGTAACCTTGTGGAGGCTATGGATGCTTACTAGCAACAGTGGCTCTACTTATGATTATAAGAGTTCATCTTTATAACTAAACAAAACAACATGCTTTTTTGCTTTAACTTTAAGTTGTCATCAATTTAAAACTTGTCAATTATCACTGTTATAGTCAATATTTATGAGATACACAAAATGATAGTACTTTGATTTCACTTAAGAGTTCCAAAGAAAAGTATGAATGCTAGCAATTTGATTTAATTTAACTTCTATTAATTTTTCCTTTGAATTTTATCATCAATTTTACAAAGATAACTGGTTCTCCTAGTACGTCACCATTGTTGTGTAAAAACACAACCCGCCACCTAGATTTTTCACAAAATCATGGGGACCCTTCTATTTTGGCTTTAGATATTTCCATTCTTTATGGGCATTTGGGTAAAATTTTGTTTTCTTTGGTCTTTATTGCTTGACATTAAGACTTTTTAAGGGGACAATCGTATCTTGGTTGTTGTGATTATCACCTTGATAACTGATATATACTAATATATAATATAATAATATATATCTCACTTATACTATTATATCCCTATATAATATTATTAGTATATATTAATAATATATATTATATTATATATATTACTATATTATTATATGTCTAGTACCTTTAATAGTATATATAATACTATATCCATAATATTAATGATTATAATTAAAGTGGGTATACTATTAATTATAACGGACCATCATAGATTATTAGACTATTATACCCCATTAGTATAATATATTTATTATCTCATATCAATATCTCTATATGTATCTACAATTGTATTACTATTTAATGGAAATATAAAAGATAAGTAAATTGGAATGGTGTAAAATTAGATAAAAAACAAAAGCTTCCTTTTACTTGGTGAAAATAAGCTTGCTAATTTATTATTATTTTAATTTTTTTTAAATGTCGGTAACAATAAATTCTTTGCTATGAAATAATATATACTAAACAGAGGTATATATATACACATTAGTATAGGGATATTAGTATTTATTTTTGCTCATGTATTGATAAAATGCACTTGAAATAATGCAACCTCATTTATTTCAAGTGACATGGTTATAACATAGCCCCATAACTTACTAGTGGTTAGGTTTGACTACTTTGACTCCCAAACAAAGTTACAATATGTAATATTCTATATATTTCTTCAATATAATCATGTGTTATCCCATTTTGCATGAATAATGGGGAAAATGTGTGTGTCCTCTCGAATTATGGTAATGAAAATAGAAAGGTTAAATTCTAAGTGTTATAAATTTTGCATACAGGCATTGATTGATGCAATTCTTACATCATTGGAAATATCTTTGTGTGTAAAATAAGAACAAAAGTGTTTCACTAGAGAAACAAATTTTTACCCATGAAAAATGTCATTTCATGTCTCAAGATTCTCTTGGAAATTTTCATATCCTAATTTTCCATGTTGGGTCCAACCGGTAAAATTGGTCATGTCAGATAATTCCTCCACCTTTTCCACTCTAAAATAATCGAGATGGATGAAATAAATATAATGATCCAATATGGATCAATAATCATAATAAATATAATTTATTGTTCTCCCAACTCCAAAAAATTTAATACACGTCCATAGGTGGACTATTAGCATTCAATTCTAATAACATTATTGTTCTTTATTTTCTATGTAGGACTATGTTCTGTGGAATGTACAAATTCTCTGGATCTGGAGCAAAAGATAAAGGAAGAGTTTCATGGTCAAGGGATCTATGCGATTAGGAGTTTGCATAATTTTTTTACCACCAGTTTCATTGATGGCATAATTGGATAGGACACATACCATCTTGCCTTCAGAGAGCTGCCAATTTGGTTCATCTAGTATTCCCTTATATACAAATATTTATTGTAACAACCATTATATAATATTATCCATGATAATATATCATTATATACACCCTATAGCCCGTACTAACCCCTTATATTATATACCCAGTCTAATATAACTATAGTAGATATCAGATAGCATAATATGGGGATAGTATATACATGTAAGTATTATTAATATATATATATATATATATATATATATATATATATATATATATATATATATATATATATATATATAGAGAGAGAGAGAGAGAGAGAGAGAGAGAGAGAGAGAGAGAGTTGTGTGTGTGTGTGTGTGCCTTATACTATAGGAATATTAGTATCATATATCCTAATATATGTAATATAAATTATATTAGTATTATTTATGGATTATTATATACTATATGGATATACTATAGTAATATAATAATATATAATAACATGTTAATCATGTCAATCTTGATGCTTTTAGAGTGGAAATAGAGGAGGAATCAATTGACAAGGCCATTTTTACTAGTAGGCCCATTCTTTAAAATTAAGGTATGAAACCTTCTAAGAGAATTTTGAGGCATTAAAATACATTTTTTGGGGTTAAATATTCATGAATAAAACATGCATTTTCATGTGTTATTATACACATAGAGACGTTTATAACAATGCACGAATTTCCTTAACTAGAGTCCATATGCAAAAGTTGTGCCACTCAAAATTTGGCCTTCCTATATTGACCACCATAATTCAAGAGGATCACATGCCAACCTCAATTATTCATGGAAAAGGGGATAGCCACATGTGCATGATGAAGAAGACTCTAGAAGAGTCAATATGGTAACTCTAGTTAAAAGATGGAGTCAAACCTAACTACTAGTAGGCTATCAAACTATGTTATAATTAGGTCACTAAGAGGAAAATAAGTTATGGTGTATTCCAATTAATTTTGTTCCATGGTTGAGAATGTAACCGAGAGTCGATAGGGAGAGAGAAAGAAGAGAGGATTTTTGCACTATAGCAGCCCACGTGCCATATACCTCACTTCTTTGTACTTTGTTACCTGTAACATTTGTTTCAATCAATTTTGTGAGAGATTTCACATGCAGAAACTCAACTTTGTTTACCACAATTAATATCATAACTTGATATACACTACTACTATTTGAGTAAGTAAGAGTTATGTTTCCCGTCATTTAACTATGATTCCTCATGTTCATTGTATTTGAAGAAATGCATGTTCTTCCACTACATTCTTCCAGTGTCTTTCTGTTCTTGCCAAACACTTGCTTCGCGTAATTTCCGTGCATTAGTCACAACAAATCAAACTAGCACATTTGACTAATCAACATTTATAAAATATGGTATCAAGTTAGCTTCAAAATATCATATTACCAAGATAATTTATGAATAAAAAAGAATAGACTAATATATAATAAATATAATATATTATCTTACTATATATTATAATATAGGGATATAGTAATATAATTATATTACCCTATAGGATATTATATATATTAGCTAATAGAGGGATATTGATACCCAAGATCTTATATTTATCAGATATAAGATATATTACGGATTAATAATGCTTGCCAAACAACATTCTTCAACAAGGAGACCATACCTTCCTGATCATACAAATTTTGTTGAGTGATCACCAACTCACTCTATGCATGTTTCAACCAATATTCGACATTCTATTTCGCCAACTGTGTAATAATATTCATAGAACCCTGAACTTTTGTTACAACCTAATTGAATTTTCAAGTCATCTATTGCATCTTAGTCTCAAATTAATATACTTCCTCACCATGTTGTTGTGCAGAGTTTATCAGTTGATATATAATGTTCTCAACATTTTCCAAATAGTCATTCATCTTGACGGTCTTTGAGTCCCTCACTATGTCATTGCCTCCCCAGTGAAAACTAGCCATATGTGTCCATTAACCTATCACATTCACCAGAATACCCAAGCCAATAAATTTCCACCTTGTGATCGTCTCAACACGCACCAAAATATACTTTAAACCCACCTATAATAGTAGCACGAGTTGATACTAAAGAATATGCTGGCTAAGCATTAAGTGTTATCTTGTACGCTCTGGGCAAATTAATAGAATACATTGAAAGTGAGAATACCAACCATATAACCAAAGCATTCACTTAACAAAAATAGGGAAACAAAGGCATATTGAAGATGCATTACTAAAATGCAAAACAAAACAAACAACATTTGAAATAGATTAATTCAAATGCATATTGAAGATGTAATAGTGAAATGAAAAACATAACTAACAACATTACATTTGTAGTAGATTAATTCAATTTTGAACCATCTATGCTTACAAGTGATTAAATATCTTAAGTCAAAGTATATTGTATCACTGAAATCCCACTTCAACGCATGAAATATTTTGTATCCATCACTAAATATATCTTAGTATGGTGTGGTTACTGATATTATTTCCCTTGACAAATTAGTGGGGATTTGTAGAAACAATTAGGTGGGAAGCAAAGAAAAATATTATTTAAATTGAGTCGCATTTAATATAAGGTGGGTGCCAAGCTTGTCCAGTTGCTTCCATTTTGATTCACGTTGAGATTCTATTGCTATTTTTTGCATATCATATAAATTATAAGAACACAAGGACTAACTGGCTAAAGGTGCTCAGTAAGTAAATAAGAAATAAACAATATTGTGCTTGGTTTTTAAGGCAAACTTGTACACTCTTTAAAGTAGTAGCAAGTCACATTGATAGATTGTTGTGAATGCATGTTAAGGTTAGGCAGTGTTCATTTGACATACATTTAATCTTGGAATCAATGTTGTTTTTAAAACAGAAGGCAAATTTAAAAAAAATATGATGATGAAAAGTTGAGAACAAGGTTGGATATTTAGAGAATATAAAAACAAGGAGGCTACTTGATAGCTAGGAAATCTGAATCTAAAAATAAAAAAATTTAGCCAAAGATTCACATTACAAAATATTCACTTGATAAATGTATCTAGTGGCCCAATAAATATGAATTTGATAATTTTCCTGTAGATCTAATCACAAGCTTAACTAGAAATTGTAAATTGTAAATCGTGACAATCAAGATTTATAAAAAAAAAAAAAATACCACCAATTTAAAGTTACCCAACAATGTGTTCAACGATATTAATCAATAACCCTAAAACAATTATAGATAATGGATTACTATATAATTATATTATTATTAATCCTATATATTATCGTATCATATATAATATATAGGGATAGCCTATATAATATATATACCCTATACCCTATTATATTATACTTATATTAGTATATTATTACCCCAATACTTATTATTACCCTAGGTAACCCTAATATAGGCTCCTTGTACTCATTTCCTCAACCTTTTTTCTATGCAAGTGTCTTAGTTGTTATGGTTCAGTGAGTGTTTCCTTCTCTGTTGTGTAGCACATGGCTTCCGGATTGTTGTTCCCGGTGTCTGTGTTTTGTTTCATTTTCTATCATATTTGCTCTAGATTATGATTCCATGGCAGCTCTATTGGTGGCCTTGTTCCATTGTCTTCAAGTTTTTATGTCAGTGTTTTTACCCGTATTGTCATTTTTTATGCTTGATTTTTGGCTTTTGATAGATGCACTCTTGGGGCTTTCTAAGGGTTCTTTTATGTAGGCATATGTGCTTGGTTTTTTTCAAGCTTGTCAGAGCATCTCCAAGATTTACCTACCAATCAAACTATCTTCTGAAAATATTATTTTCTTTTCAGTCATAGTACCTTCCAGCACTGCGAGATTAATGAGTGGATTCCCATTGTTTAGACTATATCTGGTGTTCCCTGTGGGGTTTATTTGAGTGGCTTGTGTGCCAAGTATCTTGATATTAGTCATATGTCATTTGGAGTTATTCTGACACATATGATATATACATGATTATGTAAACATTTATTTATTCTAATAGAAAGTTATTGTTGGTTTTTTCCTAATAAAAAAAACATACATTATAACTTGCACAATAACCATATGACAAGGTTTACCTATTAAATAGAATAAATACCTACATTTAAAACAATCATTCCTAAGGAAACATATATTATAACCTGCACAATAGCGAGATGACAAGGTTTACCTATTAAATAGCATAAATAACTACATTTAAAACAATCATTCCCAATTAAACATATTTGTCAACATTGGAAAATTGTGTAGTTGTAGATTTCATCGGGTGAATTTTTGTTTTTTTTTTTAAGTGGGAAGATATTAAAATGTCTAGTGATTCTGACTAGATATTAAAATGACTAGATATAATTATTATTATTGCATATTATATCCCGGTACTATAATATAATAGTCTTACAATTATAGTATTATTATCAATCTTATATTATATCATTATATAATATAATATTAGATATAAGCATTACTAGTAATACTAATACTAGTGTATTTATTATCATAATATTATAATCCACTGGTATAGATTAATTTGGATTTGGGTCAAACAATAATGACTACACCCACATGATACAAAAATAAGTATTGAGAATCAATAATATTGTAGCTAAAAGCATTTGCAACTTAGATTTCCCTTATTTTAGAATGCCACATTATACTTCATGAAGAACACCTCGCAACCAAAAAGGTACTTGAATTGAAGTGAGAACTACTGTGACATCGTAGGCTGAGCCCCATTAGTGGCAAGATCATAGAAAATATCACCACGATTATAAACTGCAGAGGATGAACCAAAGATCACTTTGTTGATTATTACCAAAGACCTCTTTAAACCTAGGATATGATATGCCCATTAATAGTTTTAGAATAACAGGGGCATATTTCATTGTTCCTACCACTAAATATACATAATGAATAATCAATTTGTATTTACTGAAAAGTAAGAAATTAGCATTCATGTGAAACATGTTCGACACAAACCTTATCCTTGGAGGTGTGTTAGGGTAATCCTCCCTGAACTTGAGCATTAGCTTGAACATCCCTATAAGAAGTAGACAAGAGTTCTTATTTTGGGGAAATACTCATTGTCATCCCATGGAGTGTCTTGAGGAATACCATCAATTATGGACACAGGTCCCTAATAATTATAGTAGGCTATTATTAGTGTATTAGCTAATATACTAGTATTAATATTAATATAATATTATGTATTATATATAATAATAAATATATTATATTATTACTATGATAATTATCCATTATAAATAATACTTAATAGGTGCATCAATGCAATTATCGAAAAAAACCTAACCTGTTATGAAACCAGCTCAAGAAAAGATAGAAAAGATAGATCAACGCCTTAGAATTCAGCCTCTTCGAGGGGGCAACCTCCTTTACATTACATAAATGAACAATTATTGGATGATACAAATGACAAAACCTCCTTTCTATATATAGGAGTCTAAGGAGTCACAATATAATCCAGCCGACCTAACAATAATAATATAAAGCCACAAAAATAACAATAGAGGGATTCTATGGGGCACAAAAATAACAATATGGGGGTAATAGGGGCACAACAATATAAATAAGGGGTATAACTACAATAGTAATGGGTAATCACTAGTATTATAGGGACCCAACATGCCCCTCTCCTTCAAAAAAGTGTTGTCCTCAACGCTTGAGTAGTTCTGGATACTTCTGCATAAAATTCTCATCCTCCCATGTGGAATCTTCAGCGGATAAGTTCTTCCACTTGATAAGATACTCTGAAATTGATCGATTTCGTAGCTGTCGAGTTCTTGTTTCTGTGACTGCTTCCGGTTCCAATATAATTTTTCCTTCCTCGTCAAGTTCTGGCAATATTGTTTGAATTGGGAGCTTGTCACCTATAACCTTCTTTAAACATGAAACATGGAAAACTGGGTGCAATCGAGAAGCTGCAGGAAGCTCCAATTTGTATGCCATAGTACCAATCTTTTGCAACACCTTGTACGGACCATAATACTTTGGTGATAATTTATTATCCTTCTTAGCTTGCTTTAGGGACATTTGCTTATATGGTTGTAGCCGTAGGAATACCCAATCACCTACATCAAAACTTCTTTCACTGCGATGTTGATCTGCCTGTTGTTTCATTCTATTTTGTGCCAACACGAGGTTATCCTTTAAGAGTTGGAGGACTTGTTGTTGATGTTCGATGTGATGTTCCACTACGTGAACCTTAGAATTTTCTCTTAAATATGATGTGATGGATGGTGGTTGATACCCATAAAGTGCCATAAATGGGGTCATTTTTGTTGTTGTATGGAAGGAAGTGTTATACCACCATTCAGCCAGAGGCAACCATTTGACCCATTGTGTCTGTTTATCAGATACAAAGCAACGAAGATATCCTTCCAAACATTTGTTTACTATCTCAGTTTTCCCATCAGATTGAGGATGATAAGATGAGCTATGAGCTAACTGAGTACCAAGACAAGAAAATAATTATGTCCAAAAATTTCCAGTGAAAATGGGATCTCTGTCACTTACAATAATCTTTGGGTTTCCATGTAGCTTTTGAACTGTTTCCATAAATGCAGTAGAAACTGTACTGGCTTTAAATGGATGTGATAATGCACAAAAGTGTGCATACTTGGTAAGTCTGTCAACTACCACCATGATGACACTCTTTCCCTCAGACTTGGGTAAACCTGTGATAAAATCCATTGAAACCTCCTCCCAACGTTGGCTTGGAATGGATAAAGGTTGTAATAGACCCGGTGTCTTAATTGTTTCAACTTTATTTTGCTGGAAAACCAAACATTCCGCCACAAACTTTTGAATATCTGATTTAAGGCCATCCCAAAAAAATTCCTTCTTAACCCTGTGGTAAGTTTTTAAAAATCCTGAGTGCCCTCCTAAGGGAGAAGTGTGCAATTCCATAAGAATCTTTTGTTTTAGCTGGGAATTCTTACAGAGGTATAAGCGATCTTTGTACCATAACGAATCATTTTTCCAGCTAAATGTATCAGAAGTACTGGAATCTTGTTGTAGCTTTCGAATAAGTGCCCACACTTCTTCGTCATTCTTCCATTCCTCCCTTGCTTTGTTTATCCAATCTGGTTGGATAATAGAAATGGCACACAACAATGCTTCCACATCCTCATCCTTTCTTGAGAGTGCATCTGCCACCACATTTTGCTTCCCTTTTTTGTAGATGATTTCAAAGTCATAACCCAACATCTTTGTGACCCACTTTTGTTGCTCTTAGAGGATAATCTTTGTTCTAAAAAGTATTTAAGGCTATCATGATCCGTTTTTACCTTGAAGTGTCTTCCCATTAGGTAGGGTCGCCATTTCTTAAGTGCATGGAGTATTGCCAACATTTCCTTCTCATAAATAGCTTTGCTTAAAAACTTTCCCTTGATTGGACGACTTTCAAAAGCAATGGGTCTTTCATCTTGCATTAGAACAACACCAATTCCATTTCCTGAAGCATCACATTCCACAATAAAGGTTTTTGTGAAGTCTGGTGTAGCTAAGACCGGTGCTTGGCACATTGCCTCTTTAAGATGTTCAAAGGCCTTTGTTGCTTCCAGGGTCCATGAAAATGAATCTTTCTTCAATAATGTTGTTAGAGGTGCTGCTATTCTCCCATAATTCTTAACAAACTTGCGATAATACCCTGTCAACCCAAGAAATCCTCGCAGATGCTTTATGGATGTGGGGATTTTCCATTCCTTAATGGCTTTAATTTTGCTAGGGTCTACCTTAACTCCTTCATGAGATACAATATGACCCAAATATTCCACCTCCTGGACTCCAAAGAAACATTTGGATCTTTTTGCATATAATTGTTTCTCCTCCAATAGTTGTAGCACCCTGTCAACATGTTCAACATGATCCTTCCAAGACTTGTTGTAGATTAGTATATCATCAAAAAATACTAACACAAATTTTCTAAGGAATGGTTTGAAAATTGAATTCATCAAACCTTGAAATGTTGAAGGTGCATTGGTAAGGCCAAAAGGCATGACCAAAAATTCATAATGACCCTCATGAGTTCTAAATGCCATTTTCAGAATGTCTTCAATCTTCATTCTGATTTGATGATATCCCGAACGAAGATCCAACTTGGTGAAGTAAATTGATCCATGCAATTCATCCAGTAATTCATCAATAACAGGAATGGGGAACTTATCTTTAATAGTGAGCTTGTTGAGCTCCCTATAATCCGGACACATGCGCCATGATCCATCCTTCTTGTGCACCAATACTACTGGAGCTGAAAAAGAACTTTGACTCGGTTGAATTATACCAGCCTCTAGCATTTCTGCAACCATATATTCAATTTCACTTTTTTGGACATAGGGATATCTGTACGGCCTGATGTTTGGAGGAACACTTCCTGGAATCAGATGAATAGCATGATCATGATCACGCATAGGTGGGAGACCTTTTGGAGTCTCAAATACCTTGGAATGATTGTCCAGGACTTTTTGGAGATCTGGAGAAATAGATGATTCCAATGTGGAAACATCTAGCGAACATAATTGTGCAATTACACCTCTTTGCTCCTTTTTTAGAAGCTTTGTCATGCCATTAGAGCTGATTATCTTTCCTGGTTTCCCTGCAATACCCCTTAATTCAACTTCCTTTCCTTCCATAGAAAATTTGATGAAAAGTTCTTGAAAATTAAAAGCTATTGTACCCAAGGATTGTAGCCATTGGACTCCTAGTACAACATCAGCACCTCCCATTGGAATGGAAAGCATTGGGCTAGTCAATACATATTCTCCCATGGATAGCTTGATATTATGGCACTTTCCAGAGCAATTTATTGTTCCTCCATTTGCAATCATCACTTGACACTCTGGTGCTGGATATAGGAAGCAATTCAATTCTTTTGCTACCCTACAATGAATAAAATTGTGGGTGCTTCCTGAATCAATCAACACTATTACCTTTTTCTTCTTGATTTGTCCTTCTATCTTGATGGTTTGAGGAGTGGTAATTCCCGCCAATGCATTACAAGATATGGTCGGATTTATTTGTTCTTCATCTAGGCTTTGTTCCTGGAGTATATCTTCTTCTTTTGACCTTTCTTGCTCCTTTTCTTCTTCCTCTTCACAATCTATGTAGAATAATTTCTTCTCAGCACACTTATGACCTTTAGTGTATTTGCTATCACAACTGTAACAAAGCCCTTTTGCTCTTTTTTCTTCCAATTGTTGTGGTGTCAACCTTGTAGGTTGTGGAAGACTAGGGGCAACAACACTTCCGTCTTTATAGTTGTGAGTGGTATGCTTCTTGGTTGCCATAATTTTGCTTTCCATTTTTCTTGCTAACCTGAATGCCTTCTCTAATGAATCAGGTTCCCAAAGGCGAACATCATGTTGGATATTATCCTTTAAAGACCCTATGAACACATCAATCCTATGCTCCTCTGGAATATCTTTTACCCTTATGTTCAATTTTTGGAACTCCTCAATGTGCTCCATTACTGAACCCTTTTGTTTGAGACTTATCAATTGGCTAAAAAAAGTGTTGCTTTTTGTATCTTCATAATGTGCTATCAATTCTTCCGTAAAAATTGCCCAAGTGATAAATTGTTTATGAGAGCAAAGCCATTGATACCATACAAATTTATTTGGTTCCAAATATACAGTTTCCATACGTACCTTTTGTGCGTTTTGCACATTATTGAGATCGAAGAATTGCTCCATCTGTAATATCCATGTGGCGGGATCCTTGCCATCAAACTTCCTCATATCGATTTTTGGAATATGGTGATTCTTCGATCCAACATTAGCGTCTATGGAATCATGATTAACATTTCTTTTGTTCTCATCATGAGTTTCCTTTACTACCTTTTCACCATTAGTGACCCTTTCTTGTAGCAACTTCTTCAATTCTTCCATGTCTGTCTTCAAATCTGCCATGTCTCTCTTCAAATCTGTCTTCGAATCATCCATCTTAGCTTCCATGCCCTTTATCATAGATTCCACGCCATTTATCTTAGATTCCACGCCACTTATCTTAGCTTCTGTTAGCTTTTGTGAGCGTGACATTTGTTGCACTTGTTCTTGTAATTTTGATATATCATGTAGCATTTCTTCCTCTTCTTCATGAGTCATGCTAGAGCTTTCAGGTTCCTTACTAGGTGTTTTCATTTTCTTTCCTCGGGGCATCAGTTACCGATAATAATGCTTTACTATGCCCTTTGAATTCCATTAAACCAAGCTCACACAAAAATTAAAAAAAAAACTACACACCTTTTTTTCACTTTATAGAAGCCTGATATTGAATCTGATGTATCTCTGTAATTTCGGATCATCCAGTTCTGAAATTGCTACCTGTAGTATCTTTCTGCGTCCTCTTTCCAATGCCACAAGTCTGAGCCAAATTGGATTCTCCAAGGAAGAGCTATGTGAAATCTCCCACAGTGACTTTCTTTTAGACTGGTTCAGTAGAGCGAAAATGTACGACGTGCCACGAGTCACTGTTTCAACCTTTGAATCTGAAACACACACACAAGAAACTACATTCCGTCCTCTTTCTGTACCTTCTTACGAAATTGCAATCCGATCCCCAGAGAGAAAGTTATGACGATTTTCCCCAGGTCACCTGTTTTGAATGTAATTCAGGAGTCTGCAAAAATACCAACTTCCTCAGATCATATCTCCGCAAATATCGTGCAAAAAGCTCTGAAATTCGGACCCAATATTCAGCGCGATTTCTTCTCAAATGGGTTTTTTTTGCGACTTCTGAAACATCACAAAAAAAAAAGTTATAGTGAAAATTCCTCGATGACCTGTTTGGAGCAGTGAAACCCTAGAATCCAAAGCTCTGATACCAAATGTTATGAAACCAGCTCAAGAAAATATATAAAAGATAGATCAACGCCTTAGAATTCAGCCTCTTCGAGGGGGCAACCTCCTTTACGTTACATAAATGAACAATTGTTGGATGATACAAATGACAAAACCTCATTTCTATATATAGGAGTCTAAGGAGTCACAATATAATCCAGCCGACCTACCAATAATAATATAAAGCCACAAAAATAACAACAGAGGGATTCTATGGGGCACAGAAATAACAATATGGGGGTAATAGGGGCACAACAATATAAATAAGGGGTATAACTACAATAATAATGGGTAATCACTAATATTATAGGGACCCAACATAACCTTACAGAAATCAAATCCATATTAGGATTCGATCCAATAGTTATAAGACAAAGAAATTTGAATCATAAACACTCATATTGATTTCAATATTCAAAAGAGTGATTCCATTCATCGAAATTCCTACATGCATATTGTGTAATAACAATGGCATTCAATTTCTGAAGTAACTACTTATTCAATTATTCATTTCATAATTCACATAGAAATAGAGACCATCATCACAATAAAAATATGCAGACAGTTATGTACGATAAACACAAAAACATTTTTAATATGTTTTTCATAATAAATTTCTTACATACAGAAATTCATCACCTCCTCTCTCACACTCTAATACTAAGAATGTGCTTCTCTTCATCAAGAATCTTGAAGCACTCTAACACTATGCTTAACTGGTATCCCCGATACGAATTTTACCTTCCTTACACATCTGATCTTAAAATATTTTAATTGACAAACCCATCTGATGATAACACATACTAAATGACAAAATCAAGAAAGACAAGAAAGTTGGTAGAAAAAGCCTCAACCAAAAATATTCATTCTCACATTATGTATTCATCTTTATTTTCACATTATGTATTAATTTTCCAATGATAAAAATATGTAATATAATTATCAAACCACTTCAATTGCTTGCATCTTGACATTTCACAAATAGACAAAGTAGAATTATTTAGAAAAAAATTAGCATAAAAGCTAAATTATTTAGAAACAATTTTAGGATAAAAACTATATCCCAAAATGTGAAATACATAAAAGTAGTATATTGGGGCTTCATGATTGTATATGGATAAGAAGCTACGAATCACTTATAAGTGAAAAGTTTGAAAAAATTAAAATGATACTTGGTCTCACTAAGATCCTTTTGAATTAAAGAGATCAAATATTAAACACCTAATCCTTGTGAATTTGGTGAATATTTTGTAAATATGAAAAATCTTAAAAATTAAAATAGAAGAAAACATTAAACTTGGAAATTGAAAACATAAAATATGCTATAGTTAATTAATTATATATACGGTTAATAAAAAATAAATTTACTCCCATATTATCCCAGGGAAACTCAATTAATTAATCATAAAAATGTGAAATTATTGAAATTTGAAAACTAAAGTTCAAATCCCCTTTTTTCTATAACAAAACTAATATAAAAAAAATCAATTAAACACTAAAACACCGCAACTTGATATCTAATTGTTCTCTACATGATAGTTATCACAATGGACATATCCATGACATGTGAATCTATGAATCTGACATCAAATAAATAAATACTAACAAATTTTAGGAGGCTTCATTCATTTTAAAAGTTCATGATACATAATTCATTTATGGAATATGCACATGCTCTCGATAAATTGGTGAGATGATTATCACATATAACACTTCATTTGAAACCAAATCTCAGAGTAAACAATCCATACAATAATTTTCGAGTGGATTTTTGTTCTTTACTAGATGAATTAATATATAATGACTAGTAATTGAATGATTGCCTTAATCTTTAACTAGTTACATATTTCAATAATGTAATTTATCCATAAGGTGTAGACCATTTGGTCTGAGTGGGTTTTAGTCATTTTTCGGAGTGTTGTTCAAACCTCATGGGGAAGGGTTGAGGATGGAAGCCACTTTGGGAAATTAAAGTATCCCAAGGGGCATCCAGCCTCAACTAAGCTTTGTACACACAATCCTCATAATAATATCTCCCTGTGGGTTGATTATTCTTCTTCCATCCAATAAATGAGTTTTCTTTGGCCTAAGTTCAACCTTGACATAAGAAAGGAAAAGAAGAAAAAAAAAAGTTAGTGTAATATAAAAATTGAAAAATGACTAAGGTTGATTAGGCATGAGAAACAAGACTTTATTGTTGCTTTCATCTTAGAAATTTTTAAGGTTTAGCTTCTACCTTATCTGCACTCCATAGGGGTTAAATTTGATAGGTATTTAACCATATCTTTATTATTTAACCATAAAATATTAACTATTTTCAAATATGCACATCCCTGACAATGTGTGCTTGATTTTACAAACTGTCAATTTGATGGTTGACTTAAAAATTTACATGTACACACACATACACAATCAATTCCAAATAAAATTTTGGAAAAAGGGAAGTTAGTGATCATGCTAGTTGCGAAACCAAGATAAGTATTGCACCATGCGAAACCCACAATACTAAGACTTTAATATGAGACTTCAAGGCAAACACAGAGTGCCCCACTCATGAGCTTGTCTTTGTCTTCACTCACACCATGCAATCCTTTGTTCTACACACTTAAGCCTAAAGCATGAACATTGAAGCGTGGATCTTAAGGTTGAGACACAAACTATATGTCCACATCCATGGGCCCTCTGTATTCTATATAAAATTTTAAGTGACTTTTGTTATTTATCTGGGTGACATAACGGTCTTTCATTTTATTTTGAGAGATTTATGTAGCTTATTTAGTGTTGGCACACTTGTGGTAGATCTCGATTTTTTATAAAATGGGTCTATTTATTAGTTTGATTAGAAAAAAAAAAAAAAAAAAAAAATATATATATATATATATATATATATAGGTTGGATATGGAAATCTCAAATGTGTGGTTACCAAGGTTGTGATGCCTTAGATGTATTCATACTTAAATCTAAACACAATTAGGTTTGGGCCTTTTATGTGTTAGACTGTCTACAAGAGAGCTCTATTCTTCTCCATTGTTAGAATATTACGAGATTAAGTTTGGGCCTTTTATGTGTTAGATTGTCTACGAGAGAGCTCTATTCTTCTCCATTGTTAGAATATTATGAGTTTTTTCAAAATGCATGATTTGCATATTATCATTGCTTGAAATCAAATGAAAGGTCAAGTTGGTGTAGCTTGGGTGGTAGGGAGGAGTTACTATTATACTCCCCCCTGGGTTCTAGTCCCACTGATATTGTCATGTTTGCTCCTTGGGAGTGATTTTTACATGAACCATTTTTATATGAAAGATAATCCATTGTATATAATTTAATTTATAAAATAGGAACCAAAATGACAAGGTTTGAATTCGTTGGTAATAGTATCTTCAAAATACATTAATATAGTTAAATTAGTTTGACCAAACCACTTGAAAAATTTTCAATAACGATTTAACATAATTTGTAAAATCTTTGAAATTACATAAATAATGACTATCTATAATTGCACCAAATAATTGACTACTTTAGAAATAAAAATAAACATAATTGCCTCTACTTCATATTTGAAAAAAAAATAAAACATATACATCTTGATATCATTTGGTTGAAACATATGTTACATGGGGATGTGCCCCACCACTGCCCCCACCCCCTCCAAAAATCCCTTGTCCCGAACGTCTCTACATTCCGGGGAATTTAAAACAAACATGAAATGTTCCAGAATGATAAGGGACACCATCAGGGACTCGACGACGTTTAAATAATTCCTAATTCATCCCTCACTGAAATTGGGAATGTTTATGCTTTATTTTTTTCATCCCTGAAAAAATCGGGTACGTTTGACCCACGAGAATAAGGAATAAAAAAATAGTAATAAATTTTCACCATATAAATCCTACGTGACATCTCTGTTTCTCTAAACATTTACAAACATCTAAACCCTTTGTGGCATCTCTATTTACCCTGTCGCCAATTTTTTTATTATAGATTCTTAGATTTCCTCGGCCATGTCACAACATCTATGTTTTACTCTGCATGCTCCCTGGTTTGTCGATGGTGTGCTTGCTCCTAGGTTGCTCCCGTTGGTTCAACAACTCATGAAAGTCAACACTGCTAAGTGTTAACTTGAACCACAACCACTACATCACAATTATGTGAACGTGATCTTTTTTTAATAATTATTCATTTAAAAGGAAAAAGTACTCATATCCTATTTGTGTATATCTCCTTTTGTTACCACTTTGAATTGTGTAGTACTCCTTGTTTCTCAATGTGGTTTTATGGTAATGGCTACCATATTAGAATTCTCCTTGTATTTTCATTCAACTGCCAGTTCACATCACGCAACAATTCAAAGTATACATCCACAAGCCATCATACAATCATGACTCATTTTTATTTAAAGTCACGTTACAAGTACAATTCCATGAGCCATCATACTGTCATTTTCATTTTAAGTTACTACAATAATGAGGGTTATTAATTATTAAATTGTATTCAGGATCACAAATTTAGGTTACATTTTAAGTTCACGAACATTTGGACTCGATCCGAATTATTCGTATTAGATAATCTGAGGATATTATTAACCAGATTGTGTTTTGGGTGGCATATGTTATGGCGAGCATTGATATTCATATTCATGTCCTTTTTTTACATGGCACAATCCATTGCCAAAATCTTACTGAATGCAAGGCCGACACATAATGTGACCTTCACAAGTGAGGAATTGAAGTCTTCCATTGGCCAGTATTAATAGAATGGGAAATCCTAGAAATAACAAAAGCTTTCCCGTATAGAATCATGTATACTTATTCTATGTTATTGGAGTACATTTAGCAAGCTTTCCAAACAATACTTCTCACAATTGCTCCATTTCCAAATTCAGCCATAACTCTACGAATATCATTCTTAGGGTTCACACCGCAAATCATTTTGTATCACCGTTCAAACTATACTTTCACTATTCCTTTACACAACAACACTAGGAAACTCTTGTTTAGTATAAGGGGGCCCCTTCCGATCATTCAAGGGGACATTAACTTATTCTTTGATACATCACCAACATAAAAATGTGTATGGGAAAACTGAATCTCAATACAATGCATCTTATGTTAGGCAAATTAAGTAACAATACAACTACAATTTCTTGATCAAACATTCATTCTCCCCATTCCATACAATCCAGTGTTATGGTATTTTGTGCCTTGTAGTGTAAAAAACATGTTTTTAATTTTATTTTTTCACTAAGATTATAATTTTTTTTACTAAACTAATAGACAATGTTTAGGAAACAACATATCTTACAATTTTTTTCATATGGATGTATCTTCTTCTCCATCTCCCCAATCTGAGATGAGGCCATCTCCAAATATAATTCCCAAGCCAACTGAAAACCCAATGTATAGTGCAATTAACATCACGAAACCCTTGTTGCAATATGTCAAGAAGGCCACCCAAAACAAGAAGAAAAGTAGTGGTGGTTCAAAATAGTGGTTATGCAAGCTTTGCAATCATTTATTTAATGGAAAATACACTAGATTTTACCATAATTTATTGGCTATTGTAGGGGATGGAGTAAAACTATGCACTTTCTCATTGGAGAAAAGAGTTGAAATGAAAAAAATGCACATGATTTCCATAAATGGGACTATTGTTCAAGAGATAGAGGAGGAAAGGTTTGACATTCTTAAAAAACCAAGAGTTATTGGTTCTATGGAGTCCCCTCAAGGAGAAGTCAATGAAAATGATAAACTTGACTCAATTCAGGGTTCTTGTAACACTATGCCAAGTAGGAAACTTATTGTCATAAAGATTTTAATACACAACACAAGGATGAGACAAATGATCTAGTGGTTGAATTTTTCTTTGCTAAATGAATATCATTTAATGCCACCCTTTTTCCTCTCTACAAAGAGATAATGAGGAAAATAATTGTTGTTGGCCCATCATTTCAACCTCCTAGTTATAATAAAATGAGTACAAACTTATTAGATAGAGGGGTCTCAAAGATGCAAGTGTTGATGGAAGGCCTTAGAAATCACGTGTTCGTTATGGATGTTTAATCATCATGGAAGGTTGGATAAATATTCAAGAAAGGCCTTTGTTGAAAATCGTTGTCACCTCTCTAAGTGGGCCTTATTTATTAAGGGAAATTGATTGTATTGATAATATGAATGATGAAACTTTCCAATTTAAGGTATTGAAGGATGCAATTGAAGAGATTGGTCCTACAAATGTAGTTCAAGTTATCACGGATGTTGCACCAGTTTGTAGGTTTGTGAGGTTAATGATTCAAAGTATGTACAAGCACCAATTTTGGACTATTTGTTGTGTGCATGCTTTGAATAATGCACTCAAATATATTGGAAAAAAATCTTGGATCACTCACATAATTCTCGATGTAGGAGAGGCAAAAATTTTCATTTCAACCACCATGCCTCTCTAGCTTATTATAGGATCTATGCAAAAAAATATTTCTTAAAACCAATAGATACAAGGTATGTTACCTTTTGAATTCTTCTTGATTATATTCTAGAGGTGCAACAAGCCTTAAAGGCCATTGTTATCAATTCTGAGTAGTCGACATGGGGGAATTCAAAAACAAATCAATGAAATAAGATAAGGCAAATGCTTATGAATAATGAATGGTGGTTTAATGTGAAAGGCGTTCTCTTTCAACTCTCAAATAATGGAGTTAATAAGGTATGCAGATTTAGATTCCCCTAACCTTGGGGAAATATATGAGTCGATTGACAACATGACTGGAAATGTCAATTCCATTATGCATCAGAGGGACACCTCTTTGGAATCTTTTAATGAAATCCAAAACTAGATAGAAAAGTGATGTGATAGGTTGAACACACCTCTTTATATGGTTGATTATGAACTTAATCTAAAGTGGTATATAGAAAGGGAAGGGTGAGTTGCACCAATAGATGACCCTGCTGTGAAACAAAGGTTTATTGATGCCATACAAAAGTTATATATAGAGGAGAAAGCAACGATAATTCGAGAAAAAATTATTGACTTTGCAATGCTCAATAACCCTAGTTTCTCTAATGCTATAAAGAAAGATTTGATGGGTATGGCACATAGAAGTCCTATTAGATGGTGGAGGAATTATGTGGGCAAATCTCTAGAAATATGCACTCTAGCTATGCATTTACTATCACAAGTTGCTAGTTCCTAAGCTGTAGAAAGGAACTGGTCCACATATATTTTTATCCACTCTATTAGGAGGAAAAGTCTAACCTTTAAGAGCACTAAAAAACTAGTTTATGTGCATAACAATCTTTGCTTTATTACAAAGAAAGCACCAGAGTATTTACTAGAGCTAGTAACATGGTGGGATGTGGATCCCAAGGATCCTTCCCATATTGATGATGAGGTGGATGATCCATCTCTCCAAGAAGGATTGTTATTTGTACCATTAGATGGAATTGGGTTGCAATTGTAGGGCATTGATGATGACAACAAAGAAGGACGTGAGGCTCGATCATTTTTGGATAGCATTACTACAAAGGATCTAAATTTATGAGTAGTTTTATCATTCATGATAATATGGCCATTGAGTCAAGGAATACATTTTGTGTTATTATGATACATTTTCCATTTGACACTCACAATATGTATAAAACTTATTTTGGACTATCATCCATGCTTTTCCTTTGAATATATAGTCTTAATCTATTAAGTTATTAGACAATTCAATTGAGTTTTTGGTTTTATAGTTACTAAGATGAATTTTAGATTTCTTAACTAATTATTGTGTATTTCAATGTGTTCTACATATCATTAGTGTTTATGGAATATGCATACTGTGAATTTTTTTTAATATTTAATATTTTTTAAATTTTTGAAATATACAAAATTGTCGTCCCCAACCTGCAGTCCCCTGAAAACTTGGGGATACACTCTAGTTGTCTTAGAAACTCGTCCCTTGTCCCCAAAGCCGATGCAACACAAGTTGAAACATATTTTATTTAGTTAAACTAAAATAAGTAAATAAATTACAAAAAAACCCATGACTTACATTATCCCAAAAACTAAATAAATAAATAAATAAAAATAATAAAATAAAATAACATGTTTTCGTAAAATAATTTGCTTGACATGCCCATAAAACTTATAACCTCATGTTAGACATTTTGTTGGGTTTAGATTACTTTACATGCATTTCATATTCTTACTTCTCTCATGTTAGACATTTTGTCAGATTTATCTTGTACCTAGGTCTGGAATTTTAAATCCCTTTTGCCCGTCAAATGAAAATTTGATGATGTTTTCACATTTTTCATGCCCTTCATTTTACGTTTCACCCAAAGTTGTGAGTGTCGATTTTAGTGTCGTTAATGTAGGGACTATCAAGGTCATTGATTAATCCCTACTCACTCACATTCTAGGCCTAAGGTTTCATGGATTATTTCACTGCCTTCCAAGGATCTTCTAAAAAATATGGCCAAAAGACTAAAATAATTTCCTTCTTCTATCTCAATTCTAGCCGACTATTAGCCTACTACATTTATCATCTCTACTAAATCCCATCGCACCTTGATTAGTAGCATCTTGGTCCTCTCCGAAGCCCCATCCATATGAACACTACTCCTTGTTCTTCAATTGCGAACACTCTTCAGGCTGCTTCGCTTCATGAATCTTGTTGGGCTGCATTACAGTCTCCGAAAACATATCCTATGCTACGTACCTTCAGATATTCTAGGGTGTGTGCCATATACCCCAATTATAAAACAAAAAGACAAGCAAGCCTTACATTTTAAAAGACAAATATTAAACTATTGCATATATATGCGACCCTGCTTTTACTAAAAAATATGTTAAAGATAGCTAATTATTCCCGCATGAAGATTTGACTAAATTTAGAGACTCAATTAATTGAGTCAAGTCGAGTTAAGTCTTATTTTGGATAAAGTTGAATATAGTGTGTGGTTGCATGTAAAAGTTATTTTGAGTGGGTCGCTGGTCAAAAAGGTTAAATACCTTTCATTGGGCTCATTGTAATCATCAAGTTTTTGTGTGATCAATAAAAAAGCCAAAACTTGTGTTATTGCGTATGTGAAATTTGTGGTATTTTATGCCTTTCTTCCTCTTCCTTTTCAAAAAATTGATATTAGATCCGAGAAAAAATCACAAAATCCATGAAACCTAACGAGTAAAAGTAAACCAAATAAAAAAACTGACCATTAAAAAAAATTGCTTTGCAGAATTGTCACAACCTTAAGGAATTAAAAGTGCAAAAGTTAGGTGCGAAATTCACACATTGTCCATGCAAAAAGTGCGACACTTTGGGTCAAACTTACAATTCAGAAAAACTTCGGTGGCTGTCGCATTTTCCCAACTTTTTCCCAACTTCGAAGCCTGCGCAAACCCGGTGACAGTATTTTAAAAAGCACTTTTCAAAAAGACACGAAAAGTTGTTTATGTAATAAGTCACATGGGTTTTTAAAATAATATTAAGCGGTCCTTTTAATAAGTGACAAACATCTTGTTTCATAAAGTGCTTTGTCATCATATATGATTTTTAAATTAAATCTTTAAAATATTTATTCAAGTTTTTTAAAAAGGGTTAATTATAAAGTGCGGTGGACCTTTTCCTTTCCAGGGTTTTCATATAAAGAGTATTTTATAAAGTTTTTTTATAAAAGTTAATAAAAGAGAGTTATAAAGTTATTTTGAAAAGGCTTTTTATAAAATTTGAAGATAATATTTTTTAAAAGATGGTTTTATTTAGTTTTTAGTCATAGTTGCCATTGTTTATAGGGAAAGATTATGATATGTGGGTCATTAAGACGAAGGTCACATTAAAGGTGCATGATGTTTGGAATATTTCACGGATGAATTTCCAAAACCTAAAGATGAAGCAACGAAATGAGCCCTCACTAATGCAGAGAGGGAACAATCGAAGAAAGACAAAAAGAAGAATGTGCAAGTGTTGCAGCTTATCTAGCAAGGAGTAGACCGAGTAGTGTTCCAGAATATTATGATCATGTCTTCAGCAAAGACACCATGAGATACTTTGGCGACAAGCAATAAACGTATGGAAAAAGTCAATATTGTTAAGTTGTAGAATACTAGAAAAGATTATTGATTTGAGGCTTCTATGATCTATATTCTTTGTAGTACTATCTTCCGGAGTTATCACATTTATGTTTTATTGGAATCGATGTTTCGAACCAACCTTTGTGGTTCATCGTCAGGATTAGATCCAGGACTAGAAAAGATTTTGAAAGTTTGTAGATGAAGGAAACAAAGTACATCAATTCATTCATGAATTGAATCTTGATTGTCTTAAATAAGTTAAAATTATGGTGATGATGTTAAAGATCAAATAGTGGTTGAGAAGGTCCTCATATCTTTGTCTACCAAATTTGACATTATAGTAGCATCCACAGAAGAAGCCAAGGATTTGGAAACATTGACAGTTGATGGGATCACTTCTATCCCATGAGGCAAGGATAGACAGAAATAAGGATTCCACCTTGGAAACCGCTTTTAAAGGTCAGGTTTCTATTTCAAGGGACAAAGGTAGATCAAGAAGCAAAGGATGATGTAGAAGACATGGTACTAAAAGAGATGGTAGAGAAGAGTAGGAACACGAAAGTGGAAGAAATAGCAGAATCTCTAACAACAATCAAAGATTCAACAAATCAAAAGTGATATGTTATTGTTGCAGTAAATTTGGTAACTATGTCAGTGATTGCGGGAAGAAGATAGTTGATGAAGGAAAGTAGAGAGCCAATGTAACAACAAAGAATAATAATGACTCCATGTTCCTAGCTTTCCATACCATGCATGAACCTTCTAATAATGTGTGTCTATTAGGCAGTGGTTGTAGTAACCACATCACAAGCAACAAGAATTTCGTTGCACACCTGGATCAATTTGTGAAGACAAAGGTAAAGTTGGGCACTAACAAGATTGTGGATGCAGATGGACAAGGAGTTGTCAACATTCTGACCAAGCAGGAGGGAGTCAAAGACAATCTCAGAGGTATATTATATCCCTGGTCTTAAACATAATTTGATAATTGTTGGTCAATTGATGCAGAAGGTATACAAAGTTATTTTTCAAGGACAAGAGTGTGTTATATATGACAAGCCCCCAAGCAAGAAACTGATAGAAAAGTTGCAGATGGTGAGGAACACACTCTTTCCTCTAATCATGAATTATAGTGATCAAGTTTGTTCTTTTACAATTTCATGCTCTAATGATTAATGGTTATGGCACTTTCAGTTTAGACACTTGCATTTCTCTCATTTGAGATTGTTGCAGCAGAAACAAATGGTTAGAGGATTACCTACCATCAAAGAACCTTCTAGTACTTATGAGTGTTGCATCTTGTGAAAGTAACATCATGAAATTTTTCCAAAGGGAGTTGCATATAGAGAAAATAAGCCACTAGAGTTGATTCATACAAACTTGTGTGGACCTATGAGGACAGAGTCGATTGATGGAAGTTGTTACTTCCTCACTTTTATTGATGATTTCAGCATAAATACTTGTGTTTATTTCCTGAAGCAGAAGTCTGAAATTTTACGAAGTTCAAAGAATTCAAAGCCTTAGTAGAGAACTAGAGCGAATGTCAGATCAAGGTATTGAGATCAGATCATGGCGGAGAATATGATTCGAAAGCATTCCATGCTTACTGCAAACACCATGGAATTAGAAGGAAATTTACAACCAGATACACATTGTAGCATAATGGTGTAGTAGAGAGAAAGAACGGGAGAATTATGAACATGTAAGGGAGCATGTTGAAAGGAATAAACTTGTCTAATGAGTATTGGGTAGAAACAGTTGCATGTGTTATTTATGTGATAAATAAATCTCCTACAAAGTGTGTGATGAATAGAGCACCGGAAGAATCATGGCCAGGTATGTCTTGCAGTGTGTCTCATCTTAGAGTGTTGAGATGTGTAGCATATGTTCATCTGCCTCAAGAGCTAAGAGGCAAGTTGGATAATAAAAGTGAAAAATGCATATTTACTAGTTATAATGAGTAATCAAACGTTTACAAATTGTATAACCTTGTTACCAAGAATACCATAATCGACAGAGATGTTTTGTTCAAAGAACAAGAGTCATGGAATTGGAGTATAGACAAGACAATTGATGCAAGAGTGCCATTGATGGAAGAAGAGGATGTAGCATAAAAGGAGCAACAAGAATCATAAGAGAAGACACCAAACAAAGTCACGCCAGTAAGGACTCCAAGAATTTATGGAAATCGTGGATCTTCAAGCAAATCAACAAATTGAAATTTTCCCATCAATCAATTAGGTGATGAATGAAGCAATGGTAAGAGGAAAATCAGAAGTCTAAAAGATATTTATGATGATTTGGATGTTAGTTCAAATTTTGCATTGTTGTTATTTCAACCTTCTTTGTTTGAAGAAACTACCAGAGATGAAAATTGGGTGCAAACCAGGGATGGAGAAATTGAAGCTATTGAAAAGAATGATACATGTGATTTTGTTGATTTGCAAAAGGAAAAAAACCTCATTGGTGTGAAATGGGTATACAAGAAAAATTTGAATGAGAAAGTAGAAATTGATAGATTTAAAGCAAGACTTGTAGCAAAAGGATTCTCGCAGCAACTAAGAATACACTTTGGAGAAAAGATTTCTCTGGTATCTAGATTGGATACTATAAGAGAAGTCTTAGCCACAAAATCTCAACACAAATGGAAAGTATATCAGATGGATGTGAAATCAACCTTCTTGAATGGAATTCTTAAAGAATAAATCTATGTGCAACAACCTCCAGGATATGAAGTTGAATGAAAAGAAGATAAAGTTTATAGGTTGAAGAAATCACTCTTTGGACTCAACCAAACACCTAGAGTTTGGTATAGTAGAATTTATAGCTACATCAAAAATGGATTTTGCATAAGCAACATTGAGCCTACCTTGTACACAGAGGTAAATGAGCATGGACAAATTTTGATTATTTGTTTATATCTGGATGATTTATACTGGTGATCTTGAGTTATATGAATTTAAAGTAGCCATGAAGAAAGAATTTAAGATGACATATCTTGGTCTTATGAAATATTTTCTTGGCATAGAAGTTGAGCAATCTGAGAAGGGGATTTTTACTTATCAAGATAAATATGCTAAAGATTTGTTGAAAATATTCAAGATAGAAAATTATAAACCCGCCCCTATACCAGTTGCAACAGGTACCAAGTTAAGTAAGGATAATGAAGGATTAGATGTCAATCCATCTCTATTCAAAAGATTGGTTGACAACCTCGTGTATCTAAGTACGAGACCAGATATTATGCAAGGAGTTAGTTTGATTTATAGATTTAGATTCTCCAAAAGACTCACATTGGAGAGTAGGAAAAAGAATTCTAAGATACATATCAACAACTACAAATTGTGGCATAATGTATGCAAGCACAAAAAATAGGGATTTGATTGGGTACATGTACAATTATTTTGAGGGTAGTTTGGATGATAAGAAAAACACTTCTGGTTATGCGTTCCATATTGGTTCAGTTGTGATTTCATGGGCATCTATGGAACATCCTATTGTGGCACTTTCGTCAGCAGAAGCAGAATATGTAGAAACGACATCAACAACATGCCGAGCAATATGGTTAAGGATAGTTTTGGATAGAATCAAGCACAAAAAACAAGGATCAACAAAAATATATTATGACAACACCTCAATCATTGCACTATCCAATAATAATGTGTTTTATCAAAAAAGAAATCATATTGATACAAGATATCATTTCATTCGAGAACTTGTGAGCAATGGAGAAGTCTACTTGAAACCTTGTAAATCAAGTGATCAATTGGCTAATATATTCACTAAGTCATTAGCAAAAGATGTATTTGAGTTTCATAGAGGAATCATGGGTGTTGTCAACCTAGATGAGACTTATACCAACAAACATGTTTGAGTTGTCCTGAGTCATGTCTTAGTTTAACGGTCATAATTAAGGGGGAGTGTTAAAGATAGCTAATTACTCTTGCATGAAAAGTTGGCTAAATTTAGAGAGTTAATGAACTGAGTCAAGTCAAGTGAAGTCTTATTTTGGGTAAAGTAGAATTTAGTGTGTGGTTGCATGTCAAAGTTATTTTGACTGGGACGCTAGTCGAAAAGGTTAAATACCCCTCATCGGGTTCATTGTAATCATCAAATTTTTGTGTGATCAATAGAAGAGTAGTAACTTGTGTTATTGTGTGTGTGAAATTTATGGTATTTTGTGCCTTTCCTCCTTTGCCTTTCCAACAAAATAGTACTATGTTTATGAAACTCACTGATTCAAAAGACAAACCCTCGGAGGAAGAATAAATGCTTTGGGTTTGTAAATGTAATTGGTAGGTAGCTGGGGAAGCAACGTTTAAGCGACAGATAGACTAGATGATGACATAAAGGACTCCATGTTTCGTCACATGTTATTTACCACCAAAATGTCACAATCTCCTCAATACATCGTATGCATCTATGAAATTTCCTACAAACCAACAACACTTACTACGGCTAAAAACCCTCTCCTCTCCTTGATATTGATGACGAACAATCCTCCTCCCCTTTCTACTCAATAGGAACCCTTCCTCATCGCTATTGATTTTCCCCAAGAAGTAATAATTTTGATGTCAGAATATGGAAAAGAAAACTAAGCAAAAGATTACTCCGGAATCCCAATGCATAGTGCAACTTTTCTATAAAACAATTTATATAATTAATCAATGTACTCTAAGTGCGAGATCCACCAAGCCGATTAAAGTGGCCAATGTTACTTTATAATAATCGATATTTTAAAGTACACCAAATTCAAGTGGGATTTGATAGTATGGAACTGCCCAATTTGTATAAAAGTCAACTACCAAAAATGATGGAGTGCATCTTCTAAGTTAGCTACCCAAAAAGGTGTAGAGCATGGAGCAAAGATTTTAAACAAACAAATGATCACAGGAGCACATGTTTCCCACCCTAGAGTGGCCAGTGGCCATTAATAAAATGACATGAACAAACAAATATGGCTAAACATTTACCTTTCACTTCAATATTCATACATAATATTTCCAAATTTATTTCCAAATTCCAGGGTTGCATATTTTTTGCCTCTAAAAATAATGCTTAGTGCGAGTGGTGGAGTAGAAGAACCAAGGTTACTTATGCGATTGGTTTGTAGGAGGCACTATAGATAGAGTCTAGTGTAAATGGGTGCATCCGTGCTTTTAATCCCCATTGGATTGGATCCTAATTCCAAGCTATAGCAACTATTATTGCTTATTAAGTTTAAAATTTAAATTAATAAACGTTAAATCTATAGTTTTATATCACATTCAATGTTTTCAATTTTTTTTTAACCATCAAATAAGTCTAAAAAATTTAAAAAGTGGTCATAAATGGTTGGAATCTAACAATTATTTTTTACAAAATTTAGCTATAGGAGTGTTTGAATCGTGTTTTTAATGTTGCAAATAGATTCAACATCATCAAAAACCCCTAAGTCGCCCAAAATATTGAAGTTTGATAGCTATAACTTGGATTTACAAAATTTCAATTATATTTTATGAAAATCTTACTAAAATTTCCATGATTTTCATGGCAAATTTGAAACTTGGTTAGACTACGAGCTAAGAAAACATTAGACATGGAGGAATTGTCGGGACATTAAAAGTGACCGGATCAGGCCAAAAAAAATTCAAAAAATCTGGCAGTAGCAGTGTTTGAATCATGTTTTTGATGGTGAAGTGAATCATGTTTTTGATGGTGAAAATGGATTCAGCACCATCAAAAACCTTCGAGGCACCCAAAATCTTGAAGTTCTAGCGCTGTATCCTGGATTTACAAGAATCCCTACCAGGTTTTATCAAAATCTTACCAGAATTTCCATGTTTTTCAAAGAAAAAAACCACTGATTAGACTACGGCAAAACATTATGTATAACCTCAAAGTCCAGGCCGCTTGTACATTACTTGCACTCCATATTCTCTCGCTTTCAAAGCTCTTAAAAAGTGGCTCAATTTTTGTCTTGTTTGAACACACATCAAGGTTTATGCCACATGCAATTTACTATCCATATTCTCTATGTGAAATCTCTTGAAAAGTGGTGTAATTTTTGTCCATAGTTTAAAAAACTTACAAAATAATTTAGAATTTATGGTAAGATTATGATAAATTCTCGCAGAAATTTTTGAAAATCTTAATTATAATTGTTAAATTTTAGAATATTGGGTAGTGGTGCTGAATCAATTTCCATAATAAAAAAATGATTAAAACTCCAACTACCTGATTTTTTTAATTTATTTTTACTTTATTCCTGAAAAAAAACACAAAAACAAAAAAACAAAAAACAAAAAAACAAAAAAATCCTTCCAAGTTTTATTGTGTCGGTAGACAACGCCATTTTTGTCCACTGTTTGAACACGCCTGAAGGTGTATACCACATGCAATTGACCGTAGAGTTCTTGACCGAAAGTCGTCGTCGGTTAATTATTTAACACGTCAAAACAACCATGGATCAACGAGAAATTTACAGTTTATTGGGCGGTGATAGAATAAGTGCATATAAACAACCAGTCAAAGGGTTTATTTTGTATGTATATTTTCACTATCCACGTTACCATTAACAATTTTTAAACATAAAATATTATGGAATCGTTTAATTGGAGCAGGTTCACAACTTTCGCAAAGCTCAGCATGTAAGTTTGTATTTTTCATACAGGTTGCAGAGTGCTCCTAGATTACAGGTGAAGGATTTCACGCACAGATAGATCTATTTCTCAATATTTAAAGTATGGTCCCTTCCCTGTATCGCTGCCTTTCTTTACTGTCCCCCGGTTTTACCTGGATTCCGAGTCTTTTTGGATGAGGAGGAGATGAAAGTGGGAGATACTTTAACTTGTCATCTACAAGACGCTATTAAAGCTGCCTCTGCCCGTGTGGCTATCTTCTCTCCACAATATGGAGAGTCTAATTGGTGTATGGATGAGCTTCACTTGATGGTGAAGTCAGGGAAGCCCATTATTCCTGTATTTTACCATGTACGTCCCGCTGAGCTTAGATGGACACGAGGGGAACGAGCGTATGCTGAAGCTTTGAGCAACCTGAAAAAGAAGAAAAATCATGACTCCCAACCATGTTGTGACTCTGCCACAATTGAAAAATGGAGGAATGGCTCTTCCATGATTTTTGCTAAATAAGTATGCACCTTTTGATCTACTTCACCCTTAAGTGTCATGCCCCAAGAGTACTTCAAGCTTCTGCCTAGATTCAATGGGGAAGATGACAACCCAACATAAAGACACATAGAAACCTTCTATGCCTTTGCTGAGAACCTGAATGTGGAACAACTGGATGTGGTCATGAGACTTTTTGTACAAAGTCTTGATGGAGAATCCAGAAAGTGGTTCAAAGGCCTACCAAATGCCTTCATCACTACGTGGGAGGAGCTGGAAAATGATTTCACCCAGAAATGGGGAGAAAAGAGGAATCATGAGTACATCCTCACTGAGTTTAATGCCATAAGAAAAATACCGAAGGAGGACACTTCAAAATTTATCAAAATATTCAATAAGTAGTACAATAACATGTTGGTTGACATAAAGCCTCCTACAACTGCAGCTTGTGTGGTTTACTTGGGAGCCTTTGAGTCTGACGTTGGTTTTACCCTGAGAGAAAGGAAGTATCTCCCTCTGGACCAACTTTAGATCGATTCTCTCGAAGTAGAAGCAAATCTGGCCTCAGCGGGGAAGCCAAGGGTAAAGAAAGAACCTACTGAACCCAAAAGAGGGTAAGAAGAGGCATCCTCCTCTGGTCAAGATAGAGAATCATCAGACCTAAAGTGGGACAATTTGGAAAAACTCATCCAAAGTTTATCACAAAAGGTTGGAAAGATTGAAATTTAGAATAAGAACCTCTCCAGACATAATGCTCAAGTCAACAACTGAGGCTATAACCCACAATATAGAAGACCTCCAGTGCAACTACCTCCAAGGGAAAGAAAGGAACAACTTGATTAGATCCCTCACCCCTTATAATTGGAATATGGTCCCGAAAAACAATCGTCGGATACATAGGAGATGTAGGGAAATATATGTTTTGGTTTTTCTGAAGAAGAACATGAGAATATGGCTCACCAGGAGGCCAATCATGATAAAGAGGTAGCAACAGATGAGGAAGATATGGATTATTATTGTAAACAGTTTGCAGAGTTCATGCAAACACAAACACAATGCCAGTATAATCTAATATTTTCAAAGAAGAGGACGAGAGAACCAGAACAACAAGGGGAAGTTGCTTCCCAAGTGGTTCCTCCAACACTAGACAAAGGGAAAGGTAAGCTCCATCATGACCCACCCAAGACTAGAGTCTCTACTCATAAGGAAATAAATGGTCCTAAAGGGAACACAGAAAAGGAGTCACCTATTCTACTAAAAACTGCCAGCGGGAAGGGAGAAAGAACAGACCCATGAGATATAGAAAAGGCCCAACCCACATTCAATCTCCAGAAGGAGTTTGAAAAGGTAAAAATTATTGTTCCTTTGACTGAGCTTCTAAAGAAACCTCATTACAAATCTCAATTCTCTTAATTCATGCATCCAGCCACCTCAACATCATCCCATGATAGTTTGAACCTCCAAGAGGAGAGGCCCATGGTTGCTTTTGGGCCGCATGTGGAAGAGTTGGACCCTTCTACTGCACCTTTCTATGTGACTTTGGTAATCCATGACCTTTTGTTGCATAATTTCATGTCGGATTCTAGGGCCTCACACAACCTCATGCCACTATAAGTAATGGAACAGTTGGGTTTAGAGATCACCAGAACATACAAGGACCTATACTCCTTTGATTCCAAGAGAGTTAAGTGCTTAGGCATGATAAAGGATCTTGTGGTAAACCTAGCTCAGATCCCTGTGAAGAGTGTGGTAATGGAAATAGTGATGGCTGACATACCTCCTGGTTTTGGAATGATCTTATCTAGATCTTGGGGTTCCAAGGTGGGTGGCTCTATAAATCTAGATCCGACTTATGCCACCATTCCCACTTTTGGAGGTGAGCAAAGGAGGTTGTACAAAGAATCCACGTTTGTGAAAACCATGACCCCAGCTAAAGGCTCAGAAAACTCCCCACTGCATGGGAAGGATAGCGACATCTCTTGCCTATTCTTATAAGAAGATGAGAACCTCTTAGAAGAAGCATTAGTACACCTGACAAATCAGTTGAAATATCAACACTTTAATGAAAACGAAGTATGGAAATTTTACTTCGACAGAGAAAACTCAAAAGAGGGAAATGGAACTGGAATATTATTGGTATCTCTGAAAGGAAAAATGATACCCCTCTCATTCAAGCTTGAATTTATGGAAACCAACAATGTGGTGAAGTACAAAGCATTAATCCTAGGGTTACAAATGACAAGAAATATGAACATTGAATACCTATCGGTCTATAGAGGCTCTGAGCTAGTCATAAGGCAGATCTGAGACTAATGGCAAGCCAAACACCCTAGGTTGAGGACGTACTGAAATGAAATGTGGGACTTAATCGACAATTTCTTCTTGGCCTTTAACATCAAGTTTCTACCCAAGGAATACATGATGGTTGAATCTCTTGCGATAGTTGTAAGCACTTTCTAGCCCCCACAGAATCCACTCCTCAGATATGAGATAGAAGTCAATCACAGGCCTTTAATACCTGATAATGTCAAACACTCGAAGGTATTTGAAGATGACGAGAAGGTAAAAATATGCATATAAGTCATTGAGGAGTTTACCCACTACACCATCAATCAAGAAGAAGAAGAAGCAGAATAAGAAGCCACTTTGTGGAAAGAGACAGTGGCTGGGAAAAAAAATTGCAACTAAAAGGGAACACTATCCCTCATGGACTTGTTCCACTAGAAAGACTATTTAATAAAGATGACATAGCTTCCAAACAAATGGCCCCAGATAAGGATGAGCAAGTTGAAGACTTCAACATTGGATCAGAGGGGGAACCCCAGGTGATCAAGCTGTCCAAAGGAATCCCCTTGCAATAAAAACAAAGGTATTTAGATCTATTCAAAACTTACAAATATGTATTTTCTTGGTCTTATGATGAGTTGAAATCATTTGATACTAATATTATTCAGCATAAGATTCCTTTGAAGAGTGGGATAAAGCCATGCAAACATAAAATCAAACAGATAAATCCACTCTTACTCCCCTACATTTAAAAGGAGGTAAGGAAGTTGCTGCAGGCCAAGATCATATTACCTTTAAGATACTCTAAGTGGGTGGCTAATTTGGCCCCTATCCTGAAAAAGAACGAAGAGATAAGGCTATGTGTGGACTTTCAGAATATAAACAGAGCGTCTCTAAAAGATAACTACCCTCTGCCCAAGATAGATAATATATTTCATAAGGTAGTGGGTATAGCTAGAATGTCCATGATGGATGGATTCTCCGGATATAACCAAGTGGTAGTCCACCCTTAGGACCATAAAAATATTGATTTCACAACCCTGTGGGGAAAATTCATGTACAACTGCACGTCATTTGGCTTGATAAACGCAAGGGCCACATTTAAGAGAGCTATGGACATAGCTTTCATAGGCGAGAAAGATAAATTCATTGTAGTCTACTTAGAAGAAATCAAAGTCTTTTATAAGATTGATGAAGAGCATATCCTCCATCTAAATCTCACCTTCAAGAAGTGCAAGAGGTATGGCCTCTCTTTTAATTCTAAGAAATCTCAGTTCGCCTTGGGTGAGGGGAAGATGTTGGGATACATAGTAGCGTAGTAAGGAGTAAAGATTGATCCTGAATGAGTCAAAGCCATCAACCTTGTTCCCTTGCCCATAAATAAGAAAGAAGTCCAAGCCTTTTTGGGGAGGATAAATTTCTTAAGGCGATTCATACCCAACTATCCTAAGATAGTAAAAGGTATCATAGACATGCTCAAGAAGGAGAATGAATTTAAGTGGATTGTATCCCTTGTGATCCTTTCACTAAGATCAAAGAAGCTTTGGCCGAGGCCCTAGTGCTAGTCAACCCCGACTATTCAGTGCATTTATACATCTTTTCTTTCGCCTCTCCACATACCATTGTTGTTGTGCTGTTATAGAAAAATAAAGAAGGTTATGAGCATCCCATTGCCTATTTCATCCAAGTCCTAAGGGACGCTGAGATGAAGTATAATATATTGGAGAAACAGGCCTATGCACTGATCAAGGCATTAAATTCATTTCGTATGTATGTGTTGCAATCAGAAAGCACAACATTTTTCCCAACGACTACAGTCAAGTACATCATGGTGCAGGGAGACAGTGAAGGAAAGAGGGACATGTGGATAGCTAAAATACAAGAATATGACATAGAAATAAAGCCTACCAAGCTCATCAAAGGCCAGGGGTCAGCCAAGATTTTATCTAAATCCAACTGCCAAGATCTAGGGATAAAATTGATCGTAGAGGAAGGTAGACGGGAGGATCACCACAATAGAATTAAAACACCTGAGAAGAAGATCTATGCCAAGTATGAGGGATCACCAAGGTATAAGAACATTGTTCATTACCTCTTATTTCTAAGATGCCCGTTGGGTTTGGAAAGATCTAAATATTGGAGTTTGGGATTGCAGGCACATAAATACATCATATCCAATGGACTGCTCTATTGGAAGGACCCGGTGGGGTATTACTGCTATGTTTGGTTGAGGGATAAACCCATTAAGTGATCAAGGATTTCCATGGGGGAGTCTGTGGAGGACACTATAGTTGCAATAAAACAACACACAAAATCCTCAAGGCAAGATTCTACTGGCCCACGTTGTTTGGAGATGTTTATTCTCAGGTCAAGTCATGCCAGAAATTCCAATTATTTGATAAAAGACAAAAGTTTTCTCCTCTCCCCCTGATTCCTATGCATGTAGAGGAGCCTTTTAGATAGTGGGGATTGGACTTCATTAGAGAAATAAACCCACCTTCTAGTGGCCAACACAAATGCATATGAACAACAACTGACTATTTCACCAAGTGGGTAGAGGTTATCCTAGCTATAAATGCCACTGACTCAATGGCAATAAAATTCATGGAGGAGAACATATGATCCTACTTTGGATGTCCTTTTAAAATTATAATTGATAATGCACAAGTCTTCAAATCTGCCAAGTTCACCAACTTCTGCCATAAAGTCAATATCATTATTGGACACTCTACTACATACGACCCTCAAGGGAATGACTTGGTTGAGTCTTCTAATAAAACTCTGGTGAGGGTTCTAAAGAAGACCATCACTAAAAACTAAAGGAACTGGGAGTCCGAACTAAAGTTTTCTCTATGGACTAATTGTGTAACGCCCAAACGACCAGTGGGAAATCACCTTTTTATCTAGTGTATGGCAAGGCTACCGTCTTCCTTATGCAATTAGCAATGCCAATAGCTAAGTTGCTACAAGAAGTCGAGGAAGAGCCTAGCACCTTGACCAGAAGGATAAATCAGTTGATGGAGCTTCACGAGAACAAAGAGCAAGTGGGGACCAAGTTTTCAAACTACCAGCAAAGGATGAAATCTCTATTTGACAAGAAGGCTAAGGACATACCTCTTTAGAAAGGAGATTTAATTCTTAGGTGGGATGTCCGATGAGAAGACAAAGGAATACATGGGAAGTTTTATCCGATGTGGTTCAACCCCTTCAAGATTGCATGAGAAAGGGGAAATAACACTTACATGCTTGAAATCTTGGATGGTGAACTACTGGAACTACCTCTAAATGGTCAGCTCCTAAAATTTTATTTTCTAGATTAGAGATATTTGTCTCTTGCTCATTGTAAATATCTGGTGTGTGTGTTGAAATTGTTATTTGAATTTTTCAGTTTACTATAAAAAAGTCATTTTTCCACAGAATTATATTTTGTTTAAGAATAACTCCATGCCCAATGGAAGGAAAGACTACTGGTATGAAGGTACTCACACCTTGCCAACAAGGCAGCATCCTCAGTTGGAGCCAATGTTGTCACTCATTTCATTATGGGTTTCAATTGGTCAAGGTTTCCCAAGAGCAGTGAAGCTTGGAGCCACTTTCCCAAGCCATAAAATATCTCAGCGCTTAATCAGACCCTCTCTAGTTCCTTGTGCTTAGAAAAAAATTTCCAATGGTATATATAAGTCAAAAAAAGGACTCATAGATAAGAAGTTAGAGCATGTTGAAGATTGCCTTTGGAAAGCCTAAAAAACCAAGAAAATTGCTACTTATGAGGGCATCCCCAAATCTCGCATCCCGCAAATTGGTAGTCTCGCAGTCACAACAATCCCCCATCTAGTAGTCCCGCAAGGTCCCTGCAATACCTAATGGGTCATCCTTACGGACTTGTGGGGGGGGAGGATCACCGATAGTGTTAAAGCGTCAGGGAGGGCTATTGGGATAAGGTCCCTAGGGTCAATTTTGGGTTAGTTTAATCAATTTTTGAGTAAAATTATGTAAAGGATGTAAAGTCTCCGTGAAATGTGGAAGCGGAGCCCGGAGCTAAGTAGCAATCAAAGGGGATATAGCCCCTTGTATGGGTAAGTGATAGGATAGTTTTGAGACTCACCCATAGGTCACGAGCCATGGTATTGTAATAGAAAAGCTATAAATATTTGAGTCATAATGAGTCTGGAGATATCATACCTTGGAGAAGAAAAAGTATAAGGGAAAGTGCTAAGGCAGGAAAGCTCTTTTTCCTGTACTTAGGTGAAAGGGGAAGGCTCCTACAGTTTAGTGCGCTGAGACTTTGGTAAGTCCACAACTAAGGCCGCGGGCCCCTGCAGCTGGGTGCGCATGGTGGAAGAGTTTGTACTTTAAACTTTGAATCTAATAAACACTGATTTTGGACCAAATCTATTACATTTGTGCCTTGTTCTTAATTCTGTTTAAGTGTATGCATATTTTCTTAATGATCTTTTTTCTACGAAATAAAGTGTATTTTCTGTGCGAATCTGTTGAAACTTTAATATCTATGCATAACATAAGTAATGATTTGTTTTTGCGAAGGTAGTGGCTAAATTTGTTATGATGGTTGTTCGAAGCGGGTAGATTTGTGCGAAGGTAGATCTAGGTTTATTATTTACTAAGCAAAAGTTGTAACTCTACTTCTTTTAGGTCCAAAAAGTCTTATCGTAGACCTTCGCGAAGGTCTAGAAGCCTTTTGGATAAAGTTGCAGTAGTGAACCATAGGAAGATACAGATCTGCATGAAGGCAAATCTGAACTACAGGGGCTTCAGATTACATACCACACAGTCTCTAGATGCATAAACCTGGTTCTAGCATCCTCCAATACTGCTTCGGGTGAGACTAAATCCTGTGCTATGCAGGTTGTTGTCGAAAGGGCTAGCAGTTAGGGTTTTTTTGGTTGGCGTGAACAACTCTAAACCTGGTTCAGGCCCCCTTAAGCCAACAAATTGTTCTGTTGTTGGGAACAAGATCTATCTAAGAGATGTGTGATAAATGATTTCCTACAAAGAAAGAAATTGAGAAGTGGATTGACCAAAAAGTGCACATGTTTGCGGCTCAAGAGAACAGGAGCCCTAAATTATCTAAAGAACAATGGTTGCAGAGATATTTATACACAAACAAGACTGAAGCATTCTTTTGTTTCTTCCCTAAAAACTACACGAGTGGTTGTCTGAATTGGTCTATAATCAAGGGATGTGGAGGCTTGACAGCCCTATAGTGTGGACTTTGGAACTGGTGCGATGTCTGGAAGCCTTAGGAAGAAATATTGCATGGGCCATGGATCATTGGATTGATTTCACACTTGGAAGTTTTGTGACTGAGTTCGTGATCGATAGAAATATCAGCTATAACAAAGCGGAATTTAGGCTCTTTAAGGGATCGCGAGGTAATTATTTGAAATCGTTAAAGACTTGGATTAAAATGTTGTTATGTGAAAAGAGGGTTATGCAGTTACCTTGATGTATGGGGCTACACAAAGTGGGATATTCTTTAGAAGAATCGAAGGATTGAGCTCAGAGTACAGTCCGCTCATTAAACCCCCTTCAAGTGACGATGAAGGGATGGTGTTGACTACACCGCAAAGTGAAGTTCAATTAATTAAGCAGGGTATCTCGAGGATACCTCATCTGTCCACTCCATCTCCACCTCTACCTCCACCTCCACCTCCGCTACCACCATTCAACATGGCGAATGCGATGAAGATATCAGTTTTTAAAGGGGTAGGGAGTGAAGACCCTGAACAGTTCTAGTTTGTTGTAGGGGCTGTGTGGACGACATAGTAGATTACGTATGATAACATCAAGAAAGTGTAGCTAATCACAACATTACAAGAACGAGCATTAACATGGCACATCAAGTACTACACTGATAACCCCACCGCGATGTTGGCAGAGACCGAGCAAGCTCTGAAAAACGAGTTTAGAAAGCCTAAGTCAGAGGCACAACCCATAACAGAGTTTAAGGAAATTAGACAAAAGGTAGATGGGACACCTTGGGATTTTGATCAAAGGTTGAAATGCCTAATCTGGTAAGCCAATATGGTGATTACGGATTCCCAAGATTGCGACTAGTATATAGCATCGCTCTTGCAGCTCTTAAGAGTGCCGGTGTCTCAATAAAAGATAGAAACGAAAGCAGAAGCCTTAGAAATTGCAATGAGGCTGGACTTCTCGCCCATATAGGATATGAACCTTGGAGTGCAAAAAATTCACCCACATCTGGAAAGCCTACACTTGGAGTTGCAGAGCTTGAAGAAAGGAAAGGAAGCCCAGGTGGAGGCGCGCGATGAAGTCTGGTGCTTGAAATGCAAGAGACATGGGCATGATAAGGACCATTGCTCGGTTATAGTAGAATTTTATACATAATATGTTCTCTTTCAAGTCTCTCTTTTAAAAACTATGTCCAAATTTTTAAAAAATGAGAAATTCTATTGAGTGGAAAGTCTCTTTATGATATCTTTTATAACAAAGTTAATAAAGTAATAGTGATGCCTACATTGGGATATAGATGACTTATGTGTGTCGGGTTCAGTAATCATTAGGTTACTAGTTCAAATTTGATGGAGAGGAGTCGAGGGTGGGAGCCACATGTGGGGAATAAAATTGTCCTATGGAACATCTAGTCTTGATAAACCCTCACATACTTGTAGTGATAGCATCTTGTAAGTGGGAAAATCATTTTTCTATTCAACATTAAGGTTGACCTCCACTTGGGCTTCACTTAGCTAGACAAAAGGACAAAATTAATAGCCATGATTTTGAAAACCTTAAAATAATGTGATAAAATTATTTTTCTATTGATCATTAGGGATGAATCTTATTTAGGTTGGCCTTGGCTAGAAAAAAAAAACAAAATAGTAGCCATGGTCATGAAAATGTCAAAATAAGGTAAAACTATGCATCCAAAATAATTTCATAATAAAAGGAACAATATAGTTGAGCATATCTTACAACATTTTGAGTGAACCCTAGTTATTATCACTTAGTCAATGAAAAGTGATTGTTTTGATTCTCTTTTTGTGTCTTTTTTTTAAGACATAGGTGTTACTAGAATAGTAATCTAGTTATACAAAATGAGTAAGGCTATTTGAGGAAATATATATGAAGACTTTGTTTAAACTTATGAAGATTTGGTTAGTTTAAAAAGTTTGAAAAAGGTATTCAAGTTTACAAGACTTCGCGCAGAAGGGAAAGATTCATATCTATAACTTAGCTTTATCTAAATGACATTATTCCGTGCGTAACATATTTATTGAATATATAATTAAGAAGTTATTCTGTGCATAACCTATTTATTGAATATATAATTAAGAAGTTTAGGACAATGAAAAGTGGGAAAAAAATTACTATTATTTATTTAAAATTTTATTTGTTTATTTCATGCATAACTTATTTATTTAATATATAACTAGCACAACCACATTAATAAATGTGGTTGATAAAAGGTGATACACATATCAATTATCAATAATATTAAGAATTAATGTTATTATCAATAATATTAATATTAATATAAAAACCATATTAATAATAATTAATATTATATTATTACTATTATATTAAATATTAATAATTATTAATAGTAATATATAAAGATAACAAAAACAATTATATTAATAATCATTTAATAAATTATATTAATACTCATTTAATAAAAATCAAACAACAATTTAAATGTGGTTGATAGGAAATTCGACTTTAAACACTCTACCATAACATACTTATTAAATTCTAGCCTCTTACAAAATACATCGAGATTGATGACAAAAGATGCACCAATTGAAATCAACAAGATAACGATAATGATCATTCATACTTTCCAACCAATACCCTCTCGCACTATTTTTCATTTTTTCATAATGTTGAAAAGAAAAGGGTGGTGAAATATGCAAACCATATATTGATTTAACTCTTGATATAGCTGTAAATTTTAAAGAAATAATATTAAACCCATGGGATAAATAATATATACCTTAAAATACACATGCTTGACCATGATTTTCTATCACTGATCTTCATACTGAGACGATGTTTGTCACAATGTGATGTTGGACCATGGTTGACCATGGTTCATTTTCATATTGTGACAACCTTTGGCACGTTGTGACATTCGACCATCATTGACCATGGATAACCATGATTTTAAACCCAAGCAATTTATATTAAACCCTAGGATTAATATTATAAACCTTATGAATAATATTATACCCTAGGAATATGAAACAAATAAACCCAAGGGATTGATATTATAAACCGAAGGGAATAATAAACCCAAAGGATTAATTCTAAAACCCGAAGGTATATAAACCCAAGGGATTAGTATTATAAATCTAAGGTATATAAACCCTACGATAAATATTATAAACCCAAGAGAATAATAAGCCCAAGGGATAAATATTATAAATATTGGTGGGAGGGGGCAAACGAATCTAATTTTTTAAATTTAATAAATGTAATGGACAATTTTGTTAAATAAAATTTTCTTATATATAAATGAATGTTATAAATAATGGTGAGGAACTTATTAGAATTGGAATAGTCTCAACATGGAGGAACTTATTATAATTGGATTAATCTCAAATCCCTAGGAAATTGCTAGTTGAGGAGCCACATGGCAAGAATCTAGTTTTTTTAATGTATTAAAAGTAATGGACCATTTTGGTAAATAAAGTTTTATTATATATAAATGAATTTTATAAATAATAATGAGGAAGTTATTAGAATTGAAATAATCTCAAATCCCTAGAAAGTTGGTGGGTGGGGAGGCAAATATAATTTAAATTTTTTATTAAAAGTCAATGCAACCTAACAAACTCAGTAATACACTACAAAGATTGATAAGAAGCATATGATGAGCATATTCCCTTGAGAATCAATCTAAGCCCTCAATTAAAAAAAAAGGTCAACAAACCTCCTTTCATCTAAAATTCATATATATAGGCCTATAGGTGAATTAAGAAGTTAAAAAAGATGAGAAGTGAGAAAAAACTATTATTCTTTATCTAAAATTTAATTTGTTTAGGATAAAGTATAAGGATGGGTAATAAAGTATACAATTTTTATTAATTCTATCTCAACGTCCACTTTTATTTGATGGTTTTGGGAAAAAAATATTCAATTATTTTCTGATATTTTTTTTACTATATTTAAAATTATATTGTTTTAAATGATTAGTACAATTAACATAATAATAAGAATATTGTTTATTATTTTATGTAATTTTGGTTAGTGGTGAATGGGTGACCAGTTTAAATTTTTAAATTGATGATGAATGGGTGCATTATTGAGAGAATTTGTATTTGATAATTTTTTAAAATAATAGCCAATAAATACACTTTAAACAATCTTTGATATAACTATTTTTTCTTTAAATAGTATTTTCTATAAATAATTTCTATAATTAGTCTTTAAAATGACTATCTTTAAAATAAAACACTATTCTCTAACCTTATCTTTAAAATTCCATACTAAAATAAACCACTTTTCTTTTCTTTAACAATATGTGTATTGCGTTAATCAACCTCCAAATATTATATTACATATATCAACCTCTAATTATATTTCAGTAATTATGGGCATGGACGCATTCGTAGAATGTGAAGCGTAGCTTTGTTTTATATGTTAAAGTCAGGATTTAACCTCAGAAACTCAAGTATCTCTCAAGGCTAACATTTGTTATGGATTAGGCATAGAAAACTCCCTTGAAGTGGATGATCGTGTAGCAAACTTGGATTCTGTAAATTATACATGGCACCGACTTATTTTCTGATTTAATGGATTTTGCACTTTGTATCGGAATTGGTTTGTGTTTATGAAATTGTATTTTTCCTTGAAAGGATTTTTTTTTTGTTGGTATTTTCTAGAAATGTAGAGGCTCATTAGAAAAAACTAGATTATGGTCTCTCTTCTCATTTTATATTCAACATTAGGGATGGCTCTGATTTAGGTTGAATTTAGCTAAAGAAAATAACCATGGTCATGAAAATGTCAAAATAAGGTAAGATTACACATCCAAATTACTTTGGTAGTTGAACATTGATGCAGGAGCATCCAGCTAAGGGCACCATGACCGGGTGTTGGTCTCTGCCAAGGTGGAAAGATTTATCAGTATTTGGTTTTCTTTATGTTTAATTGGTCAAAGCAAAATGTAGAGACTTGTTTCTTTTAATTTCATTATTAGTTAGGGAAACCTAGGAACAATATAGTTAGTTAGGGTCATTGCCAACATTGTCTATCTTTTATTGAGTAATTCATCTTATACTTGTTTCTTTCATTTAAGAACAAAAAAAAACACATCTATATCAATTTTAAATCTTGCAGTGCAAGAAGACCCGAATAAGTTAACAATTATGTAACTGAAAAAAGAAACAACTGAAGTGTAACTATGCACAGTTTAGGTAGCTGTAAGCAAATAGTACAAAAACTAAATGTAAATCATTCTAAAGGGGTTCAACGAGAGGAGAACAATAATATAATATAGCAGCAGATGTTGTTCAAAAAACCTTGAATCTAAATCCATCTGTAACAAGCAATCTATCCATTTCATTTTTATTTCTATTAAATACTAAGTGTGACAAATTAAACAACAAGATGCATTACTGTGTTTTTCTAGAAAACTTCTCCTAACAGGCAGAGACAGAGTTGTCAATATTTGAACAACGAACAGAAAGCAAAATATACCAAGGAACAAGGCAACAGAACCCAATAATCAACACTAGTTCCAGAATCATGACACATATAACCATAGAAGAAGAAAGCAAACAGGACACAAATTCAGTGGAAATTCTCCACGATAGAGGTAGCCATTGTAACCAATATTTTTTTTGTTTCCGTTACATAAAAATTAATGTTGGCACATAGTAAAAAATAACAGTCCTCAAAAGTATAAGACCAGCAACTAGAAACCAGAACGACTTCCTCAGTGACAAATAGAAAAGTTAGGGTTTGAGACCCTGTAGAACTATAATGTTGCAGAGAAGAACAATAAAACTAATTAAAACCTATAGTCGAGGCCATTGAATGCAAAATAGCAGTCAGAGGAGCCAACCCTCTCATTTGCTAACCTATTGGCAAACTATACCAATAAGCAGAGAGGAAAGACTACAAATGGAGAATTCATAGCAGAGAACGACCCTAGCCATTCCACTGAAGGAGTTAGAGCCATGACTCGATCTGGAGCCAAACCCAACCTGCAACAAAAACAACAGAGGCAAGTCAATGAATGCTTACCAGAAATGAGAGTGTAAAGCAATAGCAGATAGTGGAGGCGAAAGTGTTGATTGCCCTTACCGAAGGATAGTTAGCGCCGGTGGCTCAGGCTCGAACCTGGGTTGTGAACACAAAAGGGAGCCCTGCTCACAAGGTGCAACCAACCTTAGCACCACCGAAAAGTTGAGAAAATAACCTTAGAAAGGAGGAGAGAACATACCTTGTTGAAATTCGGTTGAAACCAAGCCCAGGGTCCATTGTGAATGTGACCTGGAAACCAAGAAAATCGACAGCAAGTTAATCCAGAATGAAACCACAGTGAACAGTATAAAGATAGTTAAAAACAACAAAGACAAAAGCATCCACAGAGCAGAGTGTTAACCAGGCAAAGGAAACCACAACCAGAAGCAGACAAGGCGCCATTACAGAGCAAGACACCATTGCATGCAAACCCTCTTCGCAGACTAGACCCTCATTATAATCTCTTTGTGGAGCAAGAAACAAAAATGGTCAAATGCCAAAAGCCAAGGGTTTTGCTAACTTCAACAAGTGGGAAACAATAACCAAGGTGAGTACAACTAACCCATCGCCATTAAGAACTGTCATAAATGCCTCCAACAAATATCCATAAATATCTATTGATTAGAGTTTAATCATAAGTGTAATGATCTTGAATTGTCGTTAATCACACATTGTTAATTACAACGCTGGAGTGGTATTATTAGTAATTATAAACCAAAGTACGGGCAGGTCCCATCATAGTGGTATCAGAGCGGGATTTAGAGTTTTCCCTTAGAAATGGAAGTTGGAAGGAAAGGACATGGAAGAGGTGCTCGAAGAGCAACAGACGAAGGATTGCGGGAGGAAATCAAGATCCTTACTGCCCGTTTGGAGGCGGTTGAAGTAGGAAGGAGAAGGGATCCAGAGGTAGAAGATGGCAGCGAAGAAGAAGCCATAGTGACAACAGGTGGATCGGATGAAGAAGGGCCAGAAATGAGATTATTGAGGTCGGTCCTATTGGCAAGTAGTAAGCCTAAACCAGAAATTCCAAATTATGATGGCAGCATGTCCACAGAAGTTCTGTTGGACTGTATTAGTGAACTGGATAAATATTTCGAGTGTGAAGAGGTCAGTGAAGATTGGAGAGTTAAGTTCGCTGCAACAAAGTTGAAGGGACACACAGCCCTATGGTGGGAGAGTCTCTAAGCGGAGAGAAGGAGGATGAACAAGTTGCCGATAAAGAAATGGTCAAGGATGGTGGCCAAGTTGAAAGGCAAGTTTCTGCCCAAGGATTACCAGATTCCACTGCATCGACAAGTGTAGAATTTGAAACAAAAAGGGATGACAGTAAGAGAGTACACTGAAGAATTCTACCGGGTAAATTTGAGAGCTGGTTATATAGAGGACACCCCGGAGAAAACAACCAGGTATGTAAATGGTTTGAGATTAGAAATATTAGATGAAATCAACATTCTTTCCCTGAAAAATATAGAAGAAGCATATTAGAGTGCTATGAAGGTAGAGGAGAAGATCACTAGAAAACAAAATGCTAGGAGAGGATGGGGAACCGGTAGAGGAAGAGGACAGTCTTATGGCAGAGGGCAAACTGCCAACAATAGTGAAGAAGGTAGCAGTTCCAAAACTTCTGGGACAGCAGAAAAAGGTGACAGCACTAGAGGTGGCAGGCCATATCAGCGAGGAAGAGGAAATGGCCGAGGTAGAGGAGCTAACTATCAGTGCTATAGGTGCCACAAGTGGGGGCATAGATCTTTTGAGTGTCCTGAAGCGGAACAAGCTGGACAGAGAGGTGCGTATGTCGCATAGCCGGAGGAAGTGGAGGCACCTCCCCAAGAAGCAGAAAATGTGCTGGAAACGGGGGAAGCCTTAGTTTTGAACAAAGTGTTGCTGAAACCAACCAAAGAAATAGCTAAACAAACTCAAAGGAAAGCATTGTTCCGGACAGTTTGTAAGTCACATGGAAAATGTTGCAAGCTGATTATCAATAGTGGGAACACAGATAATCTAGTTGCCACGAAGATGGTAGATAAGTTGGGGTTGAAGTGGCTGAAGCACCCCACTCCTTACAAGGTGGATGAGCAATGCAAAGTGGAGTTCCATATCGGCAGATATAAGGATAAGGTCATTTGTGATATAATGTCGATGGATGTATGTCATATACTGCTAGAAAGACCATGGCAGTATGACAGGAAGTTAGTACATGACGGGAAGATGAACTACTATAAGTTTGTCAAAGATGGGATCGAGCACACACTTTTGCCCATCAAAGAAGAAGAGACAGCGGAAACAAGTGGGATGAGAGTGTTATTAATGGGTGGAAAACAATTTTTGAGGAAATTGAAGACAGTGAAGTAAGTTGTGTTGTTGTAAGAAGAGCAAAGACGGTATTGTTACACACAGAGGTGTTAGATTTACCTGCGGAAATTCAGCAGATGCTGCAGGAATGCAGCGATATAGTAGTGGATGACTTACCAGATAAATTGCCTCCCAAGAGAAGTATAAGTCATCACATTGACTTTATACCTGGAGCAAGTCTACCGAATAAGGAAGTGTATTGGATGAGCCCTAAAGACAATGAGGAGAATAGAAAACATGTGCAGGAATTGCTAGATAAGGGGCTGATAAGGGAAAGTTTAAGCCCCTGCGTAGTTCCAACAGTTCTCGCTCCCAAGAAAGGAGGAGAATGGCGAATGTGCAGGGATTCGAGGGTCATCAACAAGATTACCATTCGGTACAGATTTCCACTACCACGGATGGACGACATGATGGATTACCTGAGCGGGGCAGCATACTTCTCAAAAATTGATTTAAAGAGTGGGTATCACTAGATTCGAATCAGGGAAGGGGATGAGTGGAAGACAACCTTCAAAACCAATGAAGGACTGTATGAGTGGCTGGTAAAGCCATTCAGACTGAGTAATGCACCCAGTACTTTTATGTGACTTATGAATGAAATACTGAAAGAATTCATTGGAAAGTTTGTAATAGTGTACCTAGATGATATATTAATTTTCAGCAAGACTGGGGAGGAACACTTTCGACATGTTCAAAGTGTGATAGAAAAATTGCAACAGAATAAGCTGCTGATAAATCTGAAAAAATGCACTTTTCTGCAAAAAAAATTGGTTTATCTGGGTTTCGTGATTGCATAAAACGAGTTGAAGATGGACCCAGAAAAGATTGCAGCAATTGTAAACTGGCCATCCCCAAAATGTCTGTTTGAGGTACGTATTTTTCATGGGCTGACAAGTTTTTACTGTAAATTTATAAGAAATTTCAGTGAAATCTATGCACCTATGTTGGACACTATAAAGAAGGCAAGTCAGCCTTTTCATTAGACCGAGGCAACAGAAAGGAGTTTTCAGCTATTGAAGAGGAAGATCATAGAAATACCGATCTTGAGATTGCCAGATTTTAAAAAGCTTTTTCAGGTTCGCTGTGATGCCAGTGGTACAGCCATTGGAGCTATACTTAGCCAAGAAGACTAACTTGTTGTGTTTTTCAGCGAGAAGTTGAATGAAAGCAGGCAGAAGTATTCATCCTATGACAAGGAATTATATGTTGTCATCCAAGCATTGAAGCATTGGAGACACTATTTGCTAGGGAATGAGTTTGTTTTATTCTCAAATAATTCTACACTGCAATATGTAATGCAACAACACAAACTGAATCACAAGCATGCTAAATGGGTTGAATATTTGCAAAGTTTCACCTTTGTGCTGAAACACATTAGCGGGCATGCCAATAAGGTGGTGGATGCATTGAGCAGAAGATCTTGCTTCTGCAGGAGAGTACGATACAAGTGCTAGGCTTTGAGCATTTGAAATACTTGTATCAGACTGACACAGATTTCAAAGAGGATTATGAAGCCTGTGAGAATCCTTTGCTAAGAAACAATAGTTCGTGGTTGGACTATAACTTGCAGGAGAAGCTATTGTTTAAAGGGGGACAGTTATGCATTCCTGACTATTCAATGGGAGAGAATATCATTTGGGAGAAGCACAGTGGAGGTCTAGCCGGACATTTTGGCATAGACAAGACATTAGAGTAGCTCAGCCATTTTTATTTTTGGCCAAGAATGCGAAGGGATGTGTAGAGATTTGTGACTAGATGTAAAGTGTGTCAGTTGGCGAAATGACACAGTCAGAATACGGGGCTCTACACTCCATTGTCCATTCCAAGTAGACCGTGGGGCTTAGTCAGCTTGGACTTCGTCTTGGGTCTACCAATGACGCAGCGGGGTTATGATTCGGTGATGGTAGTAGTAGACTAGTTTTCAAAGATGGCACATTTAATCCCTTGCAGAAAAACCAACGATGCCACTCACGTGGCCCACTTGTTCTTTACAGAGATCGTTAAGCTACACGGTCTACCTAATTCCATTCTCTCTGACAGGGATGTGAAGTTTACAGGGAACTTTTGGCACACCTTGCGGAAGAAGATGGACACGCAGTTAAGTTTCAGCTCTTCTTATCACCCGCAGACCGATAGATAAACAGAGGTGGTAAACAGGAGTCTAGGAAACCTGCTACGAAGTTTGATCGGTGAAAATTCATGAACGTGGGATGGGGTGCTTGCCCAAGTGGAGTTCGCTTATAACGACTCACCCAACCGCAGCACGGGTTACAGTCCTTTTTAGATCTTATATGGCATGCATCCTCGCGGAGTGCATGAATTGCGAGATCTAGGACAGTAGGAAAGACGGAGTGTTGATGGGGAAGATTTCACTAAAGCGATGAATGATTTACACGAGCAAGTGAAAATAAAATTGTAGGACAACAGTCGAAAATATAAGCAACGAGCGAATTTGAAACAAAGAGAGGTGTAGTTTAATGTGGGGAATGAAGTCCTCACGCATTTGCACAAGGAGAATTTTCCTAGAGGTGCATATAACAAGCTGAAGTACAAAAAGATAGGCCCCTGCAAAGTTCTCCGGAAATTTTCAGCGAATGCTTATGAAATACAGCTGCCACCAGGAATAGGCATCTCGCCCATCTTTAATGTGGCAGACCTGTTTCCATTCACTGTTGTTCCAAAGGAAAACAGTACAACACGGCCTACACGGGACACACGGGATGGAAGTGAGACTTGGATGAGATAAATGCCTTACGTTCAGCCCCTTGAGATCGAGAGGATCCTCGACACTCAGGTGGCCAAGCGAAATCGGCGGAAAGAATATTTGCAATATCTAGTCAAGTGGAAGAACCATCCTATTGAGGACAGTTTGAGAAGCTCATGGACTGGAGTCATGAATTCTTCTTACCCTCGGAGCCTGATGCAGGAGCATCCAGCTAAGGGCACCATGACTAGGTGTTGGTCTCCGCCAAGGCGGAAAGGTTTATCAGTATTTGGTATTTTTTTTTTATGTTTAATTGGTCAAAGCATAATGTAGAGACTTGTTTCTTGTAATTTCATTATTAGTTAGGGAAACCTAGGACAGTATAGTTAGTTAGGGTCATTGCCAACATTGTCTATATTTTATTGAGTAATTCATCTTATAACTGTTTCTTTCATTTAAGAACAAAAAAAAAACACATCTATATCAATTGTAAATCTTGCAGTGCAAGAAGACCCGAATAAGTTAATAATTATGTAACTGAAAAAAAAAAAAAAAAAAAAAAAAAAAACTGAAGCTTAACTGTGCACAGTTCAAGTAACTGTGGAAAAACAGTACAAAAACTAAATGTAAATCATTATGAAGGGGTTCGACGAGAAGAGAACGGTAATAGAATATAGCAGCAGGCATTGTTAAAAAAATCCTGAATCTGAATCCATCTTTAACAAGCAATCTATCCATTTCATTTTTCTTTCTATTAAATACTGAGTGTGACAAATTAAACAACAAAATGCATTCTTGTGTTTTTTAGCAAACTTCTCCTAACAGGCAGAGACAGAGTTGTCAATATTCGAACAACAAATAGAAAGCAGATTATACCAAGGAACAAGGCAACGGAACCCAGCAATCAACACCAGTTCCAGAATCACAGCGCATACAACCACGGAAGCAAAAATCAAACAAGACGTGAATTCAGTGGAAATTCTCCACGACAGAGGTAGCCATTTTAACCAATATTTTTTTTGTTTCTATTACATAAAAATTAATGCTGGCACATAGTACCAAATAACAATCATCAAAAGTATAAGACCAGAAACCAGAAACCAGAATGACTTCCTCAGTGACAAGCAACAAAGCTAGGGTTTGAGACCTTGTAGAACTACAGTGTTGCTGAGAAGAACAATAAAACTAATTCAAGCTGTAGCCAAGGCCATTAAATGCAAAATAGCAATCAAAGGAGCCAACCCTCTCATTTTCTAACCTATTGGAAAGCTATACTAATAAGCAGAGAGGAAAGACTACCCTCTCATTTTCACCGTTCAATTATCTTTCAAACAGACATGTTTCACTTCTTTGTTTAGATTTTCATTTATATAGAAAATATTCTCTGTTATTTTTAGCTATTCTTAGAAGACAAAAAAATTAGTTATCAATTTGAACCATCGTACTGCTCCTAAAAATGAACCTTCATAATAATAATAATAATAATAAAATATTATGAACTATTTTATGGGCTGTTTATGGGTTGTATGTCAACGATTTTATAAGTAGTTTAATTTTGATATTTATGCATGATTGGGATGGATTATATATTATATTATTTTTTTAATTTATTATATATTGTATTATATTGTATTTTGGAGTGAGAATAATTGTGTATGGTTGTTAATAAATGAAGGTTAATTTATTAATATTATTATTATTTAAAGTAAATTATTTCATTTAAAATGAGATGGTTTAAAAAGACAAATCTTCACTCATTAAATATCTCTAAAAAACTCTTGAAATAAAAAACAATATTAAAACAATGCTCTAGATTTCAAGTTATTTGGTTTTGAATTATAATCACATTTAAACTAATTTATTTTTATTTAAATAAATATTTTAAAACGAAAACACAAAATTAACTTCCATATAAATTTTGATGGTGATCTACTTGCAGATCTGAAAATTAAAAAGAGAGAATCACAGAACAGACTGTAGACACAAACACTGGAATAACACAGGTCTGCAAACAATATCACTACTTTTTTATGAAGAAGAGATGAGCATTTTATAAAACAATGCAATCATTCTCTTTATTACAAAAGATAAAATCAAACTGCATAATTAGATAAAGCCAAGATATTTTAGATGTTTCCTTTTTCCTAGTTTTTCAGATGTTTCCATCTTTTCTATTCTTGGATGTTTCCAATGAAATAGTACGCTTTTTCTTGGTTGCCCAATCAGTGAGATGTTGCTGATTTTTGTGTCCTTTCTGGTTGCCCAATTCCTCCCTGTTTAGATCAGGAAGCGTCCCCGCTTCCTCCACCAACTGAGGGAAATTGCGTTGCAATGTTTCTGCATTGATCCATTTTGCCTGTGCTGGTGTGTGTCCCTTCCGACCAACCAAATATGAGAAGTATGGCTGATGTCGTGTATCCCGTTTCTTGAAGTCCAGAATTGTATCTTTGAGCAGAGGAGGCTGAAAATCTGGAATATTATCAACCGGATGATGAATTGTAAATCCATCACGAATGGTATAATCAAGAAAGGGAGTTTGGTTGATGACTGTAAGGTGTTGCAAAGCTTCCCATATCTCACCAAAAACCGGATCTGTTGTATACATATCTTTCCAAGCATCATATGCAGCACAACGCACCTCTAGAATGTGTAGGACCTGAGCAGGCGGTCGACTTAACAAATCAGCCATCTTATTACTTGTCCCCTTCTTGTATTTAATCACCAGATGGAATTGTTGAATGTAAGAAGCCCACTTTAAATGGCGTTGCTCTTGAATCTTTCGTTGTGAATTGATGAAGATTAGCGGATGATGATCTGTATGGAGGATGGTCTCTTTGCCAAGAATGTAATGGCGCCATTGCTTCAAAGCTTGCACTAAACTGTAGAATTCCTTGTCATAGGTGCTGTACATGAGCTTAGCATCCGCAAGTGCCTCAGAATGGTATGATAGGGATTGCATGATACTATCGTACTTATTAGTACAGTATGTTGTCAATAATTTGAAGAAGCAATTAAATGATGCCTGCCAAATATTTCTCTTTTGAATGGTATAACTAGCACGTGGATCTGTCAGGATATCTGTAGCTCTTTCCAGAACAGCTTTTAGAACCACCGATGCCCCATCACCAGTAGAACTTCCAAGAGGACGAAGTGGTGGTTGCTCTGAAGAACAAACTACTGCTGTCAAACAAGCAATAAGGGCATCTAAATCCATGTTGAAAACACACATAGCCACAGTCTTAGCAAGCCCAACTGTAGCACTGGGATCTGGAGTTAAGCTACCAAACAAAAAACGCAAATGACGAAAAACTGCCATGGAGACAATTCGTGCAAGTTCACTTCCAGGTGTGAGAAGCTGAAGGTATTTTGATAGAAGTTTTCTCCCTTTGGGAAGAGAAACCAGGCGTAGAAAAACAAGGTCATCTTTTGGAGCCAACCCAATTGGATGGCCACCCTCTGCTCCAAGAGGATCAACTAAGTGCAGAGAAGCTACTAATCCTTCCAACAGAATCTGCCGCCTTCTTTTTAATTGGGCCCCACCATCTTGTAGTTGAGATACTTGCAAAAACCGATCAATATCATCCACATCAAGAAGAAGGCACAGCCCATCCTCAATAACAATCCTTGCAGCCAGCATTGGTTCCTGTTCAAGGGGTCTCTTAGTGGCCTTGGGTTCATTTACATTATCACCTGTGGCATTTGGTGTTGAAGGAGCGTCCACTTCCAGAAGTGGACGAGGCCTGCGAATAGAAGAAAATGGCACTCTTCCCAGTGCCTCTACCTGAAGATAAGCATGTGGCTCTGCTACAGCTTTTGTTCGCGGTGGAAATTCACGTAGAGAAGATGGTGCAAACTGACTTTTTCCTCGAGAACCAGTAGCATTCTTTGCTTGCACAGCCTGATGATAATAATCATCAACATAGGGATCACTGGTGTGAGTTGCAGCAAGCTGCATGCGAACAATGCTCTCGATTTCTTCTGCAGACATATACTTTGATCGGAACTGTGGCCAGCCATTATTAGACCTACCTGACTGGCTGTTCGTATCTGAATTCTGTTGGCTATTACGCTGATTTTGCTTTCCACGTTGTTGAGACTTACTACGCTGATCCCTAAAATCCCCACCCAAAAATGCCTCATTGTATCTGTGCATGGCAGGTGGAGGATGTGAATTGAATACTTGTTGAGTTGGCACAGGAGGAAAATGAGGAACACCACTCTGCATTGCCTGAAATCTTTGCTGCTGCAGCAATGCCTGTGCTTGTGCAGGCAACATAGCATTGGGTTGGGGCATTTGCTGATGCATCATATTAGTCATAATCCCCGATGGCCCTCCTGGTCGCATATTAGATTGATTCAACCAGTGGCCTTGCTGAGGCCGTGTACCCATTACATGACCTGAAGAGTTGTATTGAGGCATCCCTCCTCCATATTGGATCACAGAAGGCAGAATGCCTCCTGTATCAGAAGGCAGAAGGTTTTTAACAGTGGCTTTATTAAGGGCTCGATAGTCTGTCACGAGGCGCCATTCAGAAGTATCTTTTTTGGGAATAATAAAAGCTGGAGATGCACATGGCGAGGATGACGTCTGAATATGACCGGATGTCAACAATTCTTCAATTTGGCGTTCTATCTCAGTTGCCTCTCGAGGAGCAAGGCGATAAGATGGGGCATTGGGTAAGGAAGCACTAGGAACAAGATCAATGTGGTGTTCAACAGAGCGTGCTGGAGGCAGCCCTGTGGGTTGGGTGAAGACATCTGCAGATTCATGGAGTAGAGGAGCCATTGAAGGAGGGACTGGATTGGTGAGGTTGTCTAGCTTGACAGGGCGAACCAAGCACAAAGAAACATCTTGGTTTAAATTGACTCTTATAATGGGAGCTTTGCCAATGGAAGGTTGGGTTGATGTGCTAACTGAGGATGTGAGCACATAGGTGTGCCCATCGTGCTGCAAGTGGTATTGGTGATCTGTAGCATGATAAATAGCATGTCGAGCCTCTTGGTATGGAATTCCTAGCAATAAATCAGCACAATCTAGAGGAGAAACATCACATACCACAGTATCACGAAAAGGCCCAATAGCAAAGGTGACAGCACAACATTGTGAGATGGTAAGACGAGGACCGTCCTTTCTGACCCAACCGAGCTGATACGGGTGGGGGTGAGGAGTGGTTGGAAGGCAAAGGCGTTCAACTAAGTCTTGTGACACAAGATTCTTTTGACTCCCATTGTCAAGAATAAGCGTGGCCAACTCATGTTTGATTTGACAATTATGCGTAAACAAAGGCGTAACAGAGGTGTTTGTTGCATTAGCAGTCATGAGGATGAGAGAGGGGTCCACTTCTGTCGGATTTTAGAGAGAAACAGCTGGAAGTGGGGTAGTGGCCTTTGGTTGTTCGACCTCTATAAAAAGAGTTTTCTGGGGGCGGAGATTTTTCAATACTCGACAATCTGCAGAAGCATGTGAGTTGGTCTTGTGAAATGTGCACCAGGGGGTGCGGTGAGGTGTGGGGGATGAGGCAGAGGCGACATTAGAAGAATCAAAGGAAGATGGACCATTTCTGGCTTGAGGATATCGGAGTCGAGTACCCACTTTGCGTTCCACTGCTAGGGCCCGAATAAAGGCCTTGTCTAGTGAAGCACTATCAAACAACTCAACTTCACGACGAAGAAGCATTAGCAAACCAGAATTAAATTTGATAATTAGTACCTCATCTGGATTGGATATATGGAGTTGAATGCGCAACTTGCAGAAGACATCAATGTAGGCTTGCACTGATTGATTGGGTAGTTGTCGAAGCTGCAACCATTTGGCAAGGAGATTTTGTATATATCCTGGAGGATAGAAGCGTTCACGTAAGGCCTCGCAAAAGAGATTCCAAGATGTGATAGGCGTCGATTTGGTCTCGGCTTGTTCTCCAAGTTCCACAACCAAGGACATATTCTCAAGATGAGTATCCCACCATGTTTGTGCTAGGCCTTCCAATTGTAGACTGGCGATCTGAAGTTTCATCTCCTCGTCCATTGTTGGACAGGTTCTAAAATAGTTGGAGAGGCTGCGGATCCAAGAATCAACAGTCTCACCATTCATTTGCCCTGAGAATTTGGGCAGTTGAAAGCGTGTATCAAGCTGCATTTTCCCTGGAGGGCGTTGTTGTTGTTGCAGCGTAATTAGCTCTTGAAGAGCCCTAGCTAAATCATTCACTGGCGAGTGCATGATTTTCATCCACTGAATGGAGTGAAATGTATGACCCTTAAAAAAAAAATTCTTCGAACAGGTGGATGGCTTCCAAGATCTTACGCTCTGATACCAATTGATCTACTTGCAGATCTGAAAATTAAAAACAGAGAATCACAGAACAGACTGTAGACACAAACACTGGAATAACACAGGTCTGCAAACAATATCACTACTTTTTTATGAAGAAGAGATGAGCATTTTATAAAACAATGCAATCATTCTCTTTATTACAAAAGATAAAATCAAACTGCATAATTAGATAAAGCCAAGATATTTTAGATGTTTCCTTTTTCCTAGTTTTTCAGATGTTTCCATCTTTTCTATTCTTGGATGTTTCCAATGAAATAGTAGGCTTTTTCTTGGTTGCCCAATCAGTGAGATGTTGCTGATTTTTGTGTCCTTTCTGGTTGCCCACATAGGGAATAAAAGCACAGCTGAAAGAAAATAGGAAATGGTTTTTTTTCATGAAAATGGATTTAGTAAAATTCGTTGTCATAGCCAATCATAAAACAAATATTTTGAGGAGACTTACCAGATAAAGAAAGGATGAAAAATTAAAGATAAAGGCAGAAAAATCAATAATTTTAACCTAGTCATTTTAAGTTACGACGCGGAGAAAGTGAGTAAGCAGACAACTAATGCGACCACAACACAACCGTGCGTGATCACCCCATGAAGCCCACACAGCAACCAGACCTCCAAAAAGAGTCATCTCGCGATCATCTCATTAACCTCACACATCAGCACCACACAATCATCCCAACCACAACGCGAAACGCACCATTAATTGGAGGAAAGTAGAGCACACCTATACGAGAAGCAACCCGCCCAGCACACCTAAAATTATGATTACTTTGCTTGAACTCTTTCTATTTGACCCGTTCATCTGCTTCCCTGGCGGATAAGCCCCCGGTGTAACAGCTGGCGACTGTGTGTGCCGCTTCGTTGGTGCAATAGCTGGCCCTTTTGCCGTGGATGGAGATGGAGGCAAAATCGAGTTAAAAAAAGGATACATTTCATAATGGGCATGGCAGCTTTTGCTCAGAACCGTAGCTCCTGCGCTTCCAGGAATTCTTGATAAAATAAAATTGCTTGCGCTTAAGAGACATATTTTGCATTGGATACTCGATATATCTCTCGTGCACTGCACCACACCGTAAATCCTTCGAGACAGGGAGTCTGTACTTGTTCCCGAAGCATATAACTTAGATCCAGACGCTGCTTCACCTGACAAATTGGTTAATAGGCTCTCAACAGCCGCGTTAAAAACATCGGGGGTGGATACATTACTTCGATTATAATTATACCATCCACCAGTAGACATTTGTCCGAAGAAATCATATTTTTCATAACGTAAGAAGCAGTCATCCAACAAAATTAAACCACCGCCGGTATTCCCACATTTGTGCCGAATTGTAGTGACTGCTCTATGGGAGCAGTTGCGGCACTGTTCGGCTGTTGTGTCCCTGGAACATTGTAGGAGGCCATATATTTGGCCATCCACACAAGTGTTAAAACCAGTTTGGGAGGTGTGTTGAACAAGACTATTAAAGACTGTATTCAGATTGCTGTCTAACGTACTACCGTGCGTATAGTTGAAGTCGAAAAAGCACACAGTGTGTGGAACCTGGAGTGCATTGGCAGGAAAAGCAATGAGTATGAGGAGAAGTAGGATGATGTAGAAGAGCCTAATAATTTGCCCCATCACGAAGAATCCCTTCGTTGGAAGTAGAATTCTGGTGGTCACTGAACAAAGGAGACTCTGCAGGGGATGCCAACGTTGTTCTGGCAATTCTGTATATATAGATTTGAGTAATTGAATTGCATATTCTATATATAAGAATGAGAACAAGGTTCGAAGTTTTAGGCACATTGTCCACCAAGGAAAAAAATAACCCACGAGAGTCAATTCAAGTCCGATACGAACCTTTTTGATATTTTTTGGGGTGTGGAGCGGGTATAACGGGATTCCACTTGACCACATTCACGTTTAAGATAAAAAGGTCAAAAAGTCCGTTGGTATTTCGCGCTATATGTATTCACGGTTCTCTTTCCTTGAATGCCAGCGTTACTTTGACTTTGACTCCAGTTTGGTTCAACAAATAAAATTTTAAGATTTTACTGGTTCTATTTCCCGTGTGAATGCCAGCGTTACTTTGACTTCGACTCCAGTTTGGTTCAACAAATTTTTTTTATAATTTTAAGATTTTATTAATTACGTTTGTGAACACCACTAGTGTATATCATAGTTACCAAGTTCGAATTCGAATTCGAATTCGATTCGATACGATAAAAATTCGAATGAAAAAAATTCAATTCGCAAAAAATTCGATAATAGACATCCTAAAAACATTTCTTTTTTTTAATTTTTTTTCAATTTATTTTGAATTATGAATATTTTTTTATTAATTTTAAATAATATAACAATGTTAGAAATAAAATTACTATTCATCTTTTCTCTCCAAAACATCAATCTTTCCATAAATAAAAACTAATTAAATTAAGTTACTTCACACATTTAGGTTTCCATGATTGAAAAAACAGAAATTTTCTAATAATAATTTTACCTTCTATTTTGTTCTGCCTTTTTAACTTTTTATTTTCCTTCTTTATATATGCCATCTAAACTCTTTATTTCGATTCATAGAATCTTGTAACAATGAAAAAATAAGCTACTTTCACTTATTTTCTGTTATTGAAAAAACTGATTTTTTCTAATTTCACTGATATTTTCAATTTTTACTTTCTTTTTCTGCTGGTCATTTTTCTTCTTTCCCTATATTCCATCCCGCTTCTATCTCTCTTTTCAAAGTAATGGCCTCCTCCCGTCTCACTCTGCTTCCCTCATTCGGTCCGTTAAGTGTTGGGAGGAAAACATTGCCACTGAAACCCTCTCAATTGGTAATGCTTTGGGGTTTGAATTTGTATTATTTACATCGATTTATTTATTTATGGTTATACTCCTCGTACAGAATTACAGAGATTATGACCATTTTTCTATCCAAATATACAAGTAATAGTTGGATTGACTTTGAAATGGATGACTGTTTACTAACCCTAACTCCTTGTCATTTTCAGATTTTCCATATGGTAAGAAGGCATCCTGCGGACAGAATTAACAAACTGCATTAACCCCGCGGTTAACCTTTAATGCAACGAATCGGATTGAATTTCTGCGAACTGTTCGGCGGACGAATCGAATCGGCGAATTTCCGTACTGTTTGCCCGAATTCGGGCGAACTTGGTAACTATGGTGTATACAAACTTAGCTGATTTTGTTTTCTTAAAGGTGTAGTGCAACCAACAAACCAAGTAATTTATTGGATCTTTTTTCAATAATTCAAGATCATCTTTCTCTCTCTTTATTTATAAATATATATATTTTATTAGGTTTATCTCTTTTTATAAGGTTAAGGTTGAGTTGAGATTTTTGTGATCCATGTCAAGATTAAGAGAATTTTTCGGCTTAAATCACATGATGGTATATTTGTTGACGTGTTTCGAACCAACCAGTGTGGTTCATCGTCAGGACAAATGCGTCGACAAATATACTATCACTGGTTCATCCTCAGGACAAATGCCTCGACAAATATACTATCATGTGATTTAAGCCGAAGAATTCTCTTAAGATTAAGGTTATTATTACTAGTGAGTATCTCACATATCTAATTACTATACAAAAAGATAATTATTGTTAGGGTTAATATACCTATCATTAGGGATACTTATTATTACTATATAAGTTATAATATAATATACTTTATATATTAATATATAGAGATATAATAGGGATATATATTAATGATGTGCTATATATTATAGATATGATAATATCTTATATAATATATTAATATATTATATATTCTATATCATATTAATAATTGGATCATATTATATTATAATAATATATAGTTATTGTAGGTATATTAATTATATCTAATAGATACTAATAATATAGCTTAATGGTATTAGGTTATAGTAATTAGTCTCTATCTGATTTTTAGATCCTTTAGAAAAAAAATTCCAAACTTTTCCTAGGAAATTTTAGTGACAATAACTAGAGCATAGGAATTACACACAAAGCATGTTGATAGGTCCTTGTGAATGTAGAGGGAAAGCAACTTATTCATGAAGCACTCAAAATGTACTTTTGAGGCTCTTGAGTTTCAATACAAACTTTATGATGGTGTATGGGTTAATCCCAAGAAAGTTGTAGCTATGTAACACTTTCCCTATCTTGAAAAATGACGAACTTATGTGAATTCTTTGGAATTTCAAATCCATAGTCTACAAAGCCTAACTATGAAAAGAAAAGCCTCCTATCTGCACCATATCAAACCCAAAAGTTGGACAGTTAACATGGTGGCCCTGGGTCTTTTTTATTGGGCTTGAGCTATAGGAGCTTCATTTAGCCCATGTAGTCCTCAATTACTCCCCTTACTCATATACAGACTCTAACACCCATTATTATTGTGTAAATTTTGCATTTATTGAACTAAAATTCAAATATACCCTGTAAAATTCATGTGTAGTTATTTTAGTACTAGATCACAAAAATTGATATTGTGAATATTGAAAGAGAGATTGGGCATCTTTCCTAACTATAATCAATTACTTAAGTGTACTAGATGGTTTTCAGAACTTCCCAATAGTGTTGATATGAAACTAAAGGCATTGAGATCTAACTATGGTGCTCAAAACCTCCTAATCGCACACATATCCCCCTAAATGGAAGAAATCCTTTAGAAAGGATCCACGAGATAGTTTAGGGGCTTCTTCATGGGTAATAAGCCAAATAACCTTTATACATGGTCTCAAGAACTTATTTTCCTCCATTTCATACTTTATTGTCCCTAATGCCCATTTGTATTTTGAAAAACATACCAATGGGTAGAGTCTATTTTTGTTTATTTCCCCTTACTAACCTCATTATAACAGAGAAAAATAAACTCTACCCTCTTACTAACCTCATCATAAGAATGCACACAATAAATACAACTAGAATCATATTGTACCTCATAAGCTAATGGGACTATATTCATAGGGACTCTTGGAATAAGAAAAAGGGGAAAATTTTGACAATTGTGTGAACTACAAAAATGGCAACAACTCATTTACACAGAAAAACTTTTAGATATAGAAATAAACAAAAAAAATTCCCAGAAAATGTAAATTGTGCTTGTTGTGTAGTATAGATTTAGTATGCACACTATGAAAACACATATAAAAGAAAATACAAACTATGAAAACACATATAAAAGCAATAAATAAGAACAAAAGGTTTGGAACGAAAATACAAACTATGAAAACTCATATAAAAGAAATAAATCAGAACCCAAGATTTGAAACTCCACAAGTCCACGCATCCATCGACTTCAAAAATTCTAAATCATGAGGTCTAATTGAAACAAAATGAGTTATATGGAGACAAAGAGATTGTCGTGGAGTTAGTGATTGCTAAAGTTGTAATGAGTATTGTTTCTTTCTCTAATAAATTATGTCAATGTCAATTTGCAAGTAGTTCCACGAGTATTAATTTGATCTACTATTACTAGAATATTAATATTGTATATATGGTACTAGTACACTATATTCTAATAATCCCATATAATATTATATTATACCATAGTTAGTAATATTATATTGGATTACTAATATTAATAAATAAATCACTTCTATATTGGGCCTTGTAGAATTTGAGAGAGATAAAGAATTGTTAATCATTGAATTTAACAACACCACACCTTATTAGCATTTGATGCCCTTAATGCAAATTATTGTGATAAAAGAGGAATGATAATAGGCTATATGAGGGAGTCGACAGAGAAAAACTTACACTCTTGATATAAGTGAAGGCCCAATGTCTCCCAAACACCTCAACACCTGAGACTTTGCAAGTCCTTATGAAATCTTGGGTGAATAGCTAAATTTAATTCCAAAAAGGTTCCTCAAAATGGATGAAAACTGTGCTATAAACACCTCCCATAATTATCATAACACAAAGGTATATTTCACATATCTCATCTTAATTTTCTCTTTAATCTAGTTTACTACATTTATAATATTTGTAAACCTAATTTACATTTTAGATCTATGGGTTATGGAACACTACACATAATAAGTGATAGGGTATACCCCTATATGGGATTATACTATACCCTATATATTAGTATCCCTATATACCTAGGGTATATATTATCCTATAATATCCAAGGGGATAATATATTATATAGGATATCCTAATATAATAATATTATTATATCCCCATATATATATGGTGCCCTATTATTAGAGGCTATTAATATAGATACCCTAATACTTATATATATCCCCTATACTATGGGATAATATATATATCTCTATTACACTATAATAGGGGTATCCTAATGGTGTCCTATATTATAAGGGATATATATATTAATAATAATATATAGGGTATACCCTGTATAATGATGATAAGGGTAATAATATATTATATATTAATGATATTATATATATATATATATATATATATATATATATATATATATATATATATATATATATATATATATATATTATAGGGTATCCTATTATACAATCCTTTGATACATTGTAATGATTGAATGTGCATTATTTATTTACAATTATGTACAAGTTGTAATCACATGGTAGATTACACTGTGTTTTAAAGCCTAGGTGGGAAATTTATATATGGTGTTATATGGTGTGGGAAATTCACTTGCCCAACTTTTACCCACAATCTATAGAGTTGAATGAATCTTATATTTTGGTTCTGAAATTCTAAGTACAATGACAAGACGCTTGCATTCTTTCTTCTATCAATATTTATAACAAAGATTACACAAAACGTCAGACATAACAACTTGATTCAATGAGAATTGATATTATTACCAACAAAATGCTAAACATGAATATAAGCACATGTAATAAATAAAATTATTATCTTTTCTCTCAATAAATTCCCACTGATTTGGTTGCAATGGAATGATTCACCTTCCAATTGTAGGGATCAATTTAAATTCCATGCTTTGGCTATCCCTTTACATAATCATAATATTGTAACAAATGCATTAATATTATTAATCATATTATAATATATAGCACCTTTTATATATATATATGTGTGTGTGTGTGTGTGTGTGTGTGTATACACACACACATATATGTATGCGTATGTATGTATATATATGTACATATACATACATACATACATACATACATACATACATACATACATACATACATATATATATATATATATATATATATATATATATATATAATTAGATATTACTAACTATATATTCATTATATAGTAATATATAGTATATCATATTAATAGTGATATAATGATAATCTATTACCTATATAATATAGTATCATGTATTACATATTGGGATACTGACATCTTGGGCTAAGAAGTAACCCTGCCGAGGCTATGGATGCCTGCTAGTAGCAATGACTCTACCTATGATTATAAGAGGTCATCTGTATAAGTAAACAAAGCAACATGATTTTGTGCTTTAACTTTAAATTGTCGTCAATTTAAAAGTTATTGTCAATTGTCACTGTTATAATCAATATTTACGAGATACACAAAATGATAGGGACCCTTCTATTTTGGGTCTAAATAACTCCATTCTTTTTGGACGTTTGGGTAAATTTTGATTTCTTTGGTCTTTATTGCCTGAATTTGGAACTTTTTAAGGGGAGGATCATATCTTCGTTGTTACGACTATCACCTTGGTAACTAATATATACTAGTATATAATATAATAATATATATACCACTTATACTATTATATCCCTAATAAGGTATATTAATATATATAAGGGGATACTATAGTAAGGTATATATACCTAATATAATACTCTATATCCCTATATAATATTATTAGTATATATATTATATTATATATATTACTATATTATTATTCCTATAGTACCTATAATAGTATATATAATACTATATACATAATATTAATCATTATAATTAAAGTGGGGAATTTTAACCCATTCAAATAGTCATGAAAATGACTCTCTCATAGAAAGAAGTGACAGAAGGCAACAACTCTGGTTCTAGGATTTAACGAAACTAGTGGCAGAGAGTACCAAGCATCCATGGAGACACAGGGAGGAGGGAGCTCCACTCCCTCCTACAGTTACATGGTAGCAAATAGAGGAAGAGGAGGGAAAAAGAACAAACCTCCATAGTCCTTGGAGTTCAATACAAAAGACACAGAAACTCAGAAGGCGGGAGGTAGCAAAACCAATGCAGATCAAGGGGCCCACGAAAAATACTATCGAGATGAGAAAGAGGAACACAGAGGTCAAGGGTCAGAGAATAGAGCTAAGATGGGGCCCTATAAACCCAAGACCATAACTAAACATTAGCTTATTCTAAACGATCCATCTCTGCAAGCGCACAGGGTTCACATGGCTAGCTATGCCATCATATGTAAATTTATGCGAATCTGGCCATCAAAGAAAGCATTGTACACCTGGATAAAATACAACTGGAAGCCAAAGGGGGAGTTAAATATTCATCTTGGATCCAAAGGTTTTTTCACTGTGGTGTTTGCGAACATGGAAGACAGGGACAAAATCTTTGAAGGAGGGCCATACTTCTTTACAGTTGTTGGACTCTATATGAGGCCATGGACGATGAACTTTGTGCCAGAACGAGAAACCTTCACTTTGGTACCGGTATGGATTTGACTATACTCCTTACCTTTAGATTACTGGATGCCAGAGTCTTTAAAAGCTATAGGTAATAAATTAGGTCATTTCTTAAAAATTTCAGAGGCAACTCTAAGGGGAAAATATATATCCTATGCCCGTATATGTGTGGAGATGGACCTATCAGAAGCCCTTCCAGATCAAGTCATTCTAGAAGTATATGATGAGGAATGGGTTCAAGCTGCTGACTATGAACATATCCCATTCAGATGTCACAAATGTCATGAGAATGGGCATTTATCTAGAGATTGTCCTCTCAATCGAAGGGAGGAAAACCTAAATACCAACAAAGGAAAAGACCAGATAGGTTTCACCAAAGTAGGAGGAAAAGGAAAAGGAGGAGGAAGGAAGACACAAAAGAACCCTAGTGTGAATGATAAAACAAAAAGTTACAACAGTTTTGAGATCTTAGGAGAAAAAGAAGCTGAGGGAGGGGATAAAGAGAGTACAGAGAATCAGACAGCAAGGGGGAAAGAAAAAGAGACCAGCATGGAGTACATTCAGGAACAGAATGAACACACAATGGACCCTTTGAGTACCATGGAAGTATAAAAAGACTAGGAAATGACTCAAAGTGAAAGTGGTACAGAGGATCAAGATTTACAGGAGATCCTGGAAAGGGAGAACCCAGAGTTGGAAAAGTTTCTAGAACAGGGTGGCAACTGTAGAAATTTTGAATAATTTAACACATATTCACAGAGATTATCCTGATCATACAATTATAAGCGGAACATGTATAATACATAATCTCCTCTACGTTGATCATCAATTTACAAAAGCAGAAACATTCACAGGTGCACATAGAAGCATCAATCAAACTCATTAACACAGTATGTATCCCAGGGAAAGCATCTCGCTAAAAACCCCACACTATCTGTATATTATATTGATTGAATCATGTAACATTACAAAGTACAATGGTTATCACAAGCAATCCAGTACCATCTCCACCTGTTACACACAATACAACTCCGATCTAATCTCCAAATCTATTCCACTGCTTGCCTGCCTCTCCAGCTCAATACCTTCTCAAGAACTGATGAGAATGGCTTACCAAACTCGTATTTGACCTGCAAATAATCACTCACACTCTGTTGGACATGAGCACAGGCTACAATTCTTGATATTTTCCAATTCATTGGCATACTCAATCCCTCTGATTATGCAAATCATCATGCACAACTATAGTCAGAAATGATAGCAATCTGATCCTCTAACACCTGTCCCTGCTGAACTGAACATGCATTGACATGCAACTGAGTTAAATGATGTATTCTATAGTTGCATTATGGGTTAATAACTTGTGAATTAATTAATAACTAATTCACCCAACTCATATCTAGTCTATTTATCAGTTAGACTAAATACAACTAGTTTAACAAGGCTAAACTGAACACAACTCCATCAACTGCACCTCCAGTCCACTAAACTCAACTCACTTGATTTCTAACTGAAGTCCTGCATGCAAATATTAGTCATCCCATAGGTAACCACGTATTTCCCTCTGGGATCTGCATGTACCACATCCGTAGCTCATCCTGATGTGCTCCAAGAGAATAAGATCAAGTTTATAGTCCAAATATTATTATGAGACAATAATATTTGACTTTTTTTATTTTTGACAGCCAGTATAAAAATAGACTTTGATCACTCACACTGTGGTCACCCACACTATGGTCACTCATACTGTGATCACCCACACTGTGATCATCCACACTGTGATCAAAAATAGAACTTGCGCCATAATTTACCTGCGGGCCTACTTAGTGAAGGCGACTCTTTTCACTAAGCTCCATCATCTTGTTGCATTCTCAATAAGCATTTCTTGTTGCACACTTTTCAACACTCCCTCTCAACAAGAAAGGCTTCCTCTCAAACCCAATCATGTAACTCTGGAATGTTCTCCATGCAACACATCTGGCCGGTCCACTTGCTCTGTCATCAAAGTCTCTGACTGTTATTGCCTCTGTCGACTGAAGACTCTGCATCTCTGTGCTCTTCAGTATCTGACTACTCTAGCCTCTATCACTTTGATCTCTGACTGCATCCGTGCTGCTGCTGGTTCTATCTCCCAACATTGCATCCACACTGCACCTCCCAACTAACCTCCTTGTTGGGCTAGAAACATCCTTTGATGCTCAAGCTCTACCTGCTGCTGACAAGTGCTCCCTCTCGGACATCTGCGCTACTGCAACATCTCCATGCATCTCGCACCATTGCACACCTCTCTGTGCCACCTAGCATTGTGCAAAACACTTGTGCCTCTCGCATTGCTGCAGCCTGCTAGCTATGCGTTGTCCTGGGATTCCCTACACTGTCGCTCTCTCTGCCACTCCATCCGCATCTGTCTCTACCCAATCAGTCAGTTCCTGCTACTACACATTTGGGGCTCCCGTAGCAAGGTCTCATCCAAGAGGTTGGGTACGTCAAGGATCCTACCCCTCCTCCTTGGGACAATCAATCCACATCACCCCACCTCCTACCTGGAGGTATGGCTGCATGTGATCCCTCAGCCTACCTGGCTCGAAGTTTCCCCCTACTGGAGGTCTCTGGATGAGTAGATGTCTCTACTCGATCTCCTCTCAACTTCCACTGTTGTGGCTCCTCCACAACCTTCTGAAGATGCTGCACTAATCGTGGCTCCTCCACAATCGTCTGAGACTTCTTCTGGCTCTGCATGTTGAGAGGTAATATACGCTCCCTCTCAACCACCAAGTCTCCATCAGTTGCCTCGCTGCTCAAGGCTTTCCATGCATCTTGAACCTCAAGAGCATACAGGTTCTTGGCCCGTGAACCAATCTGCTTCACCTGTCTGGTGATGATGTGTCTAAGGAAAACCTTTCCCTTACTGAAGACTACATCATAACCTTTCTCTTCCAGCATCGCGATCGACACCAAGTTTCTCTTTAGTCCTGGTACATACTTGACATCGGTCAAGGTAAGTCAAGCTCCATGCTCCCTCTGAAAAATAACCGTGCCTACACCTGAGACACTATACTTCTCATCATTACCCATCCCTATGAGTATCTGGAGATCTTTCTCCTCCAAAGTACTGAACAAACTTTTGTCACCGGTCATGTGGAAAGAAGCTCCACTGTCAAGAAACCAACCACTTCCCATCATGGATGAAACCATGCATGCGAAGAGTGTGAAATCCAACTCAAACTGTGAAGCATGTGCCTCACCTTCAGATCCTTCCCCGGATCCCTTCTTGGACTTCTTCTTTGGGCAATTAGTAGCATAATGACCCAACTCATGACAACGAAAGAATCTCACCTTCGCCTTGTCAACCTTCTTCCCATCATTGGAAGAATTGGATTTGGAAAGAGAAACCTTCCCCTTCCCCTTCTTCGCCTTACTCGATAAGGCACAATTCTCCTCATCATGCATAGATGAAGAACTGTCTCTGGTGCACCGTCTAATCTCCTCTTTCACAAGATCTGAACAAAGTCTCTCCCATCCTGGAAATTTCTCCCTTCCATTCACCGAGTCCTGGAAGCTATGCCAACTCTTAGGAAGGTCAAGGAGTCCTAGATTCACCATCCCCATCATCTGACAGTCACCCCCACACTTCCCAGCTCATCCCGGCATTGGGTGAACTTCGTGAGATACTTGGTCATATTGTTTCCATTCTCACACTGAATGTTTCTAAGTTTATCCTTTAGCGCCAACTTCCTCTGGTCGCTCTTTCTTTGGAATAAATGAATTCCACCAGCTCAAAACTCAACCGCTTCCGATCTAAAATTTGTGAGAACAAATTATTTCTTGTACAGAGATTGACTGTCTGGGCATTCACTAGATATCTCACCTTCCAAAAGAAGGATGAATCCCGAGGCTACCTGGCCCGATTACAGACTCTTCCTGAAGAAATAAAATGCAAACACTTTCTGAATAATAGATCTGATGATCAATCCTCGCTTGATATCCTGTAAAAATCTCTTCTACAAATCAAGCAGCTCTGATACCATGTAGAAATTTTGAATAATTTAACACATATTCATAGAGATTATCCTGATCATACAATTATAAGTGGAACATGTATAATACATAATCTCCTCTAAATTGATCATCAATTTACAGAAGCAGAAACATTCACAGGCGCGCATAGAAGCATCAATCAAACTCATTAACACAGTATGTATCTCGGGGAAAGCATCTCGCTAAAAACCCCACACTATCTGTATATTATATTGATTGAATCATGTAACATTACAAAGTACAATGCTTATCACAAGAAATCCAATGCCAGCTCCACCTGTTACACACAATACAGCTCAGATTTGATCTCCAAATCTATTCCACTGCTTGCCTGCCTCTCCAGCTCAATACCTGCTCAAGAACTGATGAGAATGGCTTACCAAACTCGTATTTGACCTGCAAATAATCACTCACACTCTGTTGGACGTGAGCACAGGCTACAATTCTTGATATTGGCCAATTCATTGGCATACTCAATCCCTCTGATTGTGCAAATCATCATGCACAACTAAAGTCACAACTGATAGCAATCTGATCCTCTAACACCTGTCCCTGTTCAACTGAACATGCACTAACATGCAGCTGAGTTAACTGATGTATTCTATAGTTGCATTATGAGTTAATAACTTGTGAATTAATTAATACCTAATTCACCTAAGTCATCTCTAGTCTATTTATCAGTTAGACTAAATACAACTAGTTTAACAAGGCTAAACTGAACACAACTCCATCAACTGCACCTCCAGTCCACTATTAAACTCAACTCACTTGAGTTCTAACTGAAGTCCTGCATGCAAATATTAGTCATCCCATAGTAACCACGTATTTCCCTCTGGGATCTGCATGTACCACATCCGTAGCTCATCCTGAAGTGATCTAAGAGAATAAGATCAAGTTTATAGTCCAAATATATTATGAGACAATAATATTTGACTTTTCTATTTTTGACAGCCAGTCTAAAAAAGGACTTTGATCACTCACACTATGATCACTCACACTGTGGTCACCCACGCTGTGGTCACTCATACTGTGATCACCCACGCTGTGATCATCCACACTGTGATCAAAAATAGAACTTGCGCCATAATTTGCCTGCGGGCCCACTTAATGAAGGCGACTCTTTTGACTAAGCTCCATCATCTTGTTGCATTCTCAACAAGCATTTCTTGTTGCACACTTTTCAACAGCAACCTGGGAATAAACTCCATCTCGCGGGAGGACATGGACAAAGTCAAACAAATATTCTTTAACAAGGCACATCAAACAGCTGTAGGAGTCAAAAGAGGACATGACAACCAGGAAAACAAAGGAACATCCTCAATAGGATTAATAAGAGGAAAATTATCAAAGAATCCAGGCAAAAGGAGGGGAAGAAAAAGTTAGAAAGAATGACTATTGGAGTGTGGCAAGCTCATGATTGATCCAAGAAGGTTGAAAGGCCGTTCTAGTTACTCCTTTATAACCCCACCTCAATGAAGATCACAACCTGGAACATTAGAGGACTAGGTAGTAAAAGAAAACAGAGGAATCTTGGTAAAAGGATTAGAGGGGAAAAACATGACATAGTATTCATATAGGAAACTAAATGCTCAGTGGAGAGGATCCGCGAAAAACATAGCAAATGGGTAAATAGATATGAATACCTTTAATTTAAGGCAAATAAATTTGTTGGTGGAATTCTCACTCTCTAGGATCCACAGGAATTTAGTGTGATTGATGCAGAGGAATCCAGACGTCACCTTTCTCTGATTTTATAACCAGAGGGTGACAAGCAATGTTACATGATCACCAATGTCTATGGCCCACAACCAATGGAGGACAAACTTCGACTCCTCACAACACTAGAGAATATGAAAAAGAGATACCCAGCTTTACCATGGATTCTTGGAGGTGATTTTAACATAACAAAATCACTCATGGAGAAGAAAGGAGGAACTAGTATACTTAGGAGGGATTCAATTTCCTTCCAGCACTTGATCACCAATATGAAATTGGTTGATATGGAAACAAGCAATGGAATCTTTACTTGGAATAACAAAAGCGGAGGTCCTACCCAAGTGACCTCAAAATTGGATAGATTTATGGTTTCAGAGGAACTTCTTCTCAGGGGAAGCATCATTACTACACTCATACTACCTTTTGGGGGTTCAGATCACTGGCCTATCCAATTGGAAGCTTCCCTTTTTGGAAAACCATGGAACACCCCCTTCAGCTTTGAGAATGCTTGGCTCACACACTTAGATTTCCTCACAAATATTAAACAATGGTGGAAGGAAGATCTTCATCTTCAAGGAAAAAATATGTTCCTGCTTCACTGTAGGCTAAAACACATTAAAGGCAGACTCAAAGTGTGGAACAAAAAGGAATTTGGTAACATCTTCAAAGCTAAAGGAGAGGTGGAAAAGAAACTAAAGGAAATAAACCAGATCCTTATCACATAAGGCTGCACAGATGAAATGAAAGAGATGGCAGAGTCACTCCAGCAGGAGTGGGACAATAGATGCCTTCAAGTGGAAATACTCTGGAGATAGAAATCCAGAGTACAATGGATTAAAGAAGGGGAGAGAAACACCAAATTCTTTCACAGATCCACCATAGCTCACAGAAACAACAATAGAATTGTGAAACTTACAGATCAGCATGGTATAGAGAGAGACACTCATGAAGAGATGGAGAAGCTTCTACTACAACATTTTTAGAAAATTGCTGAGGAAACCTCGAAAAATAGATACCAGTTTATGGAAAAATTCACTCAGTAGATCCCTAAATTGGTCACCAGCGAAGATAGTTTCAATCTCAATAGACCAGTAAAAGTGGAAGAAATTGAGGAAGTTGTGAAAGAGAAGCAAAATGGGAAAGCACTAGGCCAGAATGGATTTAATGTGGACCTTTCCAAAGATTGTTGGAAGATAGTAAAACAGGGCATCCTAGAGGTAGTGGAAGAATCTCAAATATTTAAGAAAGTCTTAAAGGCGCTCAATGAATATTTCATAGCCTTAATCCCCAGAGAGGAGAAGGCCACCTCTCCAGACAGTTTTTGACCTATAGCATTATGCAATGTGATTTACAAAATTATATCCAAAGTCACTGCCAATCGTCTTAGACCTCTCCCCCAACCCTGGTGTCAGAGGAATAAATAGGCTATGTGGAAGGAAGACAAATTATAGATAATATAATTCAAGCACATGAAACGGTTCATTCACTCATTACCAACAAACAAGCAGGAATGATAATGCAACTAGACATAGAAAAGGTCTATGACAAACTTAGCTGGTCTTACATAAGAGAAATTTTAAAAGCCTGTGGCATTGATCACAATTGGATTAAATGGGTTATGGTGCTAGTTACCACATCCAACTATTCAATTCTTCTCAATGGCACTCCCAAATCCTTCAAGCCTTCTAGAGGTCTCAAACAAGGAGATCCTCTTTCTCCTTTCCTCTTCATTCTAATGATGGAAGGGTTAGGAAGAGCTATCAAAGCTACTAAGGAAGAAGGGAGAATTCAAGGTCTGAGACTCACTCATGGTGGGGACACGGTGACACATCAACAATTTGTGGATGACACTATGCTTCAAGGCACACCCACTATTAAGGAAGCCAAAGCATTGAGACAGATTCCGAGTGAGTTTGCTAGGGCAAAGGGCATTGAGTTAAGTCTCACTAAATCAAAAATCTTCTTTTTCAATACAGATATTTCAATTCAAATAAATCTTTCTAGAATTTTGGGGTTTTAAAGGGAGACACTACCTGTGAGGTACCTGGGAGTTCCTCTCACTTACAAACCGCTTCACAATGATATCTGGGAGCCTATTCTTAATAAGCTAAAAGATAAGATCAGGAAATGGACAAACAGAGCACTAAATTTAGCAAGGAGACTAGTTCTCGCTAAGGTTGTCCTATAAAGTATCCCTATCTATATGCTATCTACCATTCCGGCACCAGTCGGTGTAATGACCAATATAAGAAACATTCAGAGAGTCTTTCCCTGGGGGAAAGGTGAAGAAAAGAAGAAATGGGCCCTTGTGGCATGGGATAGAGTATGAAAACCTAAGTCCCATGGTGTCTTGGGTCTTCATGACCTAGGAATTCTAAACAGAGTTCTTGGCACCAAAATCTAGTGGAGATGGTTGAAAGAAATCCAAGCCCCTTGGGAAAAAATCTAGAAGCACAAATATGCTAGTGAATGGCAAGACGAAAATCTCATCACAATGACAGGACAGTTAAAAGGTTTTGCAATATGGAATAGGGCATGGTAGAATAGAGCCCTAGTCCAAAACCATAGTTTCTAGGAGATCAGAAATGGGAACCTGGCTTAGTTCTGGGAGGACAATTGGTAGCAGGAGGACAATCTCTGAAGTGAAGAATTAATAGACATTCGCACCGATACCATCAACAAAGGACTAGGGTGGGTAAATGACTATTGGGATCAAGCAAGGAATGTTAAGAAACGGAGAACTTGGAAACTTCTAGATTATTGTGGAATTGGCATGTTGCATACTCAAGCTACAGTGCTTCAAGGTCTTTTAGACAAGAGACAAACCTTGAACTCAAACTTGAACGATCAACTAAGATGGGGGAAGAACAAGACAGGTCTCTTCAACCTTAAGGAAGCCAAAAGAATAGATGCAAGGCTACACCTTCCTAACACTGATAATACTTGGAAAGAAAACTAGGAAAATCCTCATTGGATGAAAGTAAAACTGTTCAAGTGGCTGGTTCAACAAGGAAAGATTCTGACAAGGGATAAAATAAGAAAAAGAGGTTTTGTTGGCCCCTCATGATGTCATTTATGCAGACAATAAGAAGAAACTACAAACCATCTACTGAAGAGATGCACTTTTACCACAATACTTTGGAATTGGGTTGGAGAAGTATTTGAGCAAACATATAGAAATGTTAATGATATCACTACTGCGTTGAAGAATTGGCGGAAAAATATTTCGGACACTGAGATCATGAACTCCGCCTGGATGCTGACCCCAGGATTCATAGTCTGGAATGTCTGGAAGGAGCACAACAATAGGATTTTCAAGGAGAAAATGAGTCCGGTGAGTAGCATCCTAAAGCTAATCCTTAATCAAATAAAAGAGACTGTTCATAGCAAACCCATCAGTCAAAGAGAGGCCAAAATTTTTGAGAAGTTAGAGCTCAAGGTTCATCCCCATCAGGGTTCTATACAGATTAACAAGAAGACCTCAACAAACAAGTCTTCTTGGCAACCCCCTTCTCATGGCTTTTCAAAATTCAACATAACGGGGCTTCAAAAGGGAATTCGGGAGAAGCTAGTTATGGAGGGGTCTTGAGAGATGAAGAAGGAAACATACAAATCATCTTCCATAGTTATCTAGGAGAAGCAACCAACAATATGGCTGAGCTCATGGCGATGGAATCATGCCTCGAAATACTGCTCAAGCACAACATTCATAATGTCATCATTGAAGCTAACTCAAAATTAGTCATCAACTCAGTAAAGATGATAAAAGCTGGCACTACTCCTGAGAAAATCTCAGAACACTGGAAGCTTCTGCAAGTCTACCAAAGAATCCAAGTGCACCCACAAAGGCTTAGAACTCATAGGTTGATGCATGTTCACAAGGAAGCCAACAAAGTTGCGGAATGGCTTGCAAATGAGGGAGTACGAAACAAGCATACCGACTTGTGCTGCTGGTGGATGGAGATTAAGAATGACAGGTTGAAGGAGGGATGCTCATCCAGGGCCATCAACGATCGACAGTAGCATCAGGAAAAATCAAGAGACAGAATTTCCGAAGCAGAGCCACACAAAAGGGGTCTCATCGATCTGGATTCATTATGAAATGCTATGGCATATGTGAGGTCCTTTTTCGAATGCAGGTCTATGTTGATCTCCTTAACCCAGGTAATACCAAACCAGCAATCTCAGAGGGATGGTCGGAAGGAGGGATCCTCTTCTTCCTTTGGCCCTTGTGCCGAAATATAGACTTTCTCGGCAGGTGCAAAACCCCTATTTGTTTTCGGTGTTGCTTTACTACCCTTTGGGCGATTTCTGCGTTATCACAAGCTCTTTAGGCCAAAAGTAGCTTTTCACAATCAGAGCAATTCCACTCACCACGCGACATGTGGTTCTGGGTGGGGAGAAAATACCGCCCTCATCGCGCGCTAACTATCGATGCTTTTAGTCTATGTGATATGATCCTGAACTATTGTATCAAGCGAGAGCATTCAATAGCCAGGATTGAATGTGCATGTTCGTGGGACGGATACATCGGTTATGTTTCGAGCTATTTGCATGAACTCATGGGAATTGCACGCAAATTGTGGATTTCGAGTGGTAAAAGTGATCGCTGGTTATGCTAAAAATGGATTCGATATGATTATAAATTATGGTTTACAGGATGCATCGGGTCTGATGTGTTGGTTAAGAGTTGAGCATGTTGACCACCCAATATGGCTTTCATCTGCTAGATCTTTAGCTTAAGATCCAATGGTCAGTTTTTGGATTGCTGGTTTATTTGGCCGCGTCCTTGGGTTCATTTTATCGTTTACTGATTGGGGATTGGGGTGGGCCTGTCCTTATGGTGAGCCCCACTACCGAGGCTGCTGATTGTACACTATTTCTCTTTTTAATTGAATAATAAGGATCCACTCTTGCCTTAGCAAAAATATATTATAATTAAAGTGGGTATACTATTAACTATAATTGACTATTAGACTCTTATACGCCATATTAGTATAATATATTTACTTATCTTGTATCAATATCTCTATATGCATCTACCATTATATTACTATGTAATGTAAATATAAAAGATAAGTAAATAGGAATAGCATAAGAAAATTAGATAGAAAGAAAAAGCTTCCTTTTACTTGGTGAAAATAAGCTTGTTGAATTTATTATTATTTTTATTTTTAAGAAAGTGTTGATTATAATAAAATTATATATATATCTATATCTTCTAGATATTTCTTCTTCCTAATCACATGGTTATCCTCTTTTGCATGAATAATGGGGAAAATGTGGTGTCCTCTTGAATTATGGTAGTGAAAATAGGTAAGTTAACTTCTTAGTGGCATAAACTTTGCATACAGACACTGATTGATGCAATTCTTACATCATTGGAAATATCCTTGTGTGTAGAATATGAAAAATACTACACTAAAGAAACAAATTTTTATCCCTGATAAATATCATTTCATGTCTCAAGATTCTTTTGTAAAGTTTCATATCCTAATTTTTCATGTTGGATCCAACCAGTAAAAATGGTCATGTCAAATAATTCCTCCAACTATGCCACTCTAAAATAATTGAGATGGATGAAAAAAAATATAATTATCCAATATGGATTAATAATCATAATAAATATAAGCTAATATTCTCCCAACTCTAGAAAATTTAACACACGCCCATAGGTGGATTGTTAGAATTCAATTCTGATAACATTATTGTTCTTTATTTTCTGTGTAGGACTATGTTCTATGGGATGTAAAAATGCTCTAGATTTGGAGAAAAATATAAGGGAAGAGTTTCATGGTCAAGGGATCTAAGCGATCAAGAGGTTGCACCATTTTTTACCACGAGTTTCATTGATGGGCAGAATTGGATAGGAGACATACCACCTCACCTTCAGAGAGCTACGAATCTGGTTTATCTAGTATTCCCTTATATATAAATATTTATTGTGCTAACTAATATATAATATTATTCATGATAATATATCATTATATATACCCTATAGCACATACTAGCCCCTTATATTATATACCCATCCTAATATAACTATAGTGGATATCATATAACATAATATAGGGATATCTATATATATATCTATATATATATATATATATATATATATATATATATATATATATATATATAAGCATATGAACCCTATACTATAGGAATATTAGTATCATATATATATAGTATATCCTAATATATATAATATAAATGATATTATTATTATTTATGGATTATTACATACTAGATGGACATACTATATTAATATACTAATACATAACAATATGTTAACCTTGTCGATATTGATGCTTTTAGAGTGGAAATAGAGGAGCAATCAATTAACAAGGCCATTTTTACTAGGAGGGCCCATTTTCGAAAATTGGAGTATGAAACAATGTAAGTGAATTTTGAGGCATTAAAATACATTTTTGTGTTAAACATTTATAACTAAATCATGCATTTTCTTGTGTTATTCTACACATAGAGACATTTATAACAATGCAAGAACTACCTCAACTAGGGTCCATATGCAAAAGTTGTGCCACTCAGATTTTTACCTTCCTATATTGACTACAATAATTCAAGAGGATGGCATGCCAACCTAAATTATTCATGGAAAAGGGGATAAACACACGTGCATGATGAATAAGACTCTACAAGAGCCAATATGGTAGCTCTAGTTAAAAGTTGAAGGAGTCAGACCTAACCACTAGTAGACTATCAAACTATGTTATAATTGGGTCACTAAGAGGAAAATGAGTTATGCTTTATTCCAATTCATTTTGTTCCATGGTTGAGAAAGTAGCCAAGGGTGGATAGGGAGAGAGAAAAACAGAGGATTTGTGCACTGTAGCATCCCACATGCCATAGACCTCAATTATTTGTAGTTTGTTACTTGTAACATTTGTTTCAATCAATTTTGTGAGAGATTTCACATGCGGAAACTCAACTTGGTTTACCACAATTAATATTAACTTGATGTACACTACTACTATTTGAGTAAATATGGGTTATGTTTCCTTCCATTTAACTATGATTCCTCATGTTCATTGTATTTGAAGAAATGCATGTTCTTCCACTGCATTCTTCCAATGCCTTTGTGTTCTTTCCAAACACTTGCTTCCTGCAGTTTCCCTGCATTAGTCACAACAAGTCAAACTAGCACATTTGACTAATCAATATGTATAAGAGATGACATCAAGTTAGCTTCAAAATATCATATTACTAAGATAATTTATTAAGAGAAAAGAATATACTAATATATAATAGACCTAGTATATTATCTTGTTATATATTATAATATAGGGATATAGTAATATAATTATATTACCCTATAGGATATTATATATATTAGCTAATAGAGGGATACCAATACCTAGGATCTTATATTTATCGGATATAAGATATATTGCAAATTAACAATGCTTTCATGACAACATTTTTCAACAAGGAGATCATATCTTCTTGATCATACAAATTTTGCTGAGTGATCACCAACTCACTCTTTTCATCTCTCAACCAATATTCAACATTATATTTCGCCAATTGCATGATAATATTCATAGAATCCTCAAATTTTGTTACAACCTAATTGAATGTTCACATCATCTGTTTCATCTTAGTCTCGAACTCATATACTTCCCCATCATGTTGTTGTGGATAGTTTAGCAGTTGATATACAACGTTCTCAACATTTTCAAAATAGCCATTCATCTTGATGGTCTTCAAGTCCCTCACTATGTCATTGCCTCCCCAATGAAAACTAGCCATAGGTTTCCATGAACCTATCACATGCACCAAGAATACCCAATCCAATAAATTTCCACCTTGTGATCATCTCAATTGTCACCTGTAATAATAACACAAGTTGATACTAAAGAATATGTTGGCTAAATATTAAGTATTATCTTCTAGGCTCTCGGTAGCTTAATAGCATACATTTAAAGTAAGAATACCAACCATATAGACCAAACCATTCACTTAAAGAAAGTAGGGAAAGAAATGCATATTGAAGATGCATTAATGAAATGCAAAACAAAACTAACAACATTTGAAATAGATTAATTCAAAGGCATATAGAAGATGCAATAGTGAAATGCAAAACATAGCTAACAACATTTGAAGTGGATTAATTCAATTTTTAAGCATCTATGCTTACAAGTGATTAAATATCTTGTTCTAGTCAAAGTATATTGTATCACTGAAATCTCACTTCAACACATGAAATATTTTGTATCCATCATTAAATATATCTTAGTATGGTGTCGTAACCCACATTATTTCCCTTGAAATATTAGTGAGGATTTGTAGAAACAAGAAGTAGGTAGGAAGAAAAGAAAATTTCTTATTTAAATTGAGTCGCATTTAATATAAGGTGGGTGCCAAGCTCCCCCAATTGCTTCCATTTTGATTCGTTTGAGATTCTATTGCTATTTTATGCATATCATATAAATTATAAGAACACAACAACTAACTAGCTAAAGGTGCTTAGTAAGTAAATAAGCAATAAACAATAATGTGCTTGGTTTTCAAGGCAAACTTGTACACTCTTTAAAGTAGTAGCAAGTTACATTGATAGATTGTTGTGAATGCATATTAAGGTTAGGTAGTGTTCATTTGACATACATTATTGTTGGAATCAATGTTGTTTTTAAAACAGAAGGAAAATTTCAAAAAAATTGATGATGAAAAGTTGAGAACAAGGTTGGATATTTACAGAATACAAAAACAAGCGGGCTACTTAATAGCTAGGAAATCTGAATATAAAAACACAACAGTTTAACTAAAGATTACACATTACAGAATATTCACTTGATAAATGTATTTAGTGGCCCAAGAAATATGTATTTGAGAAATTTCCTGTAGATTTAACACGAGCTTAACCAGAAATTGTAAATTGTAAATCGTGATAATCAAGATTTATAAAAAAAAAATACCACCAATTTAAGGTTACCTAACAATGTCTTCAGTGATATCCATCAATAACCCTAAAATAGTTATAGGATAATAGATTATTATATAATTATAATATTATTAATCCTATATATTATCCTACAATATATGCTACATACGGATACCCTATATATTATATATGCCCTATACCCTATCATATTATACCTATAGTAGTATATTATTACCCTAATACCTATTATTACCCTAGTTATCCCTAATATAAGCTCCCTATACTTGTTTCCTCAACCCCTTTTCTATGCAAGTGTCTTAGTCGTTATGGTTCAATGGATGTTTCCTTCTCTGGTGTGTGGAACATGGCTTCCGGACTATTGTTCGTAGTGTCTGTGTTTTGTTTCATTTCTTATCAGATCTGTTCTAGGTTATGCTTCCATGGTAGCTCTATTGGTGGCCTTGTTCCATTTTCTTCAAGTTTTTATATCGGGGTTTTTACTCGTATTGTAATTATTTTATGCTTGCTTTTTGGCTTTTGATAGATGTGCTCTTGGGGCTTTCTAAGGGTTCTTTTATGTAGGCATGTGTGCTTGGTTTTTTATCAAGCCTGTCAGAGAATCTCCAGGATTTTCCTGCTATTCAAACTATCTTCCGACAATATTATGTTCTTTCTAGTCATAGTACCTTTAAATGTAGCGAGATTGATGAGTGGATTCCCATTGTTTAGACTATGTCTGGTGTTCCCTACAGGGTTATTTGAGGGGCTTGTGCACCCAGTATCTTGATATCAGTCATATGTCATTTGGGGTTATTCTTACACATATGATATATACATGATTATGTATACATTTATTTATTCTAATAGAAAGTTATTGTTGTTTTTTCCTAATAAAGATAACATACATTATAACCTACACAATAACCATATGACAAGGTTTACCTATTAAATAGAATAAATACCTACATTTAAAACAATCATTCTGAAGGAAACATATATTATAACCTGCACAATAACTGGACGACAAGGTTTACCTATTAAATAGCATAAGTACCTACATTTAAAACAATCATTCCCAATGACACATATTTGTCGACAATGGGAAATTGTGTAGGTGTAGATTTCATCACGTGAATTTTTTATTTTTTTAAAGTGGGAAGAGATTACAATATCTTGTGATTCTTACCAGATATTAAAATGACTAGATATAATTATTATTATTACATATTATATCCTAGTACTATAATATAATAGTATTACAATTATAGTATTAGTATCTCTCTTATATTATATCATTTTATAATATAATATTAGATATTAGTATTACTAGTAATATTAATACTAGTGTTTTTATTATCATAATATTACAATCTCGTGGTATCAATTAATTTGGATTTAGGTTATACAATAATGACTGCACCCACATGATAAAAAATTTAGTGTTGAGAATCAATAATATTGTAGCTAAAAGCATTTGTAGCTTAGATTTCCCTTATTTTATAATGCCACATTATACTTCATGAAGAACACCTTACAACCAAAAAGGTACTTGAATTGAAGTGAGAACAACTATGACATGGTAGGCTCAGCTCCACTGGTAGCGACATCGTATCAAATATCACCATGATTATAAACTACACAAGATGAACCAAAGATCACTTCGTTGATGATTACCAAAGACCTCTTTAAACCTAGGATCTGATATGCCCATTTAGAGTTTGAGAAGAACAGGGGCAGATTTCATTGTTCCCACCATTAAATAACATAATGAATAATCAATTTGTATTTACTGAAAGGTAAGAAATTATCAACTGCGTCAGACATGTTCGACACAAACCTTATCCTTCAAGGTGTGTTAGGGTAATCCTCCCTGAACTCGAGCATTAGCTTGAACATGCCTACAAGAAGTAGACAAGAAGTCTTATTTTGGGGAAATACTCACTACCATTGCACGGAGTGTCTCAAGGCCTGCAAACAATTATGGACATAAGTCCCTAATAATTGTATTAGGATATTATTAGTAAATTACTTAATATACTAGTATTAATAGTAATATAATATTATGTATTATATATAATAATAAATATATTATATTATTACTATTATCTAGTATATAGTTATCCATTATAAATAATACTTAATAGGTTCATCAATGCCATAATCGAAGAAAAAGCCTAACCTTACAGAAATCAAATCCATATTAGGATTTGATCCAACAATTATAAGTCAATGACATTCGATTCATAAACACTCATATTGATTTCAATCTTCAAAAGAGTAATTCCATTCATCATAATTCTTGCATGCATATTGTGTAGTAACAATGACATGCAATTTCCAAAGTAACTACTTATTCAATTATTCATTTCATAATTCACATAGAAACATTGACCATCATCACAATACAAATATGCATACTATGATGTACGATAAACGCATAAGCATTTTTAATAGGTTTCTCATAATAAATTTCTTACATACAGAAATTCATCACCTCCTCTCTAACACTCTGAAACTGAGAATGTGCTTCTCTTCATCAAGAATCTTGAGGTGCTCTAATACTATGCTCAACTAGAATCCCCAATATGAATTTTACCTCACCAACACATCTGATCTTAAAAAAAAATTAATTGACAAACCCATCTGATGTTAAGATATAATAATTGACAAAAGCAAGAAAGACAAGAATGTTGGTGGAAAAGGCCTCAACCAAAAATCTCTATGCATACATTATGTATTTATCTTTATTCTCACATTATGTAATCATTTTCCAATGATACAAATATGTAATATAACAATTTCTTTCACCTTAACACTTCACAAATAGATAAAGTATAATTATTTAGAAACAAATATAGGATAAAAACTAGAATTATTTAGAAGCAATTTTAGGATAAAAACTATATCCCAAAATGTGAAATACATAAAAGTAGTATATTAGGGTTTCATGATTGTATATGAATAAGAGGCTAAGAATCACTTATAAGAGAAAATCTTGAAAAAATTAAAATGATACTTGGTCTCACTAAGATACTTTTGAATTAAAGAGGTCAAATGTTAAACACCTAATCCTTGTGAATTTGGTGAATAGTTTGTAAATATGAGAAATATTAAACATTAAAATAGAAGAAAACATTAAACTTGGAAAATGAAAACACAAAATATGTTATAATTAATTAATTATATACCTGGTTAATAGAAAATAAAGTTACTCCCATATTGTCCCTGGGTAGCTCAATTGGTTAATCCTAAAAATGTGAAATTATTGAAACTTGAAAAACTGAAGTTGAAATCCTCTTTTTTCTATATGAAAACTAATATAAAAAAATATCAATTAAACATTAAAATGTTGCAAACCCATATCTAATCGTTCTCTACACGATAGTTATCATAGTGGACATATCCATGGCATGTGAATCTATGAATCTCACATCGAATAAATAAATACAAACAAATTTTAGGAGGCTTCATTCATTTTCAAAGTTCAGGATACAAAACTCATTTCTAGAATATGAACGTGCTCTCAATAAATTGGTGAGATGATTATCACATATAACAGTTCATGTGAAGCCAAATCTCAAAGTAAACAATCCATACAAGAATTTTCTAGTGGATGCATGTTCTTCACTAGATGAATTAATATATAATGACTAGTAATTAAATGATTGCATTAATCTTTACCTCTAAGATTGTTTAATTTCCATCGGGAAGCTAGGAGCATGATTGCCAATACTGCACAAGGCACAGTCTGGGTTGTCAAGAGGTTGATTGACTGTTGGAACTGCGTAATGTACAGTCTAGCCTGGCTTACTGAGGAATAAAATTGTGCAATGCACAGTTTCTGGGGCCAGCTGGGCATTGCCTCCATGAATTGCGCAAAGCAAGCCTAAGGTCAGTGCCGGCCAGTTTTTCACATTCTCTGGGAGGAAGGAAAGCCTTAATTATCAAGGATATGGATTGTTGGTTCGGCAAAGCAAGGTCTGGGCCAAGGCAACATAGACCCACTGACAGGCAACTGAAAACATGAGAAGGTTTGAATACATGATGAGACTGACTGTAAGCAAGTGTGAATGATCATGCATGCAAAAAGTGAGTACAATGTTCAAAAAGTGGGAAAGTGAGCATGTGTGTGAAGAGAGTCGCCACAACAATGACCATGAGTGCAAAAATAGTGTCATGCATGTGACAATAGTGAAATGAAAAGGAGAACTAAAACAATGCTTCTACAAGCTAACATACATCAAAAGGATAGCAAGCATTCATTGAAACCAAACATACATCACTCACACAAGCCGAAATACAAAAAGAACCAGAAAAGCAACAAAAGACATGAACAATGGACTTGGCCAGAAAAGCAGCAAAACACATGAAAAAAAGCTTTCCTAGAAAAGTTGAATACTCATGATACATTATTAGATCTCTAATTATATTTATAATACTATCCTATAATAATATTAGATAGTATTAGGGATATATTAATATATTATATAACCATATAGGATATTATAATATATACTAATTATAGTATATATAATAATACCTAGGATCCTATATTAATACTAATATATTAATATATACCATAGGTACCATATATATATATATATATATATATATATTGTAATCCCTATATACCCCTACTATAATATATAGGGATATCATAGGGATCCCTTATATATTAGTGATCTATATACCCATATATTAATATATATATATATATATATATATATATATATATATATATATATATCTATATATATAATATTGAGGGTACCCTAGGGTATCCCCTATAATATATTTAGTATCCCTAGAATATTATTAATACTATATCCCCTATATATTATCTTAATAATATATTATGTTATAATATACATCTTAGCATAACTATATTAACTATTAATTAATATAATAATAATTAATATTATTAATATAAATAATAATAAAGGGTCCCCTAATAATCAAGTTTAATTCAATGAATGCTAAGACAACATGTATTTTATATCCTGAATTCCAAAGGGTCTACCTTAGGACACTTGTGTCTCACACATAAGGAACTTCTTGAATGTTGTGTTCATTTAGGTTCCACTAATAGCTTTTTTCTTCCTTCCTATCAACACTATCATATCTTAGGTTGTTCAAAAAAAGACGATGCTCATGGCATACATCAATTTTTTTGTTGCTACCATGTACAAATGGTGCGTTACCTCTCAAGCTTAAAACAAGGTAATCTAATTACATGTGACTAGGATAGAAAAATGCGAGCATCTGGAAAAGTTGATTAAATGTCAAGGCACTATATCCCACCTATTCACATTATATTCTATCCTAATATATTAGTATAGAATAGGTATTACCTAGTATATAATTAATACTAGGATAATACTACTATTATATATTACATTATACCTTATAGATAGTAATTAAGTATATTATCTATACTTATTAGTATAGGGGATATATAATGGGATATTAATATACTATATATTATATTAGTATATAATACTATAGTAATATTTCCTATATAGATATTATATATTACTATACCTACAGTAGGATATACTATAGGTAAGAGGGTATACCTATAAATATAGTATATAGGATATATATCCCCTATAGTTACCCTATATAATATATCTATATAGATATATATTAGGGGTAGTATCAGGATACTAAGGTATTAATATATAGGGATATATAGTACCCCTTATAGTTATTATATACTAACAATACTATAAAAAAGATATAAACTTTATATATATATACTATATCCCAGGATTAATTAGGATACTATTACTACATAGTATTATAGTGTTATAATATAATGGATAACCATGTATTAGTTCCGCTATTATTCATATTCCCTATTCAATATGAATGACAAAAGAGTGAATTCAAAAATTAAATTCCCAATGTTAAATTATGGATAAGTTGAAAAAATATTTAGTTAAAGACAAACTAATATACACTAAAATCCAAAACTAAAAGAATAAAAGATGAGATAGAAGAGATTGCCAAAAATATTATATTGCTGTTAGGCTTTCTCAAAAATGCAATAGAATTTCTGATAAGTAGAGCTGAGTTGAAAATGAATTACAGGTTTCGACGAGCGGCAATGAAGTATAAAATCCACAAAATGAGTTCTTACCCAAAGTTGAAAAGAAATATATATAAATAAGATTCTGACATCCTAACATTAATAATGTCCTATAATAGGCTCTCTGGCATCTAAGTATATTAGAGGATATATACTATATATATAGGGGATATCCTAAAGATATAGCTATATAGAGATATCATATATAACTCTAATAATACTAATATACCCTATATATATATATATATATATATATATATATATATATATATAGATATAGATATCTATATATATATATATATATATATATATATATATATATATATATATATATATATATATATATATATATATATCTTTTTTAGAGGGTAAATCTTTCCATTAATGGAGCATTAGGTGAAAAAAAAAAAAACTATTTATAAAACCCAATTTCATTAAATTTGAAAGATTAAAAAAAAAAAAAAACAAACTAATAAATTATAAATTTTGATTTCCACTATTTATTTTAGATTGATCAATTTTGTTCTATTAATTTTCCTCGAACATCCTTAACCTAGTGGACCATTAGATGAATTAGAGTCTGATGTTCATCAATTTGTTAGGGCCTCCCTAAAATGCCAAACCTTTGCTGGAAGACAAAAGATCCTTGCATTACCCTTTAAGCCAGTCGAAGTAGAAGCTCCTTTACAGCAATGGGGTCTTTACTTCATAGGATAAAGAAATCCCCCCTCTAGTGGAAAACATAGATGGATCCTTACAGCCACTGACTATTTCACCAAATGGGTAGAGGCCATCCCTACCAAATATGCAACTGACCTCACTGCCATCAGATTCCTGGAAGAGAATATCTTGTCCATATTTTGCTGCCCTCAGAAAATAGTCACTTATAATGCTAAGGCCTTCAGTTCCCTCAGGATGATAGCATTCTGTGAAAAAGAGAACATCATCCTAAGCCATTCCTCCAACTACTACCCTCAGGGAAATGGCCAAGCTGAGTCTTCGAGCAAGAATCTCTCCCTTATGGTCGAGCTTGCTTGCGCATCCTCTCCTGTTAGTCTTTAGGCCTTACTAACCTTTCCCTTACCGTCTTTAGGCCTTACGGCACCTTAGTGAACATAGACGCTTTATTCCTGTCACTACAAGCTGCTGGATGACTGCCCGAAGTTCATAGTCTAAAGCCTGCTATTCCAAGCACCAGACGTAGAGGTACACGATGAACGATGAGGTACGATTAGCTTCGATTAGCAGCTTGGTTACATAATGCATGCCGAGTGAAATGTTGATGTTCATGTTCATGTTGATGAGCGATGTTTATGTTTGTTGGCGTTGGCAATTGCTTGCTTTTAGATACTTTATTTTACTTATTGGGTGGGGGGGGAGGAATAGTGAAAAGCCGGGGTAAGACGAGAGCAAAGATAGGGGCGATCCAACGGACTTGTATTCAGATCGATCCGGTCAATGGTAGTAGGTGTATCTTGACTATCTTGTCAATGTTTAAGCTTGTCCGCCACATAGCGCAAATTGTAATCTCAATTGGGCCTACAGCGCGGGCATTTATGGACATAAATCATCGATTTAACGACCGTATATGCCACAGCTCACACCCAAATCATGAAGTTTGGAACTGCAGATGACTACCACTGAATGAAATCTAAGTATCCTTGTCGGCGTAACGGTGGATCAACAGAGGGGAGGACTAAGCATGTAGTTCCGAGCTGAGCAGTTGCTTTTTCTACCGATTCATCCATTAACTAGGTCCCCGATCCCTATAACATAATGCAAAACGCCTACGACTTCAGCCAACAGATTTGAGAAAGGATATCTCATAATGTTTAGCTCACAATTGTACTGTTTCAATAAGTTCGTAATATTGCTTACTCTTGCGTGTGCACTGTGGTCATTTGCTGGCTCTCCCCCGCTAGGACTCTTGCCGAGTACAATTATTATATATGTAATTACGCTTAGATCTTTCTGACTTGTCTGTGTGGATTGTGGAGGAAGAAGCGTGAAGTTGGCTCGGCTGACCTGTGTATTATTATATACGTAATTATACGAGCACTATTTACCTCGCGCAGAGAAATCAAATTGAAGCAGCAATGTAAGTAAGTTCTTTTTTCTAGGTCGGGCGAGGGTGAGGGTGGGGAGTATATCCTCGAACCTATGATGAATGGCCGGGTTGACAGAGTAGGAACATCTATAGGTCGGCCGGCACGGAACTAAGATGGTCAATCTCGTGATTCCGTCTATCGAAACAACTAAATGCTACGTTGCCCCCACCACATTCCCTTCATTGACGTGAGGGAATCCAGGGTAGCGGAAGCCTTTGAATAAAACGGAACGAACTGGGAATTCATGAAGGCAGCGCCTGTTTCCCGTTTCCAGAACTATTTCAGTTTTTAGTAATGTAAAACTTGATCTATTGCGGGATTCACTTGCCGGGCCGGCTACTCCATGCGAACACGGTACAAAAACATGTATAGTAGGAGTAGTTGCTCCCGGCCCGGGTTGTGAATGGCGGAAATCCAAAGTCCCATTATAGTTTAAGGCTTACCAGTACTGCCCCTTCTATGACAGCACTTCTGACACTATGATAGACCCGACCTACTAGGAACCGCTTGCCAGGTTGTCGCTATTGCTCGGCCTACGCAATGGCATTTACTTATTGATTGAGGGTTCAGGATAGAAATAAAGGAGGGTGGCCGATCAGATGAATCGAAAGATAAGGAATGGTCGAAACGTACTTGAATGGGGAGAATAGGGGGGATATGGTCGAAGAATACGGTGGGTATGGGGATGTAGGAGGGCCAACGTAGAAAGTGGGAAGGCAGTGGCTGGCCCCCCCTTTCTATATAATAAGCAATGCGGGAAATCGAATTGGAAGGGAGTGGTAGTTATCTCCGGAAACAACCAGGAAGAGATGGCCGAATGGACTTGGATCGATAAGAATCAGAGGAATCGAGGGGTGCACACGGGGTTTGATTCTCCAAAGCATTGGAGAGTTGAGTTGCCCAGCCCTACCTCCACCTCCAATTTATTCATAAAAGGGACCTTGTCAGCATGAGTAGGCCGCTTCTGATTGAGGGAAAGAGTAAACCAGCAGCCCTCTACTAATTGATGCTGCTTCCCCTTCAATAGTCATAGGGGGGGGAAATCATCTCGGAATTGATTCGGCATGGACGAGCCGCTCTTTCGATCAATTATTCGATAGCGTAATTACATATATAATGATCTTTATTTCGTCTCTATCTAGTTACCAAAAGACAAGAGAGATATAGTGATTGACTAATGAAATTCGATTGAAACCAAGCAATCTGCCTTACCTTTCACCGGCCTCTCCGAAGAAGTAAGTCCCAGTTGTGTCCCGCTGCTCTGAAGAAGTATAAAAGAAAATAGAATACTACGTGTTCATATATGATGTCGCCATGTAGATGTTAGAATTGCATATCTACGTGATACTTGCATATAGACGTTTTCAAATACTATACTTGCATGTAGTTTCACTTATGGCAGGTTTCAATTGCATGGATAAGGTTTTCATGTGCTATACTGGCGGGGGGTGCTTAAGAATCTGCTAGTCTCTCTCTTCAACCTGGCATCGTAGATATAAGGCGGGGGCAGGTAGAATAGATAGGATCCGGCTATAAATGACAGGATTAGTGTGTGCGCTACATACCGTCACGAGCAGCTTGTCTCAGCTCCACCCCAACTGAATGGATGGTATTTGAGATTAGATTATGGTCTTTGTCACCCGCCCCACTGAAGCAGCCGCATCAGCTTGAATAAATCACACCACTTGGTAGCGAGAGCACGCATCCGACCTAGGCAGTGGTGGGACCGCGATTCAACCAAGCAACCTTTACCTTAGCAAATAGAGGAGAATGCTTAGCTTATGCCAGAGGGGCCTCTCTAATGCTTCTCTTTCCCGCATCTTAGGTTTCAATGCTATACATTTTCGAGAGCCTTGGAAAGACACAAGGTCCCGGAGGGGCTTGCGCTTCTGAGGGCAAGGAAATACATACTTTGATTTCTCTTGAAGGGTTACCAGCAAACCGTCTCTCCTCTTATCTCTAATGGCGTCTCTCCTCCATAGCTGCTCTCTTACTGTCCCACCCCAATAGCAGTACTCTGGGTTCGATTTCCAGGCAACTCCCCTCCTATTCTAAAGGAAGGCATAGTTACCGAAGTCTATGGACCAATAAAAGACATATAAGTGAAGTCTCTGGGCCAAGGAAAGACATTCAGAAGGCTAACAAAGCTAAGGCTAACGTGGTTCGGGCTTGCTGAGATTCTCGTATCTAGGTATTCCCCTTCAGTGGCCTTAATGTAGGGCCTTCTCATCATCATCAGGGCAGGGCTTATAATCAGGGCTTATCATCAGTCATGTATTCTCCTTCGGGCTTTTAATGGGTTACAGTGGCCTATAGGAGGGGCTTATCATCAATCAGGAACGTTAAGGGTGGTATTCCCAGGAACATAGAATGTGTGCTACAGACAAATATGTTAATAAGGATGCCACCAGGAAAGCTAAAGGATGCCTAGGATTCCACCTCCTTCTAGGGTTAATGTACCTCCATTCAGATATTGACCCGCATCATTAGGTTATCCCACATGAGGGGTTGAGACCTGGCTGGTGGTTGAGACCTGCTCATCTATGCGATCTATCTGTGAGTTACCCGCAACTGTTCACTTTACCCGATCAATTTCACCTTGAGGCAAAGGGTTCGTATAAGTAAAGGGTTAGTATGGGTTGGTTCGTATGGGGGTGTGTCCGGATATCTTTCCTTCTCTTTTGGGTGGGTTAGCTTGAAAGGTTAGCGTTAAGCCCAGCCAGGAGATTGAATGCTGAGCCACCCATTTGAATATGTTTCAAAACTTCCATCATCCGACGGGTCGGGAAGATAAATGACATCTACCTCCCGGGAACGAAAAGATCGACCAACTCTAATCTAAGAATTCCTCTCCTTATCAGTCGAGCCCCCTGTCGGGTCCTTGCACTAGGAAGCGCAAGCCCCTCCGGGACCTTGTTGATCGAGTGCTCTGAACCCTATTAAAGAGTCGAGTGTCCTGAGTATACGTGTGGAAGGGGACAACTTCACGTTAATCAAGGGGAGGTGGGTCGAGCGAGTGCATAACGTTGGTCGAGGCCTTTCCTTTGAGTAAGTGCAGCGACAGCGAACTCACTAACCCCACCGGCGGGACAAAGAGATAAACGAGAGCAGAACCAACAATATCACTGGCAAGCTGTACGTTTCAACCCACAACCCAAAGTCATTCCAGTATCACAGCAGTTTCTCGATCTCCTACTAACCAGCTAAGCCAACTAACGGCAATGACTAGTCCATCTCTAAACCAACCGCACGACCCTATCTAGATAGGCGAGCCATCGAACCAACGAGATGATCTTCGCAGGCTCATCGAACCTTGCTTTTCGTTTCCTCTCTTCGCACCTTCCAGAACGAACATGATATACATACGAAATTAGGAACTTCCAAGCGGCACTCGCTCAACCCCTTACTTCTAGCAAGCGGGGCTCCCATCTAGCTCTATTGTGAAAGAAGAACCTTCGGCTTGCCCTGTCTTGGGGTAAGGGCCTTTAGACCGATAGGGAGAGCAACGGCCGGCATTACTGTACTTTGAAAATGACGTATATAATCTACATTTTCCCCTCCCTCTCTCCGGTCTTTCTCCTTCGGACTCTCTCGACCGTACATTTATGCGCTCATGACCATATATAATGGGGGAGCACTCCACCTTCTATGAACTATGGGCTGGTAATTCTCCCTAGCTGGCTTAACCCCCCAAAGGGAAAGGGAGGGGTGAAATGGTGCCCAACGAATGTGAGGGAGCCAATGAAATGGCCAACCAAAGCGAGGTATCGATCGGATAGTATAGTAGTTCCGGGAATATGAAATAGGCCAGTGAAGTGACCGACCAAAGGCAGGGATGAAATGGTGCCCAACGAATGTTACGGTTTAGAAGTGGCCGAACCATGTGAGGTATCCCCGTGAACCGTGAACCGTGACCGAACGAAGAGAGGGATAAGAGGAATAGGTGCCTCTAATCCGACCAAAGGGAGGGATTGACTTTGACCAAACGAATAGAGGGAATAGTCTAGTTACACTCAGTTACCCGTACCTAGTACTGTTGTCTAATGGGTTACCCGAAGTAGAGTTGTCTAAGCAAACTGGCGAAGTTGCCCAAGCAAACTCGGTTACCCGAACCAACCATTGCTCACTGAACCCATTGCGGAAGAAACATTGCGAAGCTGAACCAATTGTAACGGGAAGAACCATTGTCACGTAAAACAATTGCTCGCGAACCAAACCCATCTGTCCAAGTGAAAGGGAATAGAATAGCATACGGGGTGTTCGCCGAAGGTTGGTTCTGTAGAGAGTAAGTGAAGTCAAGAGCTAAGGGGAGAGTAAGTCAAGAGCTAAGGAGAAAGGGAGAAAGAGAGTCGTTATATACGTTAATTCACAAGAGGTTCGTCATGCATGGCCAGGAATAACAGGAGTAGCTATACAAGAAGAGCCACACTTCCCCCATCACTAGATACCCGGGGGAGAAGGAACCGCAGGGAAGGAAGGCACCGCTCGCTACGGAACCAAGTTCCTACTTTGGGGCTCGCTACGAAACAATAGTTCCTACATCACTTACCGCTACGGAACACAGGGCCCCATATTACTTAGGGGTCACTCACTATTCATATGGTGAGGGTTTCTACCTCGACTGGATGCTATGACGATGCTTACATACGTTGATTCACCATTCAAAGATCATACGCCATACACATAGTCATTCATGCTAGTCAGGCAGTTCCAGTCAAGGGGGGAATAGGTGTAGCCCCCAGCGTGAGGTGAGACTTAGCACAATTCACCTAACTCCACCAGTCCAAGTTGCCACCAGACCAGAGTGAAGAGAAGTACCTTTTTCATTGCTAGGGGGTAATCGCTAGAGAGGAGAAGGATAATAACATCAACGAATACCGGGGATAGAAGGCCCCATGTTATCAACAGACCAGAGATAGAAAGGAGATGTATCCCAAGTTACTAACAAATGAAACTGATTGATCGATCGATCAATCCAAGGAGATAACGAAGTAGCATGGGTGTGCGTGCGTGTATGTGTGTGTATGTGTGTGTGCACGCGTGATAATAGTCATAGCTGGTCTGAGTCAAGGTAGCAAGATAAGCACTAGGTCAGGCTAAGAGTGTAAGTGAAGTGTAAAGTAGTCGCTATGTGTCGCGGTGTAATAAGAATCATAAGATATGTATGTAATGCTGGTCTATATATAGCTAGAAAGCTATGGGTTATATATGGATATAGAGTTAGTCTGATTGGTCTAAGCAGTATAAAGTGTCTTAGTCTGATAGTCTGATGGATGGGATATATGGGTAGAAGGTGAGATGTGTAGGTAAGATAGGTAGGTTAGGCAGATAGGCAGATAGGCAGATAGGCAGATAGGTAGATAGAGAGATGGAGGATGGGTATAGAGCTAGCTGTTTCTTTAAGTATCTCAAAAGGCCATGAATTCTAAAAGGGCTCCTTCCTTCCCGGTGAAAGGCAAAAGGGGCTTGGTGAGGCTGTGAAGGCTAGAGGTGAGAGGTCCAAGGCTTCTGGGTGAAGGTTCAAGGCAAAAGGTTCAAGGCTAAAGGTCATAGGCTTATGGAGTTTAGGTTCTGTATGAGGGGTGAGGCGGAGGTTTCCGAGTAGAGGCTAAAGGGTCAGTATGGATGTTTTCAAAGGCTATTATTCTAGCACAAAAGGTATAGGCTGGAGGTTCTAGTGCATAGGTTACAAAGTATATTCAAAAGGTTCCAAGGCATCCTGTTGCAGTCCAAGTGTCCGTGCTTCTTCCATGCAGCCAGCTAAATAATTAAGGTAAGCTTCATCGCCCTATCTATAACTGGTACTGAATTAGGCAGATAGAGTATAACCTTATGTTACTTAGATTAATGGTATTGATGAAAATACTGTAACCCATGTAACCTAATAGCATTGGTATTCAAGCTATCATAACCCATCATGTATACTAACCTAATGACAAAGATAGAATGATGCAGAGGTACTAATCCCATTGGTATTCTGACTACTATAGACACCATGATTCTAATAACAGGGATATGTGGCCGTATGAAACCTATGGTTGAATAGAGTAAACATACATACCTGTATATGATAGCATGTGTTGTATTCAAGCTAAGGAACCATCATAAATAAATCCATATTAGATAGGGTCGAATGGTATCACTGTTATCAATTACTAGTAGCTTAATGATAAGCTTAAATCATAGAAGTGACCTGTATAGCTCTTACATGATAGCTGTGTTCATAATATGAATGAATGCCATACATTGTTGTGATTCCCTATGTTCCTGTATTGACTGTAAACACATGGTCCTTATTCAATACATGTTATGTGATCATTATGATAAGTATTGACTCCTCTTTATCCATAAGTCAAACATACTGTTTCTAGTTATGGTGATAAAGCAGCTTAAGCTTGGTACATTGTATAACAAGAGCTCTATGGGATTTAAGCTTATCATGATTACTAGAATAGTGATACTAGCTTATATCAGTAACAAGTGATCTTAATATGAATGAACAGCTGTATTACTAGTAACTAGGTTGAATAGAGCAACAGGTCTGGTTCCAAGTTACTGTATTCATTTCATGTAACTTATGGCATTACTTATATATATGATTACTAATATATTACCATACCTTTCATAGCCATATAAGATAGCTAGTTCATAGAGTTCATACATGCTCTATTAGTATCCCTATTCAATTAGTATTGGTTGCGTTCACTATGATTCACTTGGTTCCATAGAGGTATGATTACTTATCAATGTACGATGAAGCTTAGTACTCTGAATTACTAGTGATCAACTTGGTTTAGCTTACTCTATTGACTCATTGCTCTTAGATAAATGGGTAACACTATACTCATATGTTTAAGCATAACAATGGTAATCACCTTATATGTGTAAGATAACGAACACAGTGCTGATACCAAGGAAAATTTTAAGGATGGAAAATTTTCTTGAAGTTTAAAACATTGGCGAATCTCACTAATCCCTAATATGCAAATTATAAATGTTTATTGATATATTTGTAAAATTAATCAAATTTATAATTATTTTATATATAGTCTCTCTATAATGTTGGCGATTTTTAAGGTAAAATAATTTTATATTCTAAAATTTGGGCGAATCGTCTTTTATAAAATTGGAAATTGGCGAATCTTTTTTGTGGAAAAATCATGGAAAATTAGCCCACTGGGCGAACATTAGCCCCTAAAATTTTCCATGGCTGATACATGATACTAGTCATTACAATGTTGCATATTCATACCTTATGAACATTATATATACCATTGATTTACCTTACTTAATCAACATGAACAATCGATGTGTGCTTTGGAATGATGTAAACACTATGACTAAGCTTCACCGTTGTCCACAAGATATGGGTTATTACAGTCATAACTAAACTGCAGACACCATAAGCAAGTGGTATTAGTGATACTAGTTTATACTAGACTAGGTGTTTCTCATTGGTTTCCCTTGTATATGACAGCTAAGAGACTGATATAACAAGCAAATACTGATAGAGATTGATATGAGCTATATTAGGGATATTACGAGACTAATACGTCTTCCTTATAGTACTAGAGATTACAGGTATAACTAAGTAACAGTAATGAAACTAGTCGTAATATGGAGTTCATACTATGATTACATACCTTATATGATTGGAATACATAGTGTAAGTGAAAGTATGTAATAGCTATAGAACATGCTTACTTAATAGGGAATCACAGTAATACTTACACTAATCAGAGCTGTACCTATTGATTACTGATTAGCTTAAGCTGGAATGGTCTCTGTAACTATAAGAGTATAAGCATCACTAGTTACTCTTACTATTTCTTTGACTAGTAACAAGCATAGTATAGTTTAGGCAATGATTGATTACAGTTATACAATGGGATAAGCTTGTTTCTGTATTCAATTAACATGAGTTACCTGCTAAGTGAAGCTGACTATGATAACCATTGCTTTAATATGAACTAGGTTAAGGGTTATGTAGAGTGAATACTAGGTATAGTAACATCGATACAATAGCTTTACACACTATACTATCTACTATGTTTCCCTATTAAATAAAGCTATATATCACTAAGAGCTTGTACAGGTGTAATTGGCTAAGTACTGGTATAAGTGAAAGGTCATTTCAATATGGGGGTCCAACCTGCCTGCCATTGATGTAGGTATTCCCCTAGACAACAATTGCGATTTCAGATTAAAGCGCTGAAACGAGTAGCTGGAAAACCGAAGTAGTTAGCGAGCCCTTTCTCATTATAAAAGCAGAGTTAGAGGCCTTCTCACAACTACCGATCCCGCCCATCTCGATGGCATTAAGTTTGCGACTAAAAAGAAATTGGTGTTACTATTATAAAAAGCAACGCCCCTATTATTACGATTGTTGCCCCTTTTATAATAATAGGGCAGCCCAAAAAGAGTAGAGGGAGAAACAGATAGCTACTATTTACACCAAAGCGAATGGATATCGGGATGGATTGGAGAGCATACAGGTCAAAAATGGATGGTTTAGGCGAGGAGTATCTACCAAGAAGCCCCTGGCGAAATCGTTCTACTAGCACATTCGCGAAGCAGAAGCCTATACTTTGAAAACAGGCTATTCAGGAACATCTCGAACGGGGCCCTTATTTTCATAGTCGGGGTAATAATAGTCAGGAGTTCGAAGCAGGTGTAACGGCCACCAGATATCCAAGTGGGAGCTGAGAGAGAGGGCAGAAGTTCTGGCGAATAGCACTTTGTTCCGGGTTTGACTGATTCATAACTGGGCGATAACTAAAGAATTGGAAATATTGGGTGATCGGAAAAGGCCTTTATCGACGAGCCCGGTTCAATAGTAGGCACATATCTCTGAATGAATGGTGATCTTTAATAGGGGTGAGATCACTCGAATTGGGACTCATTCACTTATAAGCCCTACTAAGAATAAGGGCCCGAATTGAACTGCCACTCATTGAACTGCCATCATAGCTATTTCTTCTGATGCAAGGGTGAAAGCTCAAGCCCTGGCATTCATAATCGTAGTAGGGGCAAGGCTTCCATAAGAATAGGGCGGGGGAACTTATCAATGCCGATGAGTAGAGTGGGTTGTGAATACGTATAGAATAGTGGAAAGCAGCTTGCCAGTTGAATGAATCGTGCCGGAAAGCGATATGGATGAGCAAGCTCGAGCGCATGTGTTCGGCTGGGCCACCCACCCCCCCTTATGGCATTGGCGGTAGAGTGTACTGTATACGTTAAAACAACCAACGCCAACGCCAACGCCAACGCCTTCCTTCCAGCCCGGGCTGCCAAGTCGAGTGCGCGTGTTGGCATGGCATGGCTTGGAAGGCTGGCGTCGAGATCGGTTGGTCTTGTGATGGGATTGGATCGATTGGGCGGCGTTTCATGAATTCGAACTGTTTAAGCTCCCGTCTGCTCAGATTTCTTTTATTCGATCCCAGCTTTGACACTTCTTGATCACATATCCCGTCATGATAGGAATAGGATCCTAAGTATTATGCCGAAACCCCGGCCCCTTATAAAATGATATAAAGGTAAGATTCGATTCGTGTTATCTCCAACAAGTCATCCTCCATCCAGATAGAGGATTGGGATAAGTGCTATATGAATACTTCGGAATCAGATATGGGATGTTTCTCTCCATTCTCCGTGAGCCACTTATTTCTCCGAAACGGGATATATAAGTGATTTTATTATTCCTCCCCAGTAAGTCGGCGGCGTTACACCACTGGGATACTTCGAATAAACTGGAGTACATATGGGATACACCGGTGCTAAAACCTCTTCCCGAAATCTCTTCCAAACTGTTGGGGTCGTTGCGGGGCTTCCCCCTTTGTTGGTGTGGAACCAGTTGGTTCCGTGGTTTGGGAATTCTGCTGATCCTAGGTACTCCATCACGGCATGGGGAAATATGAAAAGTGAGGAAGATCAGGCATAACCGGAAGAATTGTGTGGAATAAGTGGATTTATCCGGTTGGGGCATCATTTCTCTGGTTCTATTTATTCCCTTTCCTATATTATATCTATCCAGAAATAGACTCTCGTACGAGTAGTCAAGGTATAGGGATAAATAAGATATAGGGCTTCGGGTGGTCGGTTATTCGTTTACCAACGGAAAGCATGGGAGATTGTATCGAGATATGATGTATACGATATTATGCTTGCTGCCAGGGCCAGGCGTTTTCACGTTATGAAAAGATCCTCTCCCTTACGGTCGAGCCCTGCCTTCCTCTCCCGGGGGTCGAGCAACTAAAGTTCCTCTCCTTATCAGTCGAGCCCCGTTGCTGGTTCAATTTACTTATTTGGAATTGTGAAATTTTATCTTAGAAGGGTGAAATCCTTCTGATTTACATAATGGTATTCCATATATATGAATTATAATTTTAAAAAGTGTATATTTCATTAAAAAAAAATATTGAATATTGAATAATTCCAACCTAAAATATTCATTTTTCATTCCAAAAATGTGAATTTGAACTCTAAAGGTATGATTTTGTATTCTAAAAATTCAAGTTTCTATTACAATTTTAAAGTTGTAAGTTTCCATTCCATGGATACCATTTTATTTCATTGATGTGGAATGAGGTTTACAATTGAAAGTAAAGTAAAATTGTATATTGCTTATAGAAATATACTTATATATATTATTAGGTATATATTAATATTAATATATAGTATTAGAATATATATAGAGATAATATATAATAAGATACCCTATATAAATATATTAGTATAGCTTAATATTCATATTAATATATTATTATAATATATGAGAGTAGGTTATCCCTATATTATTATTTATATGATACTATAGTAGTATTACTATAATATATAATTATATTTCTATTAGGATGGTATGATTAGTAATATATTAGAGTAATATATACTATACTAATTATTATAGCTATATTAGGGATAGTATTATGTTATGGGATTAAGGGATAATCTTATATAATAGTATTATGTTTTATATCATTATTATAAATATCAATTAATAATATAAAATAGGGTTATTAAATTAATAATTTTAAGAAAACAAAAAATTACATTATTTGTTGAAATTATTTTGCCAAATTTTAGTGAAAAATATATTTAACTATAAGTTAGACTAAGTCTTAAAAAATATTTATTTTACTTTTAGTTATTTCAGATCATTAAAAATACATTTCTAGTTTAAAACGGTCTTCTCTGAAAAGAGTAGAATTTTATACATAAGATATTCTCTTTCAAGTCTCTCTTTTAAAAACTATGTCCAAATTTCAAAAAAATGAGAAATTTTATTGTGTGGAAAGTCTCCTTATGATATCTTTTATAACAAACTTAATAAAGTAATAGTGATACCTACCATTGGGATATAGATGAGTTATGTGTGTGGCGATTAGTAATCATTAGGTTACTAGTTCAAATTTGATGGAGCGAAGTCAAGGGTGGAAACTACATGTGGGGAACAAAAATTGTCCTATGGGACATCTAATCTCAATCAATGCTCACATACTTGTGGTGATAGCATCTTGTAAGTGGGAAAATCATTTGTCTATTCAACATTAAAGTTACCTACACTTAGGCTTCACTTAGCTAGAAAAAAGGAAAAAGGTAATAGCAATGATTTTGAAAACCTTAAAATAAGGTGATAAAATCATTTTTCTATTCAGCGATAGGGATGACTCTTATTTAAGTTGGGCTTACCTAGAAAAAAAAACAAAAAAAACAAAAATAGTAGCCATGGTCATGAAAATGTCAAAATAAGGTAAAACTATGCATTCAAATTATTTTCATAATAAAATGAACAATATAGTTGAGCATATCTTATAACATTTTAAGTGAACCCTAGTTATTATCACTTAGTCAACAAAATGTGATTGTTCTGATTCTCTTTTAATTTTTTTTGAGGATATAGGTGTTACTATAATGGTAATCTTGTTATAAAAAAGGAGTAAGGTTGTTTGAGGAAATATATATGAAGACTTTGTTCAAACTTATGAAGATTTGTTTAGTTTAAAAAGTTTGAAAAAGGTATTCAAGTTTACAAGACTCTGTGTAGAAGGGAAAGTTTCATATCTGTAACTTAGCTTTATCTAGATGAAATTATTCCGTGTGTAACATATTTATTGAATATATAATTAAGAAGTTTAGAAAGATGAAAAGTGAGAAAAAAATTACTATTATTTATTTAAAATTTTATTTATTTATTTCGTGCATAACTTATTTATTTAAGATATAATTGGCACAGCCACATTAATAAATGTGGTTGATAAACTCCAATACACATATCAATTATCAATAATATTAAGAATTAATGTTATTATCAATAATACTAATATGAATATAAAAAACCATATTAATAAAAATTAATATTATATTATTACTATTATATTAAATAGTAGTAATTAATAATAATAATAATAAATAAATAAGGATAATAACAAAAATTATATTAATAATCATTTAATAAATTATATTAATACTTATTTAATAAATAATTATAAAATAAATCTTTAATAAAAATCAAATAGCAATTTAAAAGTGGTTGATATGAAATTTAACTTTAAACACTATACCAACATACACTTATTAAATGCTAGCCTCTTCTAAAAACACACTGAGACCATGAAACAAGCTACACCAATTGAAATCAACAAGATATTGATAACGACCGTTCATGCTTTCCAACCAATCCATTCTCACATTGTTTTTCATTTTTGCATATTGTTGAAAAGAAAAAGGCGGTGAAATGTGCAAGCCATTTATTATTTAAATCTTGATATAGTTGTAAATGTCAGAGAAGCAATATTAAACCAAGGGGATAAATAATATAAACCCTAAAATAAAAATGCTTGACCATGATTTTCCATCATTGATTTTCATATTGAGATGATGTTTATCACAATATGATGTTGGACCATGGTTGACCATGGTTCATTTTCATATTGAGACAATCTTTAGCATGTTTTGATATTGGACCATGGTTGACCATGGGTAACCATGATTGTAAACCCAAACGATTTATATTAAACCCTAGGATTAATATTATAAACATTATCATTAATATTATACCCTAGGAATATGAACCAAATAAATCCAAGGGATTAATTCTAAAATTCAAATGTATATAAACCCAAGGGATTAATATATAAATTCAAGGTATATAAACCCTAAAGGGATCGATATTATAAACCCAAGGGATTAATACTAAAAACCCAAGGGATTAAAAACCCAACAGATTGATGATATAAACTCAAGGGAATAATATTAAACCCAAGGGATTAATATTATAAACCGAAGGTATATAAAGCCTAAGATAAATATTTTAAACCCAAGGGAATAATAAACCCAAGGGATTATAAACCCAAGGGAATAATATTAAACCTAAGGGATAAATATTATAAACCCAAGGTATATAAACTCTTAGTTAAATATTATAAACCCTTAAATAAATATTTGTCACAATGCAATGTTGGAATATGCTGGCCCACAATTGATTTTCATATTGAGACAACGTTTGTGACAACGCCACGTTGGAAAATTCCTTACTATCATTGACCATGGTTGATCTCCATATTAAGATAATCTTTATCAAAATATGACATTGGACTAAGAGACTCTTTGTAACAATGTGACCATGGTTATTGACTATGGCTGACCATGATTGACCTTGTTTGACCATGGTTGAGACAACATTTGTCACAATGCAATGTTGGTACATGGTTGACCATGGTTTATTTTCATAGTGAGACAATGCTTGTCACAATATGACATTAATCGATTTTCATATGCAAAAAATTTGTATCACAATGTGATGTTAGACCATGGTTGAACATGATTATAAACCCAATGGATTTATATTAAACCTAAAGATTAATATCATAAACCCTAGGATTAATATTATACCCTAGCAATATGAAGCCTTAGATCAATAAATCCTATAGATTATTATTTATAGACTTTTTAAATGAAAATAAATCAAAATATAGTGCAACATATTAAAAACAAATGAACAATATATAATGATTTTTTCAAAAATAAATTCATACAAAATAAAATGAAACGAAATAAACATTTGTAAATTCATAAATTCATTTACTATAATTTCATGTGAATATATTAAATTTAAAAAAAAAGTATCATATGAAACATTATTGATGAAATTTTAAATCTATAAAATTACAATTTTTTAATGTATGATATATTTCAAAAATTGACAATTAAATAAATAAAAACAAAAACCTAATTTTATATTTTTACTTCACCTATTTTACTTATAATCCATTTAGAATATAACGTGTTTCAAATTTGAAAAATAAAAATACATTTCAAAAGATCAACCATAATTTCTAAATTTCATAATTTATTAATCATGGAGAAACTCGTCATGGAACTCATTTATATAAAAAAATGTACTTCATAAGTAAAATATTTCAATGCAAATAATATGTACAATGAAAAGAAATAAATTTGCATGGCTAAAGCATTTTTAAGCATTTCAAGTAATGTTATTATTTTATATTTGGGCTATATTCTTTTTTGTCAATTTTATCTTAGAGATGCAAATATTTTTTTTTATACATTTTAAAAAAATTACACAAGAAGAAATTATATCTCTAAACACTTCTTATATTTGTGATTAAAATAGATCAACACTGATATTTACATAAAAAAAAAAGAGATCAGCTTGCAATTTGAAAATTTGTTATTAAATGATTACTAATAATTCATTCATGCTACTTTGCCCAATTCTACACTAATCCTACATTGAAAACCTAGGATAGACCAAATTCGTAATTGAGCTACTTTTATGCATCTGTATTTGAAAAGTAAAGCAATATTCCATAGAACACTCCTTAAAATCATTAACATCTAAACCACGCTCAGTTACTATATTTACAGTGGACACATAATTGATCTCATGGAGATTCGTGGCATAAGTTGGTCAAACCTTGTACTCGTCATTTGTGCGGCGACACATATTCCACTTGAGAGTCAAGGTCCCGTAAGTTTGCCTCGTGATCCAATATGAAATGCCCAAACTTCTCATAGAGGTTGTCCACATTAAATTTGACACTATCATACACATGTGGAAGCGTGCGAATATATGTATGTTCAAATATAGGTAAAGCAGACAAGGAAGTAAGTTGTTGCCACGATTATAGGAAAATACCTTGTTATATATGGTATGGAAAACTTTAATATTAATCGAGGAAGATGTAGCACTCACAAATTGTATCCCACATTATTAACTTGTAGCCACATTCTCCTAGCATTGGAGTAGACAATATGATCTTCGAACACATTGAGAGACATCATCTTAACGCCAGAGTGGATGGAATTTATTCGCACCATAGTGAAGATATAGTAAAATACCTTGTGATATATTTGATTATATATAAATGAATGTTATAAATAATAATGAGGAACTTATCATGGAGGAACTTATTAGAATTGGAATAATCTCAACATGGAGGAACTTGTTAGAATTGGAATCATCTCAGATCCCTACGAAATTGGTGGGTGGGGAGCCACGTGGCATGAATATAATTTTTGAAATTTATTAAAAGTAATGGACCATTTTTCTAAATAAAATTTAATTATATATAAATGAATGTTATAAATAATAATGAGGAAGTTATTAGAATTGGAATAATATCAACATGGGGGAACTTATTAGAATTAGAATAATCTCAAATCCCTAGGAAACTGGTGGGTGGGGAGCCATGTGGCACAAATATATATTTTTTTAATTTATTAAAAGTAATTGACCATTTTTCTAAATAAAATTTTATCACATATAAATGAATGTTATAAATAATAATGAGGAACTTATTAAAATTGGAATAATCTCAACATGGAGGAACTTATTATAATTGGAATAATCTCAAATCCCTATGAAATTGGTGGGTGGGAGCCACGTGGCATGAATATAAGTTTTTAAATTTATTAAAAGCAATGGACCATTTTTCTAAATAAAATTTTCTTATATATAAATGAATGTTATACATAATATTGAGGAACTTATTGGAATTGGAATAATCTCAACATGGAGGAACTTATTAGAATTGGAATAATCTCAAATACTAGGAAATTGGTGGGTGGGGGGCTAGAGTTGGAATAATCTCAACATGGAGTAACCTATTAGACTTGGATTAATCTCAAATCCATAGGAAATTGGTGGGTGGGGAGCCACATGGCACGAATCTAATTTTTTTAATTTATTAAAAGTAATGGGATATTTTGCTAAATAAAATTTAATTATATATAAACGAATGTTATAAATGACAATGAGGAACTTATTAGAATTTAAATAATATCAACATGGAGGAACTTATTAGAATTGAAATAATCTCAAATCCCTATGAAGTTGGTGGGTGGGGAGGCACTGGCAAGTATAATTTTTTAAATTTGTTAAAAGTCAATGCAACCTAACAAACTCTGTAATACACTACAAACATTGAGAAACATTAAGAAGCATATGATGAGCATATTCCCTTCAGAATCAATCTTCCATCTAAAATTCATATGAATTAAGAAGTTAAAAAAGATGAGAAGTGAGAAAAATCTATTATTATTTATCTAAAATTTAATTTGTTTTGGTGAAATTATAAGGATGGGTAATAAAATATATTAATTTTATTAATTTTATCTCATTGTCCATTTTTATTCTTTTATTTGATGATTTTGGAAAAGAAATTATTCAATTATATTCTATTTTTTAATATATTGAAAATTATATCGTTTTAAATTATTAATACAATTAATATAATAATAGGGATATTTTTTATTATTTTATGCCATTTTTGTTGATGGTGAATAGGTGAGTAGTTTAAATTCTTAAATTAATTATGAATAAATATATTATTGAGGGAATTTTTATTTGATAAGTCAACAATTAATTTCTTTCTTAAATCAATAAAAAATATCTTTCTTAAATCAATAAAAAATAGATACATTTTAAACCGTCTTTGATATAAATAAATCTTCTTTAAATAATATTAACTATAAATAATTTTTGTAACATAATTCATTAGTATTTAAAATGACTATCTTTAAAATGAAACACTATTCTCTAACCTTATCTTTAAAATTCCATACTAAAATAAAACACTTTTCTTTTCTTTAACAATATGTGCATTGTGTTAATCAACCTCCAAATATTATATTACATATATCAACCTCCAATTATATTTTAGTAATGATGGGCATGGATGCATTCGTAAAATGTGAAGCTTAGTTTTTTTTATAGGTTAAAGTCAGGGATCTAACCTTAGAACCCCAAGTATCTCTAAAGGCTAACATGGGTTTAGTTTTGTTTTACAAGTTAAAGTCAGGGATCTCACCTTAGAACCCCAAGTATCTCTCAAGGCTAACATGTGTTATAGATTAGGTAGAGATTTTTTTTTTCTCTTGAAGTGGATCATCTTGTAGCAAACTTGGATTCTGCAAAGTGGATGATCTTGTAGCAAACTTGGATTCTGCAAATTATACATGATCTGTGTTTATTTTATGATTTAATGGATTTTGGCCTTTGGCATCTTCTTTTCAAAAGTGGGTGAATCAAAATTGGTCCTCCTTGTTTATGAAATCATATTTTTGCTTAAAAAGGTTCTTTGTGATATTTTTTAGAAATATAGCGGCTCATTAGAAAGTGTTTAATTATGGTCTTTCATTTTTATATTCAACATTAGGGATGGCTTGGATTTAGATTGAGCTTAGCTAAAAAACAAAAATAATAGTCATTGTCATGAAAATGTCAAAGTAAGGTAAAACTCCAGATCCAAATTACTTTGGTAGTTGAACATATCTTTCAACTTTTTGAGTAAACCCTAGTCATTAGCAGTTACACAGAGAAAAGTGATTGATACTCTTTTCGTTGATTTTTTTTTGAAGTTATAGGTATTACTAGAATGGTAATCTAGTTATACAAAAGGAGTAAGGTTGTTTGAGGAAATATATACGAAGAATTTGTTCATAATTATATTGTTTTAAATGATTAGTACTATTAATATAATAATAAGGATATTGTTTATTATTTTATGGAGTTTTGGATTGATGGTGAATGGGCGACCAATTTAAATTCTTGAATTGATGATGAATGGGTGCATTATTGAGGGAGACTTTCCTATGATAAATTCCGAATTAGTTTATCCGATTGATGGTCAATATGTGCATTCTTGGATTGAGGGTGAATGAGTACACTGGAAAGAGAGTCTTTGTTTGATAAGTCATCAATTAATATCTTAGATTGATAACGAATAGGTACATAATTCATTAATCTTGATAAGAAAACTTAACTTTAAATATATTATTATTCTCCTCCTCCTCCTCCTCCTCCTCCTCCATTTCTCTTTCAGTATTTTATTATTATATTTCTCTTTCAGTATTTTATTATTATACATAACAACTTATTTGTTATTATTATTATTTAAAAATTCATTATATAATTTTTTTTTAAATCAATAGTAAACATTTTGATTTATCTTTTTAAGTATTTTATTATTATACATTGTAACAACCTATGTTGCGCTATCAAGGTTATCTTTATCCTCATTCCCTATCATTGTCCACAACCATCAATACACATATTTATAAATTTAAATTTTTATATTTCAAAATAGAATAATTTTATTTTTTATATTAATAATAATGTTATTATAATATAATTTATTTTTAATTAATATTAAAATTATATTTAAAATAATGACTTTATCATATTACATTACTTCAAACTTTTTTATATTAATATTAAATTTTAATTAACAAATCATTTTTATAATAAATTTTATGTTTACTACATATTAAAATTTTATTAAAAACAATAAGTTGACTTAAAAGTTATCAGTGAAGTATGAAATTGCAACCATTATATAGGCATGTACCTTATTCCATTTATTGGAAAATTTTCCTGGTATGTAGTTGTTTTTTATGCTTATTAAAATAGGTTTGTTTTTTATTTATTATTATTATTTATATCATAAAAAATATTTGTATTTATTATATTTGTAATTTTAATTTTATATTAACAAAAATATATTTAAATTTTTAGTTAAATTTTAAATATTTTATTAAAAAATACGAAAGATATAAATTTCTATAAAAGTTTATTTAATTGTTATAAAACTTATTTTTGTTAAAATATGATTGGAAATAATTGATATGTAAATTAAATGGATAGCATATTGGATATATGTATACTTTATCTAATTTTAGTAATTAAATTACAATAATAATAAAATATTTTCGGTTTTTCGAAATTTATATCTGACCATAACCTTCACTGACTCTGCATAAAATCAAGTTACAACACTGAAGAGAACATAATTTCTTTTCGCAACATTCGTCCCAATCCTCTTATCACATTATTTTTTCATTGACGGATTGCTTATTCTTGGCTTTTTGGACGATGAGTCCAATGGATTCGATTCTCCCTTCCCTAATTCCATAAAACCCCTTAGTAGTAAGTATTCAACATTTCAAGAAACAAGGGAAAGTTGTCCATAAACAATTTCAACATTTGATTGCTCTGTGTCCTACAATGGAGAGGACATTTCCCATTATTTAGTGTTTTTCTCAAGTATAAATAGTTCCGTGATTATTATTTTTCAAGTAGCATTTCACCGTTAATTTTCCCCTTCAATTATCTTTCAAACAAACATGTTTCACTTCTTTGTTTAGATTTTCATTTATATAGACGATATTCTCTGTTATTTTTAGCTATTCTTAGAGGACGAAAAAATTAGTTATCAATTTGAACCATCATACTACTAAAAATGAGTCATCATATTACTCTTAATAATAATAATAAATAAATAAATATCATCATATTACTCTTAATAAAAATAAATAAATATTATGTACTATTTTATGGGTTTTATGTAAACACTTTTGTAGGTAGTTTAATTTTGACATTTATTGATGATTTGGATGGATTATGATTTGGCATTTCCATTGATAAGCTTGAAGGTTATCTAGAGGAAGCAGGATGTGTTAGTACGATTAGCTAGGATAGTCGTCATCCTTCTTCTCTATGCTAACGATATTGTTCTCCTCGCAAGATGTCCATCTGTTCTTGATAAGAAACTTAGGCTTCTTAAGGATTTCCCATGGACATGACTATTAACACTGACAAAAAAAAAGTTTATGATTATCAAATCCAAGGACACATACAGTGATTTTATTTATGACAATAATAATTTGGAGGAAGTGTATTCTTACAAGTACCTAGGAATTGATATTCATCACAAGCTCAACTGGAACTATAGCATTGAGAAAAGGATTAATGGGGGATGGAAAGCTTACTTTGGTCTTGAAAATAATTGTAAAATGACAAACCTCATAATGTGGGATAAAAAGAAGTTCATCTTTGAAACTTTAGTCACTCCCGTTATCTTATATGGATGTGAGGTTTGGAGTTGCAGCATCTCTAGAGAATCCTGGAGAAAGATTGAGCAAATCCAGAAGCGTTTTATAACGTATAACATGAAAATTAAAAGCAATACACCCTACCCTATTCTCCTTATAGAAGTAGGTCTTTCCCTATCGAGAGCCTAACTATGACTACAAACGGCTTTTGTTGTACAAGCACAAGCTCAATAACATAGGAGATCATAGACTTCCTAAGATAGCTTTAAATTCCAGCAAAACCACCTAAGGCTCAAGCGGAGGTGGTATAAAGACAAAAGGGCCTGGTTAAACCATTGAGAGATCTGATGCATTGCAAAACATTAATAAAATTAAAAATATTGTTACTTCTACGTTCAATGAAAAAATATGGTGTGAGAAAGATTTAGCAGCTAAAAGAAAATGAAGTTATTATAAGAAGGTCATCAACCCCACCCTAAAAGATCAAAAGTATCTCTCTGCTTTAGCTAGCTCAAAGAAGAAAGTTAATATATCGAAGATTAGAACGAACTCTCATGAGCTCCATAGTGAAACAAGTCGCTGGGTAGTTCCTAAAACGCCATGGATGGAAAGGATCTGTCATCTCTGTGAGAATAGGAACATTGAGAATGAAAACCACTTCCTCTTAGAGTGTCCCGCGTACAACCACATTAGATCTCAGTTTCATAATCTTTGTCGTAATACTAACCTTCCTAGCCTTTTATGATGTCAAAATTATAGTGAGCTTGGGAGACTTCTCTCCAAACTTTTTGAGCATAGGAATAAAACCTTAAATCAAACTAAATAATATGTTTCTTTAGGTCCGATAGACCAAAGTCTGGTCTAAGTGAACGTTAACCATCATCATCATCATCATATTATATTATCTTTTAATTTATTATATATTTATTATATTGTATTTTGTGGTGAGAATAATTATTTATAGTTGTTAATAAATGTAGATTAATTTATTATTATTATTTAAGATAAATTACTCCATCTAAAATGAGATGGTTTAAAAGAAACAAATTGCCCAAAAAAACCTCTTAAAACAAGAAAAATAATATTAAAACAATACTCTAAATCCATATAAGATTTCAAATTATTTAATCTTGAATTACAATTAAATTTCTACTATTTTATTTTTATTTAAATAAATAATTTAAAAAAAAACACAAATTTAACTTCCATTTAAATTTTGATTGGGAATAAAAGCACACGGGAAAGAAAATAGGAAATGGATTTTTTTTTTTTTTTTTCCATGAAAATGGATTTATTAAAATTAGTTGTCATAGCCAAGTATAAAACAAGTATTTTGAGGAGACCTACCAGATAATGAAAGGATGGAAAATTAAAGACAAAGGCAGAAAATTCAATAATTTTAACTTAGTCATTTTAAGTTACGACACGGAGGTGAGTAAGCAGACCACTAATGCGACCACAACACAACCGTGCATGATCACCCCATGAAACCCACACAGCAACCAGACCTCCAAAAAGAGTCATCTCGCGATCATCTCATTAACCTCACACATCAGCACCACACAATCATCCCAACCACAACGCGATACGCACCATTAATTGGAGGAAAGTAGAGCACACCTATACGAGAAGCAAGCCGCCCAGCACACCTAAAATTATGATTATTTTGCTTGAACTCTTTCTATTTGACCCGTTCATCTGCTTCCCTGGCGGATAAGCCCCCGGTGTAACAGCTGGCGACTGTGTGTGCTGCTTCGTTGGTGCAATAGCTGGCCCTTTTGCCGTGGATGGAGATGGAGGCAAAATCGAGTTAAAGAAAGGATACATTTCATAATGGGCATTGCAGCTTTTGCTCAAAACCGTAGCTCCTGCGCTTCCAGGAATTCTTGATAAAATAAAATTGATTGCGCTTAAGAGACATGTTTTGCATTGGATACTCGATATATCTCTCGTGCACTGCACCGCACCGTAAATCCTTCGAGACAGGGAGTCTGTACTTGTTCCCGAAGCATATAACTTAGATCCAGACGCTGCTTCACCTGACAAATTTGTTAATAGGCTCTCAACAGCCGCGTTAAAAACATCGGGGGTGGACATATTACTATGATTATAATTATACCATCCACCAGTAGACATTTGTCCGAAGAAATCATATTTTTCATAACGTAAGAAGCAGTCATCCAACAAAATTAAACCACCGCCGGTATTCCCACACTTGTGCCGAATTGTAGTGACTGCTCTATGGGAGCAGTTGCGGCACTGTTCGGCTGTTGTGTCCCTAGAACATTGTAGGAGGCCGTATATTTGGCCATCCACACAAGTGTTAAAACCAGTTTGGGAGGTGTGTTGAGACTATTAAAGACTGTATTGAGATTGCTGTCTAACGTACTACCGTGCGTATAGTTGAAGTCGAAGAAGCACACAGTGTGTGGAACCTGGAGTGCATCGGCAGGAAAGGCAATGAGTATGAGGAGAAGTAGGACGATGTAGAAGAGCCTAATAATTTGCCCCATCACGAAGAATACCTTCGTCGGAAGTAGAATTCTGGTGGTCACTGAACAAAGAAAGGAGAATTTGCAGGGGATGCCAACGTTGTTCCTGCAATTCTGTATATATAGATTTGAATAATTGATTTGCATGTTCTATATATAAGGATGATAACAAGATTCGAATTTTAGGCACATTGTCCACCAAGGAAAAAAATAACCCATGAGTTCATTATGAAATTCAATTCAAGTCCGATACGAACTTTTTTGATATTTTTGGCGTGTGGAGCGGTTATAACGGGATTCCGCTTGACCACAGTCATGTTTAAGACAAAAAGTCCAAAATGTCCGTTGGTATTTCGCGCTATATATATTCACGGTTCTCTTTCCTCTGTGAATGCCAGCGTTACTTTGACTTTGACATTGACTCTGACTCGAGTTTGGTTCAACAAAAAAATTTAAGATTTTATTGGTTTTCTTTCCTGTGTGAATGCCAGCGTTACTTTGACTTTGACTCGAGTTTGGTTCAACGAATAAAATTTTAAGATTTTATTAATTACGTCTGTGAACACCACTTTTGTATACAAACTTAGCTGATTTTGTTTTCTTAAAGGCGTAGTTCAACCAACAAACTAGGTATTTATTGGATCCTTTTTCAATAATCCAAGATCATTTTCTTTTTCATTTTCCTTTTTATTGGTTATATTTATATTATTGGGTTTATTTTTTTATTAGATTAAAGTTTTTTTTTTGGTAAGCTAATGTATGATTCGTTAATATATTAATCGCAAAACTATGTACAGTGAGATACAGAGACTCCTGCCCCGAAGGGAAACCAGGGAGAAAAACACCAAGAAACATCCATGTCCAGCCCTGCCCCGAGGGGAACCCAGGGAGAAAACTGCAAAGATAAGTTCAGAGATGTCCACGCCTGCCCCGAAGGGAAACCAGGCAAACTTCAAAGATAAGTTTGTTAACTGCGTGTCTAGGAAAGAAGAAAAGTACTACATTTCCGCCATAGCAAAACGATGCTAAGAAAAACTACAGTAAGATTGCAAAAAATAAGAACAAGACTACTGTTTCTTATCTTCCTGAAGAAGGTCCAGGTCCAGCTTGACAATGCCTGCACCGCGAATGAGCCGAGTCAGCTTGTCCAACTTCCTATCCTGCATCATAAGAGTAAACTCAAGGTTCTTCAGTTCTTTTTGCATATGGCCTTGGGCAATGTCCACCATCTCTGCTGCTACCTGTTCCATGGACTTGGCAAGCAGACGCTTAAGACCCCAGTAAACATGAAGGGACTGCTTATACAGCGACATTCTCCCCCTGGTATGGCCAGGGTCAGGGAGATAGAGCTCCCAATCCTCCATCTCCGGATCGGATTGCTCCTGCAGGGCCTCGTCCTCAAGATGGTCGACAATTCGGCGAATTTTTGGATGAGTATCATGCAGATAGGCACGCTCTGCTTCCGCCAGTCTTCGCTGGATATCCCTCTTTCCCCTTCCCCGTCCTGGAATCCCTGCATTATCTCCTTCCTCCCGGCCAGGACCACGACCCCTTCCTCGGCCCCGTCCTCGTCCCTTGCGACCGCGGCCGCGCCCTCGCCCACCACGGGATACTGCGGCAGCCACATCCGGAGGGCCACTATCTTCATCTTCCTCATCTTCCTCCGCTCCAACCTCAACCTCAGTCCGCCGCAACCACTTCCCAACCTTGCCACCCGTAGGCATCCTGCGCGGTGCACCTCCAGACCTCTCCCCTGCGGGGTCACCGACATCTGCAGAGTCCTCAGAGAGGTCGATAGGGGTATAACGCAGACCTTCGTCCTCAGCAGACATCCCCTGAGGCGGTCCCTGACTGCGTGTTCTGATAGGGGTATTAGATTAAAGTTATTATTACTGGTAAGTATCTAATTACTGCAAAAAGATAATTATTTCTAGGGTTAATATACTTATACCATTAGAGATACCTATTACTACTATATAAGTTATAACATGGTATACCTTATATACAATATTATTATATAAAGATATAATAGGGAGATATATTAATGATAGGATATATGTTATAGATATTATAATACTTTATATAGTATATAAAATTATATACTAATATTAATAATTGGATCATATTATATTACAATAATATATAGTTAATATAGGTATATTAATTATATCTAATAGATACTAATAACATAGTGGCATTAGGTTATAGTAATTAGTTTTCATTTAATTTTTAGATTTTTTAGAATAAGCTTTCGAAACTCTTCTAGGAAATTTTAGTGACAATAACTAAAGCATAGGAATCACACACAAAGCATGTTGATAGATCCTTGTGAATGTAGAGGGAAACCAAGTTATTCATGAAACACACAAAATGTACTTTTGAGGCTCTTGAGTTTCAACACAAACTTTATGATGGTGTATGGGTTAATTCCAAGAAAGTTGTAGCTATGTAACACTTTCCCTTTCTTGAAAATGACAAACTTATTTGAATTCTTTGGAATTTCAAATCCATAGTCTACAAAGCCTAACTATGGTAAGAAAAGCCTCCTATCTACACCATATCAAACCTAAAAGTTGGACAGTTAACATGGTGGCCCTGGGTCTTTTTTATTGGGCTTGAGCTATACGAGCTTCCTTTAGCTCATGTTGTCCTCATTTACTCCCCTTACTCATATATAGGCTCTAACACCCATTGTTGGGCCTCAAAATAGTCCTTATTCTCACTCCATTATTCACCAATACCTTCACATTACTTCCATATTACCTTCATGTCACCTCCATTCTACCTCCACATCATTACATTTACCTCATCATTGGGTTATAACTATGATTTTCCAAAGTTTATTAATTCTTAACATTTTAAAGTGGATTTATGGTTAAACTTTAGAAAATAATATGCTTATACTTATACCTAACAATTACAATGAGTTTGTTGACATGTGTAGGTATAAAGGAAGCTTCCAAGGCATCCTTATGTGGCACTCTATGTTCAAATTCGAATTTGAGAAGATCATGAACCTCATGGAGAAGATCATGGACCTCATGGAGGAGATCATGGAGGATAGGGTTATGTGTCACAATTGGTTGAGAAATATATGGGTCAAAGGAGGGAATAGTGGGTCTACATTTATGAGGTTGTTATCATAGTTTTTGTATAAATAGGAGTACCTCCTCCATTCCAAAGGGAGGACTCTTGGAGCATGTGTCCAACTTATGATGGAATAGAATAAAGCTTCATTTTACATAAATCTCCATTATATAGTTTTAGATATAAATTGTCTTAATGTAGTATATGGAATAGCTTGTCACTTTGTTCTTAGGAGAATTGAGCTCACTCTAAAAGGATCAAAGGAACATGTTATTTCATAATAGATCTTATTTTATTTAATTGCCTAGATGTTTGAGGATTTGTTTATGATTGATGAATGAGTTTTAAATTAAAATCTTATCAGCATATGAGGGGACAACCAAGGGTCTAAGTTAGGCTCTCTCTCTATTTGATTTGCATGAAAATTGAAATTCATTCTTTTTCTTTTAAGTTTCAATTTATTTCATTTCCTGTGCTTATGAATGAATCTTAGTTTAGTTTGGATCAATATACGAGGGGACAATCAAGAGACTAAGTTAGCCTCTATCTCTATTTGAATCTGAACAACAATTAAATTCATTCTCTTTTCTTTATTTCAAGTTTCTAGTTTTATGTAATCAATGATTTCTTTTCAATCTATAATACTGTAGGGAAGGACAACCAGGACCTCCTCAATTAGGAGCCTCTTCCCTTGCATATTATATTGAATCATAAATCATTTAGTTAGACATAGAGTTAGTTGCCTACTCCTGCATATATTTTGCTGGCATCATCACAAGCTTACGAGTTTCCCTGGTTGATAATTTAATGAAAGCAATTTAAGCAATTAAATTGCCCAACATTTTGGCGCCATTGCTGGGGATGGTGCTAAGGGATTAGGCATTAGAAATTTAATTCAGTACTAGTATTTTTCTTTGGAAAAGCTAACTCATGTTGAAAGGATAACTTGGTGACAGCAAGATCTTCGTAACATGGGGAAGTATACATAGGCGTTAGCTTTGAATCTCATTTTTAGCTGCATATATAAATCATGATAAATAGGATGCATAAATTTCAATCAATATTTTCATTATAAAAGTGTTAAACTAATCCATTTATGGACAGGAAATCTAGAATGATGTTCAAGCATTTGGAGGAGAGTCAAGAGAATGAGGACTACATTGAAGATTGGTTTCAAAAGGTGACTAGGCCACAACATTCTTCCATTCTTCAATGAATCCTAACATTTAATTCAAATGTGCAATTGATCTCTCACATCCTTGTAAACACTCAGGTATATTTTTTTAAATTTGGATGTGAGCATACTAGAGACTTTGATCCGTAAATGGCTTCATTGAAAATACTCTTGAAAATAAAAATAAAAATCTCTTTCTCAAAAGGGAGTAGGATAGAATAGGAAAATAAAACCAAGCTTGGAAAGTTTTTTTAAAAGATTTGATTTTATTTATTTCTTGGAATTTTGGTGGTGCAGTAAGAGCCACCTCATTCACTAACCATTGGCAGGAAGCTACAATTAAAGGGATATTTGTGAGAAGGAAAACAAGTGGAGTTCAGAGCACTAAAATTTGAGGTTTGAGATCAATTCTTCTTACTATGTTTTTCAAATTCAAAATTTCAAATGTATAAAGAATTGACAAAACTCCGAAGTATGCTCTCTTCCTGTGCCTTGTTGCGACCTGGAAGATCAGAAAAGGAAATTGAATAAGTTAGCCTTGAAATTTTACAATAAAAATCATAGATCTAGATAAATAACTAGGAGATCTAAAATTGCTATTGATTGTAAAAAATGATCTCCAATTTATTTGTTAAATAAATGATTTTTGATTTCTCTTTTTTTATGAAACATAAAAACAAAACATTAAAAAATAAATTAAAAAAATACAAACTATAAAAAAATTGCAAAACATTAAAAACAAATTAAAAAATAAAAACAAAAAAAAGTCATATATATTAAACAAAATAATAAAACACATTTAAAAAAAAACAAAACCAATTCATTCAAAGTACAAAACATGAATAATATATATAATTAAAAACCAAACATAAAAAAACACAACACAACATTTTTAATTATATATATTAAAAAAAAAAACATGAACGTAGGATCAAATAATAAAGAACATAAAAAGGCCGAGAGCATTAAAACCAAAAGAGGTTTTCTTTTGCTACCAAGAATCGAGACAAACCTTTGAACTTTATTTCCTTGGAAACAAATGCCTTTGCTAAAAACGCAAGTGAAATTTGGTGCATGAGTATCTTTCTTACGTTGATTGTGAGAAGACATTCTTTACCATAAATTAGATGACATTCTTTACCTATCAGTGAAGAATGGTGAATGCAAACAGTTGTAGGTAGTAAGTACAAAACAAAACCATGCTTCATGCAACAACGTGGAAATCAAAACAAACAAAACATATGATAGTCAAAGGATAAGCCACGCTAATATTGCGGGTTGGTTGCAGGACAGCTACAACGGATTGGAGGAAACAACCATGAATCATAAGGTATATCGGCAGCAACATAATGAATCAACCTGAGTTATAATGCAATGAACGTTTGATACTATTTAATACAGAAAATTCAAAGGTTCTGTGCACGCTATTGAAGTTGTAAAAAATCCTGTACACCATGGATCCAGAGAACGTGGCCACAGGAAGGACGCAACCATGGCAGCGTCAGGTACGCATAACAGAAAATGACTTGGAAAGGTAAAAAAAAAAGTCAAACTACATTTAAAAAACTCTGTAATGTTATTAAAATGCAAACCCAGCTCAGTGATTGAGCCTTTCACCGCATGAGAGAAGCTGGAGCCATAAAAAATGCAGAGAGAAATGCAAAGCTAAGCAAGGCAGCGTAGAAATAAGGCGGTTATACATAACATTTAACGCTGAGTTGAATCCCATGGATTGCGCAGGAGAATAAGGTAAGATCGGAAGCTTGATTCTCTTTAATAAATGCAACAGAGGTTCATGAGGAAATCTCGGGATTTTTCTAAAGATCGTCAGGATATGAAAGCACACAACTCCTGTTTGTCATCCATTTGTGCCACCAGTCAACAAATAGGTGTATTTAATAGGGAGAAATGATATGAAATGCAGCTAATTGGGCCACGAATCAAGGGGATCGCCACTTCTTTAATAGCAGTCAGGTATATTTATAAAATCGCCAAGTTTTCATCTAAAATGCAGTGTTTGCATACTGAAATTGATTATTTGCACGATGACATGGCTTCAAATTAATTGCACAGTGAGTTTGATTTCACAAATAATGCACGAGGAACTAGCTTCACGTTAATAAATGGGTTGTTAACTAAGAGATTGAGGAATTCAACTTTAACAAGAATGTATCAGTGGACGTTTTCCAAATGTCCACGTATATTGCAAAGACGTGTGCTGAATGTGACACGTTTTGCAGAAATCTTGTGGAAATCTCAGATTATTCGGAAGATTTTTTTGGATTATCTCATCCACAAATTAATGCATTATTGGGCACTAAAAGTGGTTGCAAAGATTCCCATTTTTCCCATTTATTTTTATGTGTTTCCCACGACTTTCTACTCTTGTGTCCTTCACCATTGTAAAATCAGGAACAACGATGAAGAATACTTTGAAGAAAAATTAAGGAACCAAGAAATAATTGTAGAACAGATGGTGGCTCAACGCTTTGGATTTCCATCTCCCGCGATCACTATTAGGTTGTACGAGGCCTGATATCTTTGCAGATTGGTATATTTTCGCAATATTTAAATGCTCATATATTTTCTTCACATGAAAAACATATCATGTTTTTTTGGTCGGTGTTCTAGCAGGGAAAGATCCCCATATTTTGGTCCCTGCTCTACAGATAGCAGAATTTCTTATAAAAAAATTCCTGATACTTTTCCCAAGTTGTTTGTAAAAGAAGGGTTTGTTCATGCAATAGATATTTTTATGGTTCTTTCAACCCCTATTTTTCAGATTGCGTGGTGGATTTTCTATTGGTCGCTCTCGCATTGGCATTCACAGGGATTAGATGGTGGCTATCTCGCAGCAAGAAAGATTTTATGATGGACCATTTTTGAACTAATTGCTTCGGCAACGCAGGCGTTCATCTATCCAATTTGAACTAGCTCGCAAAGGCAACAGGTAACAAATAAATTTCGTTTTATTTTGGTTCTTGCATATTATATCTTTCAAAAAGCTCTTACAGTTTTCATGCAGGATTTGTACTGAGCTTTTACACATGTGCGATGATCCAACTTCATACAAATGTGATCTCCATGGTCACTTTATTGCAGAAAATCACGACACGATGAAACTTCGACAAGGAATTTTGGCAAATACAAGATCAAGGACGACATGTGAAATTCGATATTCGCGACGCAAATCATGAAAAAATTTCGACTATGTTTGGGATTTGCATAAATGCAACAAAATTGAATTTTATTTACAAAAGAAGGGAATTAATTATACTAAAATCATATTTGAAAATGGATTTGTAAAAATCATGCAATTGGGCTAACTTACACATTTGATTTTATTTAGATCTATTCCATTGGTGTTTAATTTTTATATAAAAACCAAGTAGAAATTGATCACTTTTGCTTAGATATATTTATGTTTTGTGAATGCCAAGTTTTTGCAGGTTTGCATTAATCAGATGATCATTAAAGGAGTCTAATTTGTCAACAATTGGACTTCCAACAGCTCAATTTTACGATGAGTCATGTGAATAGGTCCATATTCATTACAACCAGTATTTTCTTCCCTTTGTAAAATTGTAAATCCCAATGAGTCCTCAATGCAAACCTTTGAGATGCCAATATGCTTCTTTAGTTAATAAACATTTGCCTCATTTCCCTTTACATTCGCCATTATATTTCTATTCCTTTTCCATTCCATTTTCCTTTCCATGTTTTCAAATAAAACCTTGATAAATTTTCCATCCCATTTTCCTTTCCATGTTTTCAAATAAAACCTTGATAAATTTTCCATCCCATTTTCCTTCACAGTCATTTTCCTGTCTCTTTTACTAACCTGTAGCACATGAATAAAATCATTCAGCTCCCTTATAAAGCTGAGTCACCCCATTTTTCTTTTCTTCCAAATAAACCCCGCTTCAATGCAAATTTTCCATCTTTTCTCCTTCAAAATCATTATTTCATACTCATGTTAGATGATGGAGGATTCCTTAAGGCCTCCCTTCTAACAAGTCTTGACCCATCGACCTCAGCACCTTATCTGGGATAAAGACTAGAGTCATTATTAGTACCTTGAGGCTTGTATGCCTTAATGACAGGCTCTCTTGCCAGCAATCATGGGAATACACCAATGTCCCTTGATCGTTGGATCTTGCAAGTGGCTTGACATCAGCTCATCTATTCACACTTCGCAATATGTACTTAGGTACCTTGGCACTCATTGACATTAATGGTGAGTTTTCCTCGCATTGGTTAACGACATTCATCAATGGTTGGTAATCCAATGACTTCTTTCCATGTTCGACATCGACACATTTATTCACATGGAAAGATTTGTGCCATCGAGTGTTGAAGACTTGAAGACCCAAACTTTGTAGCAGATGAAGACGATTTTCTTTCATTATTTTTCAGTTTGTCATGACATGAGGACAAGTCAATAAATAAGGCTGGGGGGGAAATGTAACTTCTATATTTTGTATACCTTCCAAGCCTTATACATTTTCAGCCGCATTTAGCAATAGATTCTGAACATTCAGCAGAAGATCCAACAACAGATCTAGCAGCAGATGCAGCAACTATAAAAGATTCACTTTTTCGATTTCATCCACCATTTTCACAACCAAGTAAAGAAGATTATGAACAAAATTTTTGCAGCCACATGTGCACAACTTTCATCCATTTTTGGAAGGGTAAGTTAAGGTATGATATTTTCTAACTTTTAACCATTAAATTCCTTGAAAAGTTAGAGTAATATTTTTTGGAAAAACTTCACCCCCTTTCCTCATATTCACATAACTGCCAAAACCATCTGTTTAAGGAGAAGGATACATTTACATACATACTTTGTCACATTCATATAACATCCATATTCATATATCACATTTTAAAACCCACTTACCTTCAAAATATATTCACTATTACATGAGCATACAAATGGCTTTGTCAAAAAGTATTTATAAGTTAATTGGATGCCAACACAATCATGGTTGTTACACAAGAACCAACCATGATGCATTCCAACAAAAATACTCTGCAATAAAAATCACATTATCAATATGCAAAGATCATACATTAAAATTGAATGAAACAAAGAAAATATGGTTGAAACACAAGAACCAACCAAGTTGTAGTTCATCAAAAATGCTTTGCAAAAGTTAAGTAAATGATATCATGCAGAGTTTAAGCCAAGCTCAAGTATCAAAAAGTAATGTAACAGATTGCATGAGGACATGCAATATCTTCAGTTTGGGGGTATGTTGGGCCTCAAAATAGTCCTTATTCTCACTCCATTATTCACCAATACCTTCACATTACTTCCATATTACCTTCATGTCACCTCCATTCTACCTCCACATCATTACATTTACCTCATCATTGGGTTATAACTATGCTTTTCCAAAGTTTATTAATTCTTAACATTTTAAAGTGGATTTATGGTTAAACCTTAGAAAATAATATGCTTATACTTATACCTAACAATTAGAATGAGTTTGTTGACATGTGTAGGTATAAAGGAAGCTTCCAAGGCATCCTTATGTGGCACTCTATGTTCAAATTCGAATTTGAGAAGATCATGAACCTCATGGAGAAGATCATGGACCTCATGGAGGAGATCATGGAGGATAGGGTTATGTGTCACCATTGGTTGAGAAATATATGGGTCAAAGGAGGGAATAGTGGGTCTACATTTATGAGGTTGTTATCATAGTTTTTGTATAAATAGGAGTACCTCCTCCATTCCAAAGGGAGGACTCTTGGAGCATGTATCCAACTTATGATGGAATAGAATAAAGCTTCATTTTACATAAATCTCCATTATATAGTTTTAGATATAAATTGTCTTAATGTAGTATATGGAATAGCTTGTCACTTTGTTCTTAGGAGAATTGAGCTCACTCTAAAAGGATCAAAGGAACATGCTATTTCATAATAGATCTTATTTTATTTAATTGCCTAGATGTTTGAGGATTTGTTTATGATTGATGAATGAGTTTTAAATTAAAATCTTATCAGCATATGAGGGGACAACCAAGGGTCTAAGTTAGGCTCTCTCTCTATTTGATTTGCATGATAATTGAAATTCATTCTTTTGCTTTTAAGTTTCAATTTATTTCATTTCCTATGCTTATGAATGAATCTTAGTTTAGTTTGGATCAATATACGAGGGGACAATCAAGAGACTAAGTTAGTCTCTGTCTCTATTTGAATCTGAACAACAATTAAATTCATTCTCTTTTCTTTATTTCAAGTTTCTAGTTTTATGTAATCAATGATTTATTTTCAATCTATAATACTGTATGGAAGGACAACCAGGACCTCCTCAATTAGGAGCCTCTTCCCTTGCATATTATATTGAATCATAAATCATTTAGTTAGACATAGGGTTAGTTGCCTACTCCTGCATATATTTTGCTGGCATCATCACAAGCTTACGAGTTTCCCTGGTTGATAATTTAATGAAAGCAATTTAAGCAAGCCCAACACCCATTATTATTGTGTAAATTTTGCATTTATTGAACTAAAATTCAAGTATACCCTATAAAATTCATGTGTGGTTATTTTAGTACTAGATCACAAAACTTGATATTGTGAATATTAAAAGAGAGATTGGGTATCTTTCCTAACTATAATCAATTACTTAAGTGTACTAGATGGTTTTAGAACTTCCCAATCGTGTTGATATGAAAACTAAAGGCTTTGAGATCTAACTATGGTGCTCAAAACCTCATAATCGCACACATATCCCCCTAAATGGAATACATCCATTAAAAGGATCCACAAGATAGTGTATGGGATTCTTCATGGGTAACAAGCCAAATAACCTGTATACATGGTGTCGGGAACTTATTTTCCTCCATTTCCTACGTTATTGTCCATAATACCCATTTGTATTTGGAAAAACATACCAATGGGTAGAGTCTATTTTGGTTTATTTCCCCTCACTACCCTCATTATAATAGAAAAAAATAGACTCTATCCTCTGACTAACCTCATCATAAGAATGCACATGAGAAATACAACAGGAATCATATTGTAACTCATAAGCTAATGGGACTATATTCATAGGGACTTTTGGAATAATAAAAATGGGAAAATTTTAACAATTGTGTGAACTACGAAAATGGCAACAACTAATTTACACAGAAAAACTTTTAGATATAGAAATAAACAACAAAATTTCCCAGAAAATGTAAATTGTAATTGTTGTGTAGTATAGATTTAGTATGCAAACTATGAAAACACATATAAAAGAAAATACAAACTACGAAAACCCATATAAAAGCTATAAATAAGAACACAAGTTTTGGAGAGAAAATACAAACTATGAAAACTCATATAAAAGAAATAAATCAGAACCCAAGATTTGAAGCTCCGCATGTCCACGCATCCACTGACTTCAAAAATTCTAAATCATGAGGTCTAATTGAAACAAAATGAGTTACATGGAGACAAAGAGATTGTCATGGAGTTAGTGATTGCTAAATTTTGTAGTGAGTATTGTTTTTTTTCTCCAATAAATTATGTCAATGTCAATTTGCCAGTAGTCCCACGAGTATTAATTTTCTCTACTATTACTATAATGTTAATATTATATATATGGTACTAGTAAACTATATTCTAATAATCCCCTATAATATTATATTATACCATAGTTAGTAATATTATATTGGATTACTAATATTAATGAATAAATCATTTCTATATTGGGCCTTGTAGAATTTGAGAGAGCTAATGTATTGTTAATCATTGAATTTAACAACACTACACCTTATCAGCATTTGATGGCCTTAATGCAAATGATTGTGACAAAAGAGGAATGATAATAGGCTATATGAGGGAGTAAAAAGGGAAAAACTTATACTCTTGATAGAAGTGAAGGCCCAATGTCTCCCCAACACATGAGACTTTGCAAGTCCTTATGCAATCTTGGGTGAATAGATAAATTTAATTCCAAAAAGGTTCCTAAAAATAGATGAAAACTATGCTACCAACACCTCCCATAATTATAACATAAGGGTATATTTCACATATCTCATCTTACTTGTCTCTTTAATCTAGTTTATTACATTTATAATATTTGTATACCTAATTTACATTTTAGATCTATGGGTTATGGAACAATACTCATAATAAGTGATAGGGTATACCCCTATATGGGATTATACTATACCCTACATATTAGTATCCCTATATACCTAGGGTATATATTATCATATAATATCCTAGGGGATAATATATTATATCACCATATATATATAAGGTACCCTAATATTAGAGGATATTAGTATATAGACCCTAATATATATATATATATATATATATATATATATATATATATATATATATCCCTTATACTATAAGATAATATATATATATATCCCTATTATACTATAATAGGGGTATATATAGGGTATACACTAGATAATGATTAGGATAAGGGTAATAATACATTATATATTAAGGATATATTATTATATATATAATATTGTAGGGTATCCTATTATACGAATTTTTAATACATTGTAATGATTGAGTGTGCATTATTTATCTACAATTATGTACAATTTGCAATCACATGGTAGGTTACACTATGTTTTGAAGCCTAGGTGGGAAGTTTATATATTGTGTCATAGGGCTTTTGTGTGTCATGTTAAATAAATGTTAAATTTATGGTTTTAGAGGTAGAGTTTGGAGGTAATGTCACTTAACAGGTTGTCTAGGGGATGGTTTATCTCAAGTAATTAAATGATAGAATTACAAATGTAGATATTTGCATTCATTCCTTCGCAAGCCCAACTTTTACCCACAATCTATAGTTTTGAATGAATCTTATATTTTGGTTCCAAAATGCTAAGTACAATAACAAGATGCTTGCATTCTTTCTTCTAACAACATTCATAACAAATATTACACAAAATGTTCGACATAACAACTCGATTCCATGAGAATTGATATTATTACCAACAAAATGCTAAACATGAATATAAGAACATGTAGTAAATCAAATTACTATATTTTCTCTGCATATTTTCCCACCTATTTGGTTACAAAGGAATGATTCACCTTCCAATTGTAAGAATCAGTTTAAATTCCACACACTTTGACTATCGCTTTAAATAATCATAATATTATAACAAATGCACTAATATTATTAATCATATTATAATATAGAGCACCCTAAGTATATATATATATATATATATATATATATATATATATATATATATATATATATATATATATATATATATATATATATATATATATATATATATTACTAACTATATATTGATTATATAGTAATATATATTATATCATATTAATAATGATATAATGATAATCTATTACCCATATAATATAGTATCATGTATTGTATATTGGAATACTGACATCTTGGGCTAAGAAGTAACCTTGCGGAGGCTATGGATGCTTACTAGCAATAGTGGCTCTACCTATGATTATAAGAGTTCATCTTTATAACTAAACAAAACAACATGCTTTTTTGCTTTAACTTTAAGTTGTCATCAATTTAAAAGTTGTCAATTATCACTATTATAGCCAATATTTATGAGATACACAAAATGATAGTACTTTGATTTCACTTAAGAGTTCCAAAGAAAAGTATGAATGCTAGCAATTTGATTTAATTTAACTTCTATTAATTTTTCCTTTGAATTTTATCATCAATTTTACAAAGATAACTGGTTCTCCCAGTACGTCACCATTGCTGTGTAAAAACACAACCCGCCACCTAGATTTTTCACAAAATCATGGGGACCCTTCTATTTTGGCTTTAGATATTTCCATTCTTTATGGGCATTTGGGTAAAATTTTGTTTTCTTTGGTCTTTATTGCTTGACATTGAGACTTTTTAAGGGGACAATCATATCTTGGTTGTTGTGATTATCGCCTTGGTAACTGATATATACTAATATATAATATAATAATATATATATCTCACTTATACTATTATATATATTACTATATTATTATACGTCTAGTACCTTTAATAGTATATATAATACTATATCCATAATATTAACGATTATAATTAAAGTGGGTATACTATTAATTATAACAGACCATCATAGACTATTATACCCCATTAGTATAATATATTTATTATCTCATATCAATATCTCTATATGTATCTACAATTGTATTACTATTTAATGGAAATATAAAAGATAAGTAAATTGGAATGGTGTAAAATTAGATAAAAAACAAAAGCTTCCTTTTACTTGGTGAAAATAAGCTTGCTAATTTATTATTATTTTAATTTTTTTAAATGTGGGTAACAATAAATTCTTTGTTATGAAAGAATATATACTAAAAATAGGTATATATATACACCTTAGTATAGGATATTAGTATTTATTTTTGCTCATGTATTGATAAAATGCACTTGAAATAATGCAACCTCATTTCCTTCAAGTGACGTGGTTATAACATAGCCCCATAGCTTACTAGTGGTTAGGTTTGACTACTTTGACTCCCAAACAAAGTTACAACATGTAATAGTCTATATATTTCTTCATTCTAATCACGTGTTATCCCCTTTTGCATGAATAATGGGGGAAATGTGTGTGTGCTCTCGAATTATGGTAGTGAAAATAGAAAGGTTAAATTCTAAGTGGCATAAATTTTGCATACGGGCATTGATTGATGCAATTCTTACATCATTGGAAATATCTTTGTGTGTAAAATAAGAATAAAAGTGTTTCACTAAAGAAACAAATTTTTACCCATGAAAAATGTCATTTCATGTCTCAAGATTCTCTTGAAAATTTTCATATCCTAATTTTCCATGTTGGGTCCAACTGCTAAAATTGGTCATGTCAGATAATTCCTCCACCTTTTCCACTCTAAAATAATCGAGATGGATGAAAAAAATATAATGATCCAATATGGATCAATAATCATAATAAATATAATTTATTGTTCTCCCAACTCCAAAAAATTTAACACACGTCCATAGGTGGAATATTAGCATTCAATTCTAATAACATTATTGTTCTTTATTTTCTGTGTAGGACTATGTTATGTGGAATGTACAAATTCTCTAGATCTAGAGAAAAAGAAAAAAGAAGAGTTTCATGGTCAAGGGATCTATGTGATTAGGAGTTTGCATAATTTTTTTACCACCAGTTTCATTGATGGCATAATTGGATAGGACACATACCATCTTGCCTTCAAAGAGCTACCAATTTGGTTCATCTAGTATTTCCTTATATACAAATATTTATTGTACCAACCATTGTATAATATTATCCATGATAATATATCATTATATACACCCTATGGCCCATACTAACCCCTTATATTATATACCCAGCCTAATATAACTATAGTAGATATCATATAGCATAATATGTGGATAGTATATACATGTAAGTATTATTAATATATATATATATATATATATATATATATATATATATATATATATATATATAGAGAGAGAGAGAGAGAGAGAGAGAGAGAGAGAGAGAGAGAGAGAGAGAGAGAGATCTGTGTGTGTGTGTACCTTATACTATAGGAACATTAGTATCATATATCCTAATATATGTAATATAAATTATATTAGTATTATTTAAGGATTATTATATACTATATGGATATACTATAGTAATATAATAATATATAATAACATGTTAATGATGTAAATCTTGATGCTTTTAGAGTGGAAATAAAGGAGGAATCAATTGACAAGGCCATTTTTACCAGTAGGGCCCATTCTTTAAAATTAAGGTACATGAAACCTTCTAAGAGAATTTTGAGGCATTAAAATACATTTTTTGGGTTAAATATTCATGAATAAAACATGCATTTTCATGTGTTATTATACACATAGAGACATTTATAACAATGCAAGAATTTCCTTAACTAGAGTCCATATGCAAAAGTTGTGCCACTCAAAATTTGGCCTTCCTATATTGACCACCATAATTCAAGAGGATCACATGCCAACCTCAATTATTCATGGAAAATGGGATAGCCACATGTGCATGATGAAGAAGACTCTATAAGAGTCAATATGGTAACTCTAGTTAAAAGATGGAGTCAAACCTAACCACTAGTAGGCTATCAAAGTTATAATTGGGTCACTAAGAGGAAAATAAGTTATGGTGTATTCCAATTAATTTTGTTCCATGGTTGAGAATGTAGCTGAGAGTCGATAGGGAGAGAGAAAGAAGAGAGGATTTGTGCACTATAGCATCCCACGTGCCATATACCTCACTTCTTTGTACTTTGTTACCTGTAGCATTTGTTTCAATCAATTTTGTGAGAGATTTCACATGCAGAAAATCAACTTTGTTTACCATAATTAACATCATAACTTGATATACACTACTACTATTTGAGTAAGTAAGAGTTATGTTTCCCGTCATTTAACTGTGATTCCTCATGTTCATTGTATTTGAATAAATGCATGTTCTTCCACTGCATTCTTCTAGTGTCTTTCTGTTCTTTCCAAACACTTGCTTCGTGTAGTTTCTGTGCATTAGTCACAACAAATCAAACTAGCACATTTGACTAATCAACATTTATAAAATATGGTATCAAGTTAGCTTCAAAATATCATATTACTAAGATAATTTATGAATAAAAAAGAATAGACTAATATATAATAAATATAGTATATTATCTTACTATATATTATAATATAGGGATATAGTAATATAATTATATTACCCTATGGGATATTATATATATTAGCTAATAGAGGGATATTGATACCCAAGATCTTATATTTATCAGATATAAGATATATTACGGATTAATAATGCTTGCCAAACAACATTCTTCAACAAGGAGACCGTACCTTCCTGATCATACAAATTTTGTTGAGTGATCACCAACTCACTCTATGCATGTTTCAACCAATATTCGACATTCTATTTCGCCAACTGTGAAATAATATTCATAGAACCCTGAACTTTTGTTACAACCTAATTGAATTTTCAAGTCATCTATTGCATCTTAGTCTCAAATTAATATACTTCCTCACCATGTTGTTGTGCAGAGTTTAGCAATTGATATATAATGTTCTCAACATTTTCCAAATAGTCATTCATCTTGACGGTCTTTGAGTCCCTCACTATGTCATTGTCTCCCCAGTGAAAACTAGCCATATGTGTCCATTAACCTATCACATTCACCAGAATACCCAAGCCAATAAATTTCCACCTTGTGATCATCTCAATTGTCACCAAAATATACTCTAAACCCACCTATAATAGTAGCACGAGTTGATACTAAAGAAGATGTTGGCTAAACATTAAATGTTATCTTGTACACTTTGGGCGGATTAATAGAATACATTGAAAGTAAGAATACCAACCATATAACCAAACCCTTCACTTAACAAAAATAGGGAAACAAAGGCATATTGAGGATGCATTACTAAAATGCAAAACAAACCAAACAACATTTGAAATAGATTAATTCAAACGCATATTGAAGATGTAATAGTGAAATGAAAAACATAACTAACAACATTTGTAGTAGATTAATTCAATTTTGAACCATCTATGCTTACAAGTGATTAAATATCTTAAGTCAAAGTATATTGTATCACTGAAATCCCACTTCAACGCATGAAATATTTTGTATCCATCACAAAATATATCTTAGTATGGTGTGGTTACTGATATTATTTCCCTTGAAAAATTAGTGGGGATTTGTAGAAACAATTAGGTGAGAAGCAAAGAAAAATATTATTTAAATTGAGTTGCATTTAATATAAGGTGGGTGCGAAGCTCCCCCAGTTGCTTCCATTTTGATTCGCGTTGAGATTCTATTGCTATTTTTTGCATATCATAGAAATTATAAGAACACAAGGACTAACTAGCTAAAGGTGCTCAGTAAGTAAATAAGAAATAAACAATAGTGTGCTTGGTTTTCAAGGCAAACTTGTACACTCTTTAAAGTAGTAGCAAGTCACATTGATAGATTGTTGTGAATGCATGTTAAGGTTAGGCAGTGTTCATTTGACATACATTTAATCTTGGAATCAATGTTGTTTCTAAAACATAAGGCAAATTTTAAAAAAAATGATGATGAAAAGTTGAGAACAAGGTTGGATATTTAGAGAATATAAAAACAAGGAGGCTACTTGATAGCTAGGAAATCTGAATCTAAAAATACAAAAATTTAGCCAAAGATTACACATTACAAAATATTCACTTGATAAATGTATTTAGTAAATATGAATTTGAGAATTTTCCTATAGATCTAATCACAAGCTTAACTAGAAATTGTAAATTGTAAATCGTGACAATCAAGATTTATAAAAAAAAAATACCACCAATTTAAAGTTACCCAACAATGTGTTCAATGATATTAATCAATAACCCTAAAACAGTTATACCATAATGGATTACTATATAATTATATTATTATTAATCCTATATATTATCGTATCATATATAATATATAGGGATAGCCTATATATTATATATACCCTATACCCTATTATATTATACTTATATTAGTATATTATTACCCTAATACCTATTATTACCCTAGGTAACCCTAATATAGGCTCCTTGTGCTCATTTCCTCAGCCTTTTTCTATGCAAGTGTCTTAGTTGTTATGGTTCAGTGGGTGTTTCCTTCTCTCGTGTGTAGCACATGGCTTCCAGATTGTTGTTGCCAGTGTCTGTGTTTTGTTTCATTTTCTATCATATTTGCTCTAGGTTATGATTCCATGGCAACTCTATTGGTGGCCTTGTTCCATTGTCTTCAAGTTTTTATGTCGGTGTTTTTACCCGTATTGTCATTTTTTTATGCTTGATTTTTGGCTTTTGATAGATGCACTCTTGGGGCTTTCTAAGGGTTCTTTTATGTAGGCATGTGTGCTTGGTTTTTTTCAAGCTTGTCAGAGCATCTCCAAGATTTACCTGCCAGTCAAACTATCTTCTGAAAATATTATTTTCTTTTCAGTCATAGTACCTTCCAGCACTGCGAGATTAATGAGTGGATTCCCATTGTTTAGACTATATTTGGTGTTCCCTACAGGGTTTATTTGAGTGGCTTGTGTACCCAGTATCTTGATATCAGTCATATGGCATTTGGAGTTATTCTGACACATATGATATATACGTGATTATGTAAAAATTTATTTATTCTAATAGAAAGTTATTGTTGGTTTTTTCCTCATTAAAAAAACATACATTATAACCTGCACAATAACCATATGACAAGGTTTACCTATTAAATAGAATAAATACCTACATTTAAAACAATCATTCCTAAGGAAACATATAATATAACCTGCACAATAGCGAGATGACAAGGTTTACCTATTAAATAGCATCACCTACATTTAAAACAATCATTCCCGATGAAACATATTTGTCAACATTGGAAAATTGTGTAGTTGTAGATTTCATCAGGTGAATTTTTGTTTTTTTTTTTTAAGTGGGAAGATATTACAATGTCTAGTGATTCTTACTAGATATTAAAATGACTAGATATAATTATTATTATTGCATATTATATCCCGGTACTATAATATAATATTCTTACAATTATAGTATTATTATCTATCTTATATTATATCATTATATAATATAATATTAGATATAAGCATTAGTAGTAATACTAATACTAGTGTATTTATTATCATAATATTATAATCCACTGGTATCGATTAATTTGGATTTGGGTCAGACAATAATGACTGCACCCACATGATACAAAATAAGTATTGAGAATCAATAATATTGTAGCTAAAAGCATTTGCAGCTTAGATTTCCCTTATTTTAGAATGCCACATTATACTTGATGAAGAACACCTCGCAACCAAAAAGGTACTTGAATTGAAGTGAGAACTACTGTGACATCGTAGGCTGAGCCCCATTAGTGGCAACATCATAGCAAATATCACCATGATTATAAACTGCAGAGGATGAACCAAAGATCACTTTGTTGATTATTACCAAAGACCTCTTTAAACCTAGGATATGATATGCCCATTAAGAGTTTTAGAATAACAGGGGCATATTTCATTGTTCCTACCATTAAATATACATAATGAATAATCAATTTGTATTTACTGAAAAGTAAGAAATTAGCATTCATGTGAAACATGTTCGACACAAACCTTATCCTTGGAGGTGTGTTAGGGTAGTCCTCCCTAAACTCGAGCGTTAGCTTGAACATCCCTACAAGAAGTAGACAAGAGTTCTTATTTTGGGGAAATACTCATTGTCATCCCATGGAGTGTCTTGAGGAATGCAAACAATTATGGACACAGGTCCCTAATAATTATAGTAGGCTATTATTAGTAAATTAGCTAATATACTAGTATTAATATTAATATAATATTATGTATTATATATAATAATAAATATATTATATTATTACTATGATCTAATATATAATTATCCATTATAAATAATACTTAATAGGTGCATCAATGCAATTATCGAAAAAAACCTAACCTTACAGAAATCAAATCCATATTAGGATTCGATCCAATAGTTATAACACAAAGAAATTTGAATCATAAACACTCATATTGATTTCAATATTCAAAAGAGTGACTCCATTCATCGAAATTCCTACATGCATATTGTGTAATAACAATGGCATTCAATTTCTAAAGTAACTACTTATTCAATTATTCATTTCATAATTCACATAGAAATAGAGACCATCATCACAATAAAAATATGCAGACAGTTATGTATGATAAACACAAAAACATTTTTAATATGTTTTTCATAATAAATTTCTTACATACAGAAATTCATCACCTCCTCTCTGACACTCTAAAACTGAGAACATGCTTCTCTTCATCAAGAATCTTGAAGCACTCTAACACTATGCTTAACTGGTATCCCCGATACGAATTTTACCTTCCTTACACATCTGATCTTAAAATATTTTAATTGACAAACCCATTTGATGATAACACATACTAAATGACAAAATCAAGAGAGACAAGAAAGTTGGTAGAGAAAGCCTCAACCAAAAATCTCCATTCTCACATTATGTATTCATCTTTATTTTCACATTATGTATTAATTTTCCAATGATAAAATATGTAATATAATTATCAAACCACTTCAATTGCTTGCATCTTGACATTTCACAAATAGACAAAGTAGAATTATTTAGAAAAAAATTAGCATAAAAGCTAAAATTATTTAGAAACAATTTTAGGATAAAAACTATATCCCAAAATGTGAAATACATAAAAGTAGTATATTAGGGCTTCATGATTGTATATGGATAAGAAGCTACGAATCACTTATAAGTGAAAAGTTTGAAAAAACTAAAATGATACTTGGTCTTACTAAGATCCTTTTGAATTAAAGAGATCAAATATTAAACACCTAATCCTTGTGAATTTGATGAATATTTTGTAAATATGAAAAATCTTAAAAATTAAAATAGAAGAAAACATTAAACTTGGAAATTGAAAACATAAAATATGCTATAGTTAATTAATTATATATACGGTTAATAAAAAATAAATTTACTCCCATATTATCCCAGGGAAACTCAATTAAATAATCCTAAAAATGTGAAATTATTGAAATTTGAAAACGAAAGTTCAAATCCCCTTTTTTCTATAACAAAACTAATATAAAAAAAATCAATTAAACACTAAAACACCACAACCTGATATCTAATTGTTCTCTACACGATAGCTATCACAATGGACATATCCATGACATGTGAATCTATGAATCTGACATCAAATAAATAAATACTAACAAATTTTAGGAGGCTTCATTCATTTTCAAAGTTTAGGATACATAATTCATTTATGGAATATGCACGTGATCTCGATAAATTGGTGAGATGATTATCACATATAACACTTCATTTGAAACCAAATCTTAGAGTAAACAATCCATACAATAATTTTCCAGTGGATGTTTGTTCTTTACTAAATCAATTAATATATAATGACTAGTAATTGAATGATTGCCTTAATCTTTAACTAGTTACATATTTCAATAATGTAATTTATCCATAAGGTGTAGATCATTTGGTGTGAGTGGGTTTTAGTCATTGTTCGGAGTGTTGTTCAAACCTCATGGGGAAGGGTTGAGGATGGAAGCCACTTAGGGAAATTAAAGTATCCCAAGGGGCATCCAGCCTCAACTAAGCCATGTACACACAATCCTCATAATAATATCTCACTGTGGGTTGATTATTCTTCTTCCATCCAATAAATGAGTTTTCGATGGCCTAAGTTCAACCTAGACATAAGAAAGGAAAAGAAGAAAAAAAAAAGTTAGTGTAATATAAAAATTGAAAAATGACTAAGGTTGATTAGGCATGAGAAACAAGACTTTATTGTTGCTTTCATCTTAGAAATTTTTAAGGTTTAGCTTCTACCTTATCTGCACTCCATAGGGGTTAAATTTGATAGGTATTTAACCATATCTTTGTTATTTAACCATAAAATATTGACTATTTTCAAATATGCGCATCCCTGACAATGTGTGCTTGATTTTACAAACTGTCAATTTGATGGTTGACTTAAAAATTTACATGTACGCACACATACACAAGAAATTCCAAATAAAATTTTGGAAAAGGGGAAGTTAGTGATCATGCTAGTTGAGAAACCAAGATAAGTATTGCACCATGCAAAACCCACAATACTAAGACTTTAATATGAGACTTCAAGGCAAACACAGAGTGCCCCACTCATGAGCTTGTCTTTGTCTTCACTCACACCATGCATTCCTTTGTTCTACACACTTAAGCCTAAAGCATGAACATTGAAGCGTGGATCCTAAGGTTGAGACACAAACCATATGTCCACATCCACGGGCCATCCGTATTCTATATAAAATTTTAAGTGACTTTTGTTGTTTATCTCGGTGACATAACGGTCTTTCATTTTATTTTGAGAGTTTTATGTAGCTTATTTAGTGTTGGCACACTTGTGGTAGATCTCGATTTTTTATAAAATGGGTCTATTTATTAGTTTGATTAGAAAAAAAAAATATATATATATATAGATAGGTTGGATATGGAAATCTCAAATGTGTGGTTACCAAGGTTGTGATGCCTTAGATGTATTCATACTTAAATCTAAACACAATTAGGTTTGGGCCTTTTATGTGTTAGATTGTCTACAAGAGAGCTCTATTCTTCTCCATTGTTAGAATATTACAAGATTAGGTTTGGGCCTTTTATGTGTTAGATTGTCTACAAGAGAGCTCTATTCTTCTCCATTGTTAGAATATTATGAGTTTTTTCAAAATGCATGATTTGCATATTATCATTGCTTGAAATCAAATGAAAGGTCAAGTTGGTGTAGCTTGGGTGGTAGGGAGGAGTTACTATTATACTCCCCCCTGGGATCTAGTCCCACTGATTTGTCATGTTTGCTCCTTGGGAGTGATTTTTACATGAACCATTTTTATATGAAAGATAATCCATTGTATATAATTTAATTTAGAGAATAGGAACCAAAATGACAAGGTTTGAATTCGTTGGTAATAGTATCTTCAAAATACATTAATATAGTTAAATTAGTTTGACCAAGCCACTTGAAAATTTTTCAAAAACGATTTAACATAATTTGTAAAATCTTTGAAATTACATAAATAAAGACTATCTATAATTGCTCCAAATAATTGACTACTTTAGAAATAAAAATTGACTACTTTAGAAATAAAAATAAACATAGTTGCCTCTACTTCATATTTGAAAAAAAAATAAAACATATACATCTTGATATTATTTGGTTGAAACATATGTTACATGAGGATGTGCCCCCACCCCCTCCAAAAATCCCTTGTCCCGAACGTCTCTACATTCTGGGGAATTTAAAACAAACATGAAATGTTCCAGAATGATAAGGGACACCATCAGGGACTCGACGACGTTTAAATAATTCCTAATTCATCCCTCACTGAAATTGGGGATGTTTATGCTTTATTTTTTTCATCCCTGAAAAAATCGGGTACGTTTGACCCACGAGAATAAGGAATAAAAAAATTGTAATAAATTTTCACCATATAAATCCTACGTGACATCTCTGTTTCTCTAAACATTTACAAACATACGTGACATCTCTGTTTCTCTAAACATTTACAAACATCTAAACCCTTTGTGGCATCTCTATTTACCCTGTCGCCAATTTTTTTTTATTTTTTTTTTAGATTCTTAGATTTCCTCGGCCATGTCACAACATCTATGTTTTACTCTGCATGCTCCCTGGTTTGTCGATGGTGTGCTTGCTCCTAGGTTGCTCCCGTTGGTTCAATAACTCAACAAAGTCAACACTGCTAAGTGTTAACTTGAACCACAACCACTACATTACAATTATGTGAACGTGATCTTTTTTTAATAATTATTCATTTAAAAGAAAAAAAGTACTCATATCCTATTTGTGTATCTCCTTTTGTTACCACTTTGAATTGTGTAGTACTCCTTGTTTCTCAATGTGGTTTTATGGTAATGGCTACCATATTAGAATTCTCCTTGTATTTTCATTCAACTGCCAGTTCACATCACGCAACAATTCAAAGTCACGCATTGGTATACATCCACAAGCCATCATACAATTATGAACCATTTTTATTTCAAGTCACGTTACAAGTACAATGCCACGAGCCATCATATCCTCATTTTCATTTTAAGTTAATACAATAATGAGGGTTATTAAGTATTAAATTATATTCAGGGTCACAAATTTTGTTTACATTTTAAGTTCAACAACATTTAGACTCGATCTGAATTATTCGTTTCAGATAATGTGAGGATATTATTCAACAAATTGTGTTTTGGGTGGCATATGTTATGGCGAGCATTGATATTCATATTCATGTGCTTTTTTCACATGACACATTCCATTGCCAAAATCTTACTGGATGCAAGGCCGACACATAACGTGACCTTCACACGTGAGGAATTGAAGACTTCCATTGGCCAGTATTAATAGAATGAGAAATCCTAGAAATAACAAAAGCTTTCTCGTATAGAATCATGTATACTTATTCTATGTTATTGGAGTACATTTAGCAAGCTTTCCAAACAATACTTCTCACAATTGCTCCATTTCCAAATTTAGCCATAACTCTACGAATATCATTCTTAGGATTCACACCGCAAATCAATTTGTATTGTCGTTCAGAGTATACTTTCACTATTCCTTTACAGAACAACACTAGGAGAATCTTGTTTAGTATAAGAGGGCCCCTTCCAATCATTCAAGGGGACATTAACCTATTCCTTGATACATCACCAACATCAAAAGATGTATGAAAAAACTGAATCTCAATATAATGCATCTTACATTAGGCAAATTAAGTAACAACACAACTACAATTTCTCCATCAAACATTCGTTCTCCCCATTTCATACAATCCAGTGTTATTGTATTTTGTGCCTTGTAGTGTAAAAAACATGTTTTTAATTTTATTTTTTCACTAAGATTATAATTTTTTTTACCAAACTAGTAAACAATGTAGAGGAAACAACATATCTTACAATTTTTTTCATATGGATGTATCTTCTTCTCCATCTCCCCAATCTGAGATGAGGCCACCTCCAAATATAATTCCCAAGCCAACTGAAAACCTAGTGTATAGTGCAATTAATATGAAGAAACCCTTGTTGCAATATGTCAAGAAGGCCACCTAGAACAAGAAGAAAAGTAATGGTGGTTCAAAATAGTGGTTATGCAAGCTTTGCAATCATTTATTTAACGGAACATACACTAGAGTTTATCATAATTTATTGGCTATTATAGGGGATGTAGTAAAACTATGCACTTTCTCACTGGAGAAAAGAGGTGAAATGAAAAAAATGCACTTGATTGCTATAAGTGGGACTATTGTTCAAGAGATGGAGGAGGAAAGGTTTTCCATTCTTAAAAAAACAAGATTTCTTGGTTCTATGGAGTCCCCTCAAGGAGAAGTCAATGAAAATGATAAACTTGATTCAATTCAAGGTTCTTGTAACACTACGCCAAGTAGGAAATTTATTGTCATAGAGATTTTAATACACAACACAAGGATGAGGCAGATGATCTAGTGGCTGAATTTTTCTTTGTTAATTGGATATCATTTAATGCCACCCTTTCTCCTCTATACAAAGAGATAATGAGTAAAATAATTGTTGTTGGCCATCACTTCAACCTCCTAGTTATAATAAAACGAGTACAAGGTTATTAGATAGAGGGGTCTCAAAGATGCAAGGGTTGATGGAAGGCCTTAGAAATCATGGGTTTGTTATGGATGCTTAGTCATCATGGAAGGTTGGATAAATATTCAACAAATGCCTTTGTTGAACATCATTGTCACCTCTCCAAGTGGGCCTTATTTATTAAGGGAAATTGATTGTACTAAGAATATGAAGGATGCAACTTTCCAATTTAAGGCATTGAAGGATGCAATTGATGAGATTGGTCCTACAAATGTAGTTCAAGTTATCACAGATGTTGCACCAGTTTGTAGGTTTGTGAGGTTAATGATTTAAAGTAGGTACAAGCACCAATTTTGGACTACTTGTTGTGTGCATGCTTTGAATAATGCACTCAAATATATTGGAAAAAAATCTTGGATCACTCACATAATTTTGGATGTAGGGGAGGCAAAAATGTTCATTTCAACCACCATGCCTCTCTAGCTTATTATAGGATTTATGCAAAAAAATATTTCTTAAAACCAACAGATACATTTTTGTTACCTATTGTATTCTTCTTGATTGTATTCTAGAGGTGAAACAAGCCTTAAAGGCCATTGTTATCAATTCTAAGTAGTTGACATGGGGGAATTCAGAAACAAATCAAAGAAATAAGATAAGGCAAATGCTTATGAATAATGAATGGTGGTTTAATGTGAAAGACATTCTCTTTCACTTCTCCAATAATGGAGTTAATAAAGTATGCAGATTTAGATTCCCCTAACCTTAAGGAAATATATGAGTCAATTGACAACATGACTGGGAATGTCAATTCCATTATGCATCAGAGGGACACCTCTTTGGAATTTTTTAATGAAATCCAAAACTAGATACAAAAGAGATGCAATAGGTTGAACACACCATTTTATATGGTTGCTTATGAACTTAATCCAAAGTGGTATATGGAAAGGGAAGGGTGAGTTGCACCAATAGATGACCCTGCTATGAAACAAAGGTTTATTGATGCCATACAAAAGTTGTATATAGAGGAGAAAGCAACGATAATTCGAGAAAAAATTATTGACTTTGCAATGCTCAATAACCGTAGTTTCTCTAATGCTATAAAGAAAGATTTGATGGGTATGGCATATAGAAGTCCTATTAGATGGTGGAGGATGTATTTGGACAAATATCTAGAAATATGCCCTCTAGCTATGCATTTACTACCTTAGGTTGCCAATTCCTAAGCTACAAAAAGGAACTGGTCCACATATAGTTTTATCCACTCTATTAGGAGGAAAGGGCTTACCTCTAATAGACCTGAAAAACTAGTTTATGTGCGTAACAGTCTTTGCCTTATTATAAAGAAAGCACCAGAGTATTTACTAGGGCTAGCAACATGGTGGGATGTGGATCCCAAGGATCCTTCGCATATTGATGATCAGGTGGATGATCCATCTTTCCAAGAAGGATTGGTATTTGTACCATTAGATGGAATTGGGTTGCAATTGTAGGGAATTGATGATGACAACAAAGAAGGAAGTGAGGCTCGAGCATTTTTGGATAGCATTACTAGAAAGGATATAAATTTATGAGTAGCTTTATCATTCATGATAAGATGGCCATTGCGTCAGGGAATCCATTTTGTGTTATTATGATGCATTTTCCATTTGACACTCACAATATGTAGAAAACTTATTTTGGACTATCATCCATGCTTTTCCTTCGAATATATAGTCTTAACCTATTAAGTTATTAGACAATTCAATTGAGTTTTTGGTTTTATAATTACTAAGATGAATTTTAGATTTCCTAACTAATTAGTGTGTATTTCAGTGTATTTCAATGTGTCCTACATATCATTAGTGTTTATGGAATATGCATATTGTGAATTTTTTTTTAATATTTATTATTTTTTAAATTTTGAAATATACAAAATTGTCGTCCCCAACCTCCAGCCACCTGAAAACTTGGGGATGCACTCTAGTTGTCTTGGAAACTCGTCCCTTGTCCCCAAAGCTGATGCAACAGAATTTGAAACATATTTTATTTAGTTAAACTAAAATAAGTAAATAAATTACAAAAAAACCCACCACTTACATTATCCCAAAAACTAAATAAATAAAAATAATAAAATAAAATAACATGTTTTCGTAAAATAATTTGCTTGACATGCCCATAAAATTTATAGCCTCAATCTAGACATTTTGTTGGGTTTAGATTACTTTACATGCACTTCATATTCTTACTTCTCTCATGTTAGACATTTTGTTGGGTTTATCTTGTACCTAGGTCTAGAATTTCATAATCCCTTTTGCCCGTCAAATGAAAATTTGATGATGTTTTCACATTTTTCATGACCTTCATTTTACGTTTCACCCAAAGTTGTGAGTGTCATTAATATAGGGACTATCAAGGTCATTGATTAATCCCTACTCATTCACATTCTAGGCCTAAGGTTTCATGGATTGTTTCATCGCCTTCCAAGGATCTTCCAAAAAATATGGCCAAAAGACTAAAATAATTGCTTTCTTCTATCTCAATTCTAGCCTATTATTAGCCTACTACATTTATCATCTCTACTAAATCCCATCGCACCTCGATCAGTAGCATCTTGGTCCTCTCCAGAGCCCCATCCATATGAACACTGCTCCTTGTTCTTCAACTGCAAACACTCTTCAGGCTGCTTCACTTCACAAATCTCGTTGGGCTACATTATAGTGTCCAAAAACATATCCTATGCTATGTACCTTCAGATATTCTATTATGTGTGCCATACACCCCAATTATAAAACAAAAAGACAAGCAAGCCTTACATTTTAAAAAACAAATATTAAACTATCGCATATATATGTGACCTTGCTTTTACTAAAAAATATGTCAAAGATAGCTAATTATTCCTGCATGAAGAGCCAACTAAATTTAGAGACTCAATTAAGTGAGTCAGGTCGAGTTAAGTCTTATTTTGGATAAAGTTGAATATAGTGTGTGGTTGCATGTCAAAGTTATTTTGAGTGGGTCGCTAGTAAAAAAGTTTAAATACGCCTCATTGGCTTCATTGTAATCATGAAGTTTTTGTGAGATCAATAAAAAAGTCACAACTCGTATTATTGTGTATGTGAAATTTGTGGTATTTTATGCTTTTTCTCCTTTTTCTTTTCAAAAAATTAGTACGGGATCCGATAAAAAATCACAAGATCCATGAAACCTGCCAAACGAGTAAAAATAAAACAAAATAAAAAAAATTGAAGATTAAAAAAAATTGCGTTGTCTGCCACCTTAAGGAATTAAAAGTGCAAAAGTTAGGTGCGAAATTCACACATTGTCCATGCAAAAAGTGCGACACTTTGGATCAAACTTACGCTTTTCCGTGGCTCTCGCATTTTCCCAACTTCGAAGCCTGCGCAAACTTGGTGAGTAAATGAAAGTTAAAAAAAATCATTGTTCCAAAGTATTTTAAAAAGAACTTTTCAAAAAGACACGAAAAGTTGTTTATGTAATAAGTCACGTGGGTTTTTAAAATAATATTAAGCCGTCCTTTTAATATGTGACAGACATCTTGTTTCATAAAGTGCTTTGTCATCATATATGATTTTTATATTAAATCTTTAGAATATTTATTCAAGTTTTTTAAAAGGGGTTATTTATAAAGTGTGGTGGACCTTTTCCTTTTTAAGGGTTTTCATATAAAGAGTATTTTATAGTGTTTTTTATAAAAGTTAATAAAAGAGAGCTATAAAGTTATTTTGAAAAGGTTTTTATAAAATTTGAAGATAAAATTTTTTAAAGATGGTTTTATTTAGTTTTTAGTTATAGTTTTCATTATTTATAGGGAAAGATTATGATATGTGGGTCATTAAGATAGACACCATATTAAAGGTGCACGATGTTTGGAATATGTCACGGATGAATTTCCAGAACCTAAAGATGAAGTAACGGAATGAGCCCTCACTAATGCAGAGAGAGAACAATGGAAGAAAGACAAAAAGAAGAATGTGCAAGCATTGCAACTTATTTAGCAAGGAGTGGACTGAGCAGTGTTCTAGAATATTATGATCATGTCTTCAACAAAGATACCATGCGATACTTTAGCGACAAGCTATAAAGGTATTGAAAAAGTCAATATTGTTAAGTTGCAGAATAGTAGAAAAGATTATTAATTTGAGGCTTTTGCGATCTATATTCTTTATAGTATTGTCTTCCAGAGTCATCACATTTATGTTTGATTGGAATTGACGTTTCGAACCAACCTTTGTGGTTCATCATCAGGATTAGATCCAAGACTAGAAAATATTTTGAATGTTTGCAGATGAAGGAAACAAAGTACATCAATTCATTCATGAATTGAACCTTGATTGTCTTAAATAAGTTAAAAATTTATGGTGATGATATTAAAGATCAAATAGTGGTTGAGAAGGTCCTCATATCTTTGTCTACCAAATTTGACGTTATAGTAGCATCCATAGAAGAAGCCAAGGATTTGGAAATGTTGACAGTTGATGGGATCACTTCTATCCCATGAGGCAAGGATAAATAGAGATAAGGATTCCACCTTGGAAACAACTTTTAAAAGTCAGGTTTCTATTTCAAGGGACAGAGGTAGATCAAGAGGCAGAGGACGAGGCAGAAGACATGGTGCTAAAAGAGATGATAGAGAAGAGAAGGAACATGAAAGTGGAAGAAATAGGAGAATATCTAACAACAATCAAAGATTCAACAAATCAAAGGTGATGTATTATTATTGCAGTAAATTTGTTAACTATGCCAGTGATTGCGGGAAGAAGATAGTTGATGAAGGAAAGAAGAGAGCCAATGTAACAACAAAGAATAGTAATGGCTCCATGTTCCTAGATTGTCATACCATGCATGAACCTTCTAATAATGTGTGTCTATTAGATAGTGGTTGTAGTAACCACATGACAAGCAACAAGAATTTCATTGCCCACCTGGATCAATTTGTGAAAACAAAGGTAAAGCTAGGCACTAACAAGATTGTGGATGTAGATGGACAAGGAGTAGTCAGCATTTTGACCAAGCACGGTGGAGTCAAAGACAATCTCAAAGGTATATTATATCCCTGGTCTTAAACATAATTGAATAATTGTTGGTCAATTGATGCAGAAGGGATACAAAGTTATTTTCAAGGATAAGACTGTGTTATATATGACAAGCCCCCAAGCAAGAAACTGATAGAAAAGGTGCAGATGGCGAGGAACACACTCTTTCCTCTAATCATGAATTATAGTGATCAACTTAGTTCTTTTACAGTTTCATGCTTTAATGATTAATGGTTATGGCACTTTCGATTTGGACACTTGCATTTCTCTCATTTGAGATTGTTGTAGTAGAAACAAATGGTTAGAGGATTACCTCCCATCAAAGAACCTTCTAGTACTTATGACTGTTGCATCTTGGGAAAGTAACATCGTGAAAATTTTCCAAAGGGAGTTGCATATGGAGAAATTTTTCCAAAGGGAGTTGGTTCATACAAACTTGTGTGGACCTATGAGGATAGAGTCTATTGGTGTAAGTTGTTACATCCTCACTTTTATTGATGGTTTCAACATAAATACTTATGTTTATTTCCTAAAGCAGAAGTCTAAAATTTTATGAAGTTCAAAGAATTCAAAGCCTTAGTAGAGAACTAGAGCAAATGCTATATCAAGCTATTGAGATTAGATCATGGCAGAGAATATGATTTGAAATCATTCCATGCTTACTACAAACACCATGGAATTAGAAGGAAATTTACAACCAGATAAACGTCGCAGCATAATGGTGTAGTAGAGAGAAAGAACGAGAGAATTATGAACATGGAAGGGATCATGTCGAAAGGAATAAACTTGTCTAATGAGTATTGGGTAGAAACAGTTGCATATGTTGTTTATGTGATAAACAAATCTCCTACAAAGTGTGTGATGAATAGAGTACCAGAAGAAGCATGGTCAAGTATGTCTTGCAGTCTGTCTCATCTTAGAGTGTTGAGATGTGTAGCATATGTTCATGTGCCTCAAGAGCTAAGAGGCAAGTTGGATAATAAAAGTGAAAAATGCATATTTACTGGTTATAATGAGTAATCAAAATCTTACAAATTGTATAACCTTGTTACCAAGAAGACCATTATCGACGGAGACGTTTTGTTCAAAGAACAAGAGTCATGGAATGGGAGTATAGACAAGACAATTGATGCCAGAGTGCCATTGATGGAAGAAGAGGATGTAGCATAAAAGGAGAAACAAGAATCATAAGAGAAGACACCAAACAGAGTCATGCAAGCAAGGACTCCAAGAATTTATGGAAATCGTGGATCTTCAAGAAAATCAACAAATTGAAATTTTCCCAGCAATCAATTCGATGATGAATCAAGCAATGGTAAGAGGAAAATCAGAAGTCTAAAAGATATTTATGATGATTTGGATGTTAGTTCAAATTTTACATTGTTGTTATTACAACCTACTTTGTTTGAAGAAACCACCAGAGATGAAAATTGGGTGAAAACTGGGGATGGAGAAATTTTAGTTATTGAAAAGAATGATACATGGGATTTTGTTCATTTGCAAAAGGACAAAGACCTCATTGGTGTGAAATGGGTGTACAAGAAAAACTTGAAGGAGAAAGTAGAAATCGACAGATTCAAAGAAAGACTTGTAGCAAAGGATTCTCATAGCAACTGAGAATAGACTTTGGAGAAACGTTTTCTCTGGTATCCAGATTGAATACTATAAGAGAAGTCTTAGCCAATAAATCTCAACACAAATGGAAAGTATATCAGATGGATGTTAAATCAACCTTCTTGAATGGAATTCTTAAAGAATAAATCTAGGTGCAACAACCTCCAGGATATGAAGTTGAATGAAAACAAGATAAATTTTACAGGTTGAAGAAAGCACTCTTTGGACTCAACCAAACACCTAGAGCTTGGTATAGTAGAATTTACAGCTATATCAAGAATGGATTTTGCAGAAGCAACATTGACTCTACCTTGTACACAAAGGTAAATGAGCATGGACAAATTTTGATTGTTTTTTTATATCTGGATGATTTATACTGGTGATCTTGAGTTAGATGAATTTAAAGCAGCCATGGAGAAAGAATTTAAGATGACAGATCTTGGTCTTATGAAATATTTTCTTGGCATAGAAGTTGAGTAATCTGAGAAGGGGATTTTTACTTATCAAAATAAATATGGTAAAGATTTGCTGAAAATATTCAAGATAGAAAATTATAAACCCACCCCTATACCAATTGAAACACATACCAAGTTAAGTAAGGATGATCAAGGATCAAATGTCAATTCATCTGTATTCAAAATATTGGTTGGAAACCTCATGTATCTAAATACGAGACCAGATATTATGCAATGAGTTAGCTTGATTTATAGATTTATTGAGTCTCCAAAAGACTCACATTGGAGAGTAGGAAAAAGAATTCTAAGATACATATCAATAACTACAGATTGTGACATAATGTATGCAAGCACAAAAAAGAAGAATTTGATTGGGTACACGGACAATGATTTTGCAGGCAGTTTGGATGATAGGAAAAACACTTCTAGTTATGCATTCCATCTTGGTTCAGTTGTGATTTCATGGGCATCTATGGAACATCCTATTGTGACACTTTCGTCAGCAGCAGCAAAATATGTAGCAATGACATCAACAACATGTTGAGCAATATGGTTGAGGAGAGTTGTGGATGGAATCAAGCACAAAAGACAAGGATCAACAACAATATATTACAACAACACCTCAGTCATTGCACTATCCAATAATTATCTGTTTTATCAAAAGAGAAATCATATTAATATAAGATATAGTTTCATTAGAGAACTTGTGAGCAATGGAGAAGTATACTTGAAGCCTTGTAAATCAAGTGATCAATTGGCAGATATATTCACTAAGTCATTAGCAAAAGATGTATTTGAGTTTCACATAGGAAACTTGGCTGTTGTCAACCTCGCTGAGACTTAGACCAACAGACATGTTTGAGTTGTCATGAGTCGTGTCTTAGTTTAATGGTCGTAATTAAGGGGGAGTGTTAAAGATAGCTAATTACTCTCGCATGAAAAGTTGGCTAAATTTAGAGAGTCAGTGAACTGAGTCAATTCAAGTGAAGTATTATTTTGGGTAAAGTAGAATTTAGTGTGTGGTTGCATGTCAAAGTTTTTTTGACTGGGACACTAGTCCAAAAGGTTAAATACCCTTCACCGGGTTCATTGTAATCATCAATTTTTTGTGTGATCAATAGAAGAGCAGCAACTTGTGTGATTGTGTGTGTGAAATTTATGGTACTTTGTGCCTTTCCTCCTCTGCCTTTCCAAAAAAATAGTGCTATGTTTATGAAACTCACTGATGCAAGAGACAAACCCTCGGAGGAAGAATAAATGCTTTGGGTTTGCAAATGTAAATTGGTAGGTAGCTGGGGAAGCAATGTTTGAGCAACAAATAGACTGGATAATGACATAAACAACTATATGTTTCGTCACATGTTATTTACCACAAAAAAATCACAATCTCTTACATACATCGTATGCATCTATAAATTTTCCTACAAACCAACGACACCTCCTACGACTCGAAACCCTCTCCTCTCCTTGATACTGACCAGGAATAATACTCCTCCCCTTTCTACTCAATAGGAACCCTTCCTCATCACTATTTATTTTCCCAAAGAAGTGATAATTTTGATGCCAGAATATCGAAAAGAAAACTAAGCAAAGGATTACTCTAGAATCCCAATGCATAGTGCAACTTTTCTATAAAACAATTTATATAATTAATCAATGTACTCTAGGCAGGAGATCCACCCGCCCGATTAAAGTGGCCAATGTTACTCTATAATAATTGATATTTTAAAGTACACCAAATTCAAGTGGGATTTGATAGCATGGAATTGACCAATTTGCATAAAACTAAACTGCCAAAAATGATGGAGTGCATCTTCTAAGTTAGCTATCCAAAAAGGTGTAGAGCATGGAGCAAAGATTTTAAACAAACAAATCATCACACGAGCACATGTTTCCCACCATAGAGTGGAAATTAATAAAATGACATGAATAAACAAATATGGCTAAACATTATCCTTTCACTTCAATATTCATAGATAGTATTTCCAAATTTATTTCCAAATTTGAGGGTTGCGTATTTTTTTCCTCTAAAAAAAGTGCTTAGTGCGAGTGGCGGAGTAGAAGAACCAGGGTTACTTATGCAATTGGTTTGTAGGAGGCACTATAGCTAGAGTCTAGTATAAATGGATGCATCCCCGCTTTTAATCCCCATTGGATTGGATCCTAATTCCAAGCTATAAAAACTATCACTGCTTACAAAGTTTAAAATTTAAATTAATAAAAGTTAAATCTACGGTTTTATATCACATTAAATGTTGTTGAATTGAGGCTTCTGTGATCCATATCAGGTTTATGAGAGTAGTCTGTGGTGTGGCACATGGCTTTCGGACTGTTGTTCTTGGTGTCTGTGTTTCGTTTCATTTCTTATCAGATATGCTCTAGGTTAAGCTTCCATGGTAGCTCTATTGGTGCCCTTGTTCCATTTTCTTCAAGTTTTTATGTCAAGGTTTTTACCTGTATTGTAATTTTTTTATGCTTTCTTTTTTGCTTTTGATAGATGCACTCTTGGGGCTTTCTAAGGGTTCTTTTATGTAGGCATGTGTGCTTGTTTTTTTCAAGCTTGTCAGAACATCTCCAGGCTTTTCCTTCTAGTCAAACTATCTTCTGACAATATTATGTTCTTTTCAGTCATAGTACCTTCAAGTGTTGCAAGATTGATGAGGGGATTCCCGTTGTTTAGACTATATCTGGTGTTCCATATAGTATTTATTTGATAGGATTGTGTGCCCAATATCTTGATATCATTCATATGTTATTTGTGGTTATTCTAATACATATGATATATACATCATTATGTAAACATTTATTTATTTGAATAGAAAGTTATAGTTGTTTTTTTCCTAATAAAAAAAAACATACATTATAACCTACACAATAACCATATGATAAGGTTTACCTATTAAATAGAATAAATACTGACATTTAAAACAATCATTCCTAAGGAAACATATATTATAACCTCCACAATAAATATACGACTAGGTTTACCAATTAAATAGCATAAATACCTACATTTAAAACAATAATTCCCAATGAAACGTATTTGTCAACATTGGAAAATTGTGTAGGTGTAGATTTCATCAAGTGAATTTTTGTTTTTTAAGTGAGAAGAGATTACAATATCTAGTTATTCTTACTAGATATTAAAATGACTAGATATAATTATTATTATTATTACACACAATATCCCAATATTATAATATAATATTATTACAATTATAGTATTAGTATCTCTCTTATGTTATATCATTATATAATATAACAATAGATATATTAGTATTACTAGTAATAGTAATATTAGTGTATTTATTATCATAATATTATAATCCCCTAGTATCAATTAATTTGGATTTAGGTCAGACAATAATGACTACAACCACATGATACAAAAATAAGTATTGAGAATCAATAATATTGTAGCTAAAAGCATTTGTAGCTTAGATTTCCCTTCTTTTACAACGCCACATTATACTTCATGAAGAACACCTCAAAACCGAAAAGGTACTTGAATTAAAGTGAGAACTACTACGACATCGTAGGCTGAGCTCCACTCGTAGCAACATCGTAGAAAATATCACCATGATTATAAAATGCATAGGACGAACCAAGGATCACTTTGTTGATGATTAGCAATGGCCTCTTTAAACTTAGGATTTGATATGCCTGTTAAAAGTTTGAGAAGAACAGGGGCAGATTTCATTGTTCCTACCATTAAATAAACATAATGAATAATCAATTCGTATTTACTGAAAAGTAAGAAATTACCATTCATGTGAAACATGTTCAACACAAACCTTATCGTTGGAGGTGTGTTAGGGTAATCCTTCCTGAACTCGAATGTTAGCTTGAACATGCCTAGAAGAGGTAGATAATGAGTCTTATTTTGGGGAAATACACATTGCCATCCCATGGAGTGTCTCGAGGCCTGTAAACAATTATGGACACAGACCCCTAATAATTATATTAGGCTATTATTAGTATATTAGCTAATATAATAGTATTAATATTAATATAATATTGTGTATTATATATAATAATAAATATATTGTATTATTACTATTATCTAATATATAGTTATCCATTATAAATAATACTTAATAGGTGCATCAATGCCATTATTAGAAAAAACCTAACCTTACAGAAATCAAATCCATATTAGGATTCGATCCAACAATTATAACACAAAGACATTTGATTCATAAACACCCATATTGATTTCAATCTTCAAAAGAGTGATTCCATTCATCGAAATTCCTGCATGCATATTATGTAATAACAATGGCATGCAATTTCTGAAGTAACTACTTATTCAATTACTCATTTCATAATTCACATAGAAAGAGACCATCATCACAATACAAATATGCAGACAATGATGTACAATAAACGTAGAAGTGGTTTTAATATGTTTTTTCATAATAAATTTCTTACATACAGAATTTCAGCACCTCCTCTTTGACACTTTGAAACTGAGAATGTGATTCTCTACATCAAGAATCTTGAGGTGCTCTAACACTATGCTCAACTTGAATCCCTAATACAAATTTTACCTCCCTTAATCTTAAAATATTTTAATTAACAAACCCATCTGAAGTTAACATATACTAATTGACAAAATCAATAAAGACAAGAAAGTTGGTGTTAAAGGCCTCAACCAAAAATCTCTATTCTCACATTATGTATTCATCTTTATTCCCACATTATGTATTCATTTTCCAATGATACAAATATGTAATATAATTATCAAACCACTTCAATTGCTTTCACCTTGACACTTCAGAAATAGATAAAGTAGAATTATTTAGAAACAAATTTAGGATAAAAACTAGAATTATTTAGAAACAATTTTAGGATAAAAACTATATCCCAAAATGTGAAATACATAAAAGTGGTATATTAGGGCTTCATGATTGTATATGAATAAGAGGCTAATAAGCACTTATAAGAGAAAAGTTTGATAAAACTAACATAATACTTGGTCTTACTAAGATCCTTTGGAATTAAAGAGGCCAAATGTTAAACACCTAATCCTTGTCAATTAGGTGAATATTTTGTAAATATGAGAAATCTTAAGAATTAAAATAGAAGGAAATGTTAAACTCGAAAATTGAAAATATAAAATATGTTATAATTAATTAATTATATAACTCGATAATAGAAAATAAAGTTACACCCATATTGTCCTGGGGCAGCTCAATTGGTTAATCCTAAAAATGTGAAATTATTGAAACTTGAAAAACTAAAGTTCAAATCCACTTTTCTCTATAAAAAAAATAATATAAAAAATATCAATTAAACACTAAAATGCCACAACCCCATATTTAATCGTTCTCTACACGATAGTTATCACAATGGACATATCCATGGCATGTGAATCTATGAATCTGACATCGAATAAGTTAATACAAACAAATATAGGATGCTTCATTCATTTTCAAAGTCCAGGACTCAAAATTCATTTTTGGAATATGCACCCGCTCTCGATAAATTGGTGAGATGATTATCACATATAACACTTCATGTGAAGCGAAATCAAAAAGTAAACAATCCATACAAGAATTTTCCAGTGGATGTATGTTCTTCACTACATGAATTAATATATAATGACCAGTAATTGAATGATTGCATTAATATTTACCTCTCACATTGTGCAATTTCCACAGGGAGGCTAGGAAACTTACTACTAAAACTGCGCAAGGCACAGTCCAGGCTGTCAGGAGGCTAACTAACTGCTGGAACTGCGTAATGCACAGTCCAGCCTGGCTTAGTGAGAACTAAAACTATGCAACGTGTGGTTTCAATCAAAAAGGGCATGTAAACTGATCAAACTGCATTGCGTAGTTTCTGGGGTCCACTGGGTTCTGCCTCTCAAAATTACGCAGAGTAAGCCTTCGGATCAGTGATGGCCAATTTTTCACATTTTCTGGGAGGAAGGCAAAGCCTTCATTATTAGGGATGCACATTGTTGGTTGGGCAAGGCAAGGTTCGGGCGAAGGTAGCCCAAACCTTCCAACGGGTGACCGAAAACATGAGAAGGTTTGAACGCATGGCGAGACTGACTGTAAGAAATAGTGAATGATCATGCATGTAAAAGGTGAGTGCAAGATTCATAAAGCGGGAAAGCGAGCATGTGTGTGAAGTGAGTCGCCACAACAACTACTGTTAGTGTAGAAATAATGTCATGCATGCAAAAATAGTGAGATGAAAAGGAAAACTGAAACAATGTTTCTACAAGCTAAGATACATCAAAATGATAGCAAGCATTCATTGAAACAAAATAGACAACACTCACACAAGTCGAAATAAAAAAAAGCACCAAAAAAGCAGCAAAAAAATGAAAAATAGATTTACCCTCAAAAATTGAGTACTCTTGATATACTATTAGATATCTAATTATATTTATAATATTATCCTATAATAATATTAGATACTATTAGGGATATATTATTATATTATATATCTATATATTCTATTATAATATATACTAATTATAGTATATATAATAATACCTGGGATCCTATTATCCCTATAATAAGATAATAGTATATATTTCCCTAATATTAGGATAATATATACACTATATATTAATAATAATAGTATATAATATATACTATAGGGATATATATATATAATATACCCTAATAGACAGATAGGGATATAGGGGTATAGTATAATATAATATATATTAACACTAATATATTAATATATACTATAGGTACCCTATATATATAGGGTATATAGGGTATATAGGGATATATGTAGGTATGTATATCCGTATACCTATTATAATATTAGCGATATATATTAGTATCGCTATATATATTAGCATTATAGGATACCCTAGGGTATCCCCTATAATATATACCCCTAATATATTATAGTATCCTTAGGAGATTATTAATACTATATCCCCTATATATTATCTTAATAATATATTATGCTATAATATATATCTTAGACTAAGTATATTAACTATTAATTAATATAATAATAATTAATGTTATTAATATAAGTAATAATAAAGGGTCCCCTAGGTCTGGATGGAGACTCTGCGATTAATCATCCATGAGGGTTTTGGTTGAGGTTTTTGGGTACTGCACGATACTACACATCACCGGTAGGCAGACTCCGGTAACCCTGTTGACGTATTCAACCATGCATTGTACCTTTTCTACTTAATGCTCACCTTTTTACCTGCTTGCGACCTGTTGGGGCATTGGGGGGTCTTTTATTATCTGCTATTAGCATTATCTCACCTGGTTGTTATCTGTCGTCTGTCTACTTTTATCCATGTCCCTGCTTGTCTGTTACTGCTTTGGATTTTCATCTGTTTTCCAGCATTCTCGAGGTTTCCTCCGTTTCAAGGTGCAACTGTCAATGTGGATGACCCCAATGCCATCGATTATTCTAAAGATCCATTGGAGGGGGTTTCTATCTGGTGTTCAAGGTATTCTGCATCTGTAGGTATGTATAGCTCTGGCTTCTCCAGAAATTTTCCTACATTATCTTACACGGAACTGTCACGGTCACAGCATGTTGTTCTTCTAGATGACCCGCCCACATGGCCGTCGCTCTCTACTCCTCCACACTCCCCGACTACCCTCGGTTTAGTCTCAGACTGTCTAAACCCTAACCCTCGTTTGGAAATCCCTGTTTCTGAGGTGCTACCCCAGCAGGTTGTCCCACAGACCGCGTCCGTCGAATCTGTTAGCTTTCTTCATCAAGTTTCCGTCGCTCCACATTCTGGCAGTTTCACCACCATTCTACCGCTTTCTGGTTCCTTTCCTTCAGTCGCTAGGAACCCTAACCCCTCCTCGTCAAACCCTAACCTTACCCTTGTATCCTCAGGCCCTTTTCCGGGTAGGGTACCGCATCAGGCACATCACCCAGGGTCTAAGAAGAAGTATAAGTGCTACAAGTCCAAGGCGGATGACATTTTCCTCAGGTTGGAAGAGGACATCCAGTGGGGAGAGACTATGGATTTTGCCAATAGAGTCTTGGTAGGGTGTATCAGAGGACAAAACTACATAGCTGCTCACCTGAAGACCTAGGCGGCAAAGGTTTGGGGACACCATCTGGTGGATATCCCTTTTATGTAGACTTTTGTGAGGGGATGGTTTGCACTAAGATTTTCTCATGCTGACCATACGAACTAGGTTTTATCCTCCTATTGGCATTTGAACATGCCCTGGTCCCCTTGAAGCGTTGGACACCACTTTTTGACTTGGAGACTGAGAAAATTGGTATCGGATCAGTATGGATTCGGCTTTCGGGTCTCCCTTTGCAATATTGGTCCGAGGATATCTTTAGATAGATTGGAAATGCTATCGACTCCTACATGGAATATGATAAATCATATCAATACACGGGTATGATGGCATACGCCAGGATCCTTATCAATCTGGATACTTGGGGGGGCTTACAGGAGCATATCACCATAAAGTGGAGGGATACCTCCCACAAGTAGATAATTGACTATGAAGGCATTCCATACTGATGCTGTAGATGCGACAAAGTGGGGCACTTATTCAAGGATTTCCCTCTCAATTGTAAGAACAAGGGTAGTAACCAGATTATGGAGACGAAGATGCCCAGAGGGGACCCTACTTTGCCCAACAAGGATATGGAACGAGTGAAGAATGACAAGGAGGCAGAAGAACCCCGAGGAGCACATGACGAAGCAGGCATTGATAAAGACACAAGCCCACCATCGCCTCCTCCACCAGCGATCACCAGTCCAGCAAAGGGGGACACCTCTCAATCGCATAGGTTATCTTCTTCCTCCTCACTCTTTTCTTTTGTATCTGGTATATCTAAAGCTTTGGCATCCTATTTAAACATTATTGCATCCCCTCCTCCTTTATCATCTTCGATCTCCTCGGCTATTGTAGGAACTTGAGGTCGAGTTCCTCCTTCCTCCCTTCATTGCACTCTTCCCCTTCCCCCACCTATTATTGCCCCCTGTTTCCCTTCACTTACATCATCCTCCCAACCTCCAATCACCATCCCCTCCCCCCTGTTTCCCCTCAATACTCACTACACTCCAGATCGAAGGATAGAGGTTGTGATGTGATTGGTTTGGACCTGGAGGTTACCCCGGCTTTCCACAAGCCCTCTAGGGGGTGCCCATCTCATCTTACTAGAGCTAGACACACTGTGGGTGAAGAGGTTACCCTTGGGTGATAGCAAACCATAGATAGGGCCCTTAGAGCAAGGAATGGCCCTCTCCCTCACCCTCCATGAAGTTTCTTTCCTTCAATTGCAGAGGGATTGCTAGCCCTCCTAAAAAACTAGCACTCAGAAGATTTCTTACTTTGAATCAGGTGGACATCATTTTCTTACAAGAAACCCTTTGTTCGGATAAAGCCTTTATTTCTATTCTCGATTCTTGAATGCCAAATTGGACATTTGGTTTATATAACAAATCTATGGATCTCAGGAATTTCTAGGGAAGTAGGGGATATATAGGAGTGGATATATATGCCCCTACATTAGATTCTGAAGTTCGTATTGTGAATGTATATGGACCTTATATGGATAGGGCAAATTTCTGGAGAAGTCTTCTAGATTCAGAACTCTTGCATGCAGACAATATCATACTTGGAGGGGATTTAAATTTCTCATTGGGCTTTGGTGAATCTTGGGGCCACTCGGCCTAAGTAGATGGACTATTTGATACTATATCTACTTTACTAGAGGAGCATCAGTGGGTGGACATCCCATCTGCCAGGATACAACATACCTGGACAAAAAACCATAGTGGAGACCATAGTCTGGAAAGGAGACTATATAGATACCTCATTAAAGAAGCTTTCTTAAGCTCACATCCTCGCATCTGACAATGGGTTAGAATTGGAGGTATCTCTGATCATCGGCCAATTTTCATGGAGCTGGAAGACATAAATCAGAAAATTAAAAGCCCTTTCAAATTCAATGCCTCTTGGCTCAAGGACCCTTCTTACATTCAATTGGTCACTGATTTCTGGCAGTCCAACCCTATTCTGGAACACGAGGATCATACTGAGGGATTCATCAGAAAATTGAAAGAACTGAAAGGGATCTCCAAAAACTGGGCACATCAGAAATGGAAGAATGATGACAATACACTACGAGATGCAGAGTTGGCCATTGCCACATATGAGACCTCTTCGGATGGCACTTTCTTAACTCAAGAATGTAAAGAATACTATACCTCCCTCATCTCGAAGAGATCACAAATTCTGAAGCAAAGGGAGGAGAGCTTGAGACTCAAGAGCAGGGCTATCTAGCTCACTGAAGGAGATGACAATACCAAGTTCTACCACAAATTTGAAAATGGTAGGAAAGCCATTAACACTATTTGGGAACTCCATAATGATCAAGGACAAGCAGTTACATCACAACGGGATCTGGCTAGCCTAGCCACTGAACATTTCAAAAGCATATACAAGGCACCTAGGGTCGTAAATATTATGGAAATCATGTGGGTTGCAGAACACTTTCCTAGATTTGTGGAATAGGACGATACAGAGGACCTGTTGACGGAAGTGACGAAGGAAGAGCTTGAGGCAACCATTAAATGGTTTAAGAAAGACAAGAGTCCCGGCCCGGATGGGTGGTCTATCGAGTTCTACATAGCGTTTTTTGAAATCCTGGGGGATGACTTGCTCAAAATTGTGGAGGACTGTAGAAGGAGGGGAAGAATATCATCCGCCATTAAATCCACCTTTATAGCCCTTATCCCGAAATCCGACAATCCTTCCTCCTTCAATGATTTTAGACCCATTTCCCTTTACAACTGTCTATACAAGATCATTGCTAAGATCATTGCAAACCAACTAAAGTCCATTCTTTCTAGACACATATCCTCTGAACAGATTGCTTTCCTTCAACATAGATAGATTCATGAGGCCATTTCCACAGCCCAGGAACTCCTCCACTCAGTACAGATGAGGAAGCAAAAAGGCATGATTTTGAAGGTGGACCTTTCTAAGGCCTTTGATAGAACAAATTGGCTCTACATCAGATTATTGCTGACCCACCTTGGCTTTCCTTATGCATATATTAAATGGATTATGTGTTGTATTTCAAGATGTATCTTATATTGTATTAGTAAATGGGGAGGCCACACCTTTTTTCCTTTCGGAGAGGGGACTCAAGCAGGGATGCCCACTCTCCCCTTTACTTTTCTTACCTATCATGGAAGGATTAAGCAGGGTTATTAAATCAGCTCGCAATAGGAATCAATTGGCTGGAATCAAGATCATTGAGAACTGTACACTCACCCACCTCTTATTTTTTGTTGACATTCTCATTTTTTTAAATGGTAGTATTGGTGATTCCACGGTCCTTCAGAATATTTTCAATCTCTTCCAGTAGGCTATAGGGATGAGTATAAATGACAGTAAGTCCACGATTACAGCCTTTGGTTGCTCACAACATGAGATTGTATTTACCACACAGCGCTTCCCCTTTACATTACAAAATCTGGAAGATGGTCTAAAATATCTGGGCTTCAGGCTAAAGCCTCATGGATACAAGATCGCAGACTGGACTTGGCTCATTGCAAAAGTGGAAAAGCACCTGCAGGTTTGGTACCATAAATATCTCTCCCATATAGGAAGATTAGTCCTTATAAAAGCTGTGATTGAAACCACTCCTCTTTTTTGGATGACCCTAGCCTGGATACCGAGGGGTATACTGAACAGACTAAAAAAAATTTGTTGCAGCTTCCTATGGAAAGGAAATGAACTGGGTAAGTTATTTGCCTAGGTCAAATGGGAGATGATAGAAAAACCCTAGAGATGGGGAGGCTAGGTCATTAAAAGGTTAGATTTATTCTCCAAATCTCTGGTGGAAAAGCTCGGATGGCAACTCGTCACTATAAACAGCCTCTGGTCCCGGGTTGCACAAGCGGAATATATCTGACCTATGAACCTGATGGATTGGTTCAGACAACATCACATAATAAACAATAATATATCCAATATATGGAAGGTTGTTATAAATTCAATACCACTCATCCGGTAAGGCATTACGTGGAGAATAAAGGAGGGTAATGCAGTCCAAATTGGCATGGACCCATGGGTTGGTTGTGGTAATGCACACAGGCTAATTGTAGATTTGTTAAGGCACTTGCACAACAAGGATATTACACACATCAGGCACATCATTGACAACAACAACTCCTCCTTTCTACAGTAGGCCTGGAAAACGGATCTTGATCTAGACATTCCTATATAATGGCAGAAATATTGGCATGATTACACGAAAGCTCTTACACAGGCATACATTCAGCTAATTGAAGGACCGGATGAGATTATATGGGCTTTTGCGAAACACGGATCATACTCTCCCAAAGAGGGCTATATTATATTTATGGAACCTTACAAGCCCCAAAACATCAACCCGACTTGGAAATTATTCTGGAAGCTCAAGGCTGCCCCTCGATCTCGCTTACTTATGTGGAACATTTTGTTTGACAAGATTCCAACGGGTTTAAATTTTATGAAAAGATCCTTCCATGGCCCCTTCTCATGTAACTTGTGTTGTAATGATTAAGAGAGTACTAAACATCTCTTCCTTAATTTCCCCACCTCCAAGGAACATTGGAACTCCATTATTGCTCACTATCCAAGCTTAAAAAAGTGGCAGGAACTTGAAATTAAGGATGCCTGGAGCACATGGTGTGAAAACCAAAATGGAAACCTAGGAACATGCCTCTCCTTATTTGCTGGTCATTATGGATTGCAAGAAATCAATCTATTTTTAATCAAAAGATACCCCATTAGCCTACCATCCTGATCAATACTATTGCAGATTATGATCTTCTTCCTGAGGAGGACTCTAATACCCCTCCCCATATTATGAAACCATAAAACATTGACAAAACAAAACCATGGGCATATTTTGATGGTTCTGCACAGGAGGCGGGATGTGGTGGCGGTGCCATCCTCTATGTAAATGAAACCCATTGCTTCAAGATACAAATGAGATTAAGTAGGGGAAAAAACAGTTTTGTTGAACTTTTCACTGCTAAACATCGCATTCATTTTGCATTAGAAAATCATTGCAGACTTCTTCAACTGTTTGGTGACTCCAAAATTATTTGTAATTGGTTAAATAGTACATCTCACTGCAATGCTTTTTCACTGAGGCATATTTTAGAAGAGGCACAAAGACTGATATCTGCTTTTGACTCTTTTTCCTATCGCCACATATACAGGGAGCGAAATTCGGGGGCAGACTTCCTTTCCAAAGAGGCAACGCTTAGACAGAGCGATGACTGGTTGATACAAGAAGAGATTGATGGGAATTTCCACCAGCATTATCACAGACCATTTGTGGAACACAGAGAAAATGGGTTATAGGCCCTATAATTTTTGTTTAACTTGTATATATTATGTTTATTTATAACCTCTGTACTACATGAACTACTCTAGACATATACTTCCATTTTTGATACTTAGATTCTCTCTCTGAGAAGAGACAGAATACAATTTTGATTTAATTTTCTCTTTGTTAGAGAGCGGGCACGGGAATAGTATAACTGTCAACAAGACTCCCTACGTGGAGATATAGCCGATGCTTTTTTGGTCTATTTTTGAACTCGATAGGAAACTATGCCTCCATATGCATATGCACTAGCATCTACAAAATGTAATTTCTTATATATCAATAGAAATTACGACATTTTTCCAAGGGAAAAAAAAATAATAAAGGGTCCACTAATAATCAATTTTAATTCAAAGAATGCTAAGACAACATGTATTTCATATCCTAAATTCCAAAGGGTCTAACCTAGCACACTTGTTTCTCATGCATAAGGCATTTCTTGAATGTTGTGTTCATTTAGGTTTCATTGATAGCTTTTGTCTTCCTTCCTATCATCACTACCATAGCATAGGTTGTTTGGAAACAAACAGTCCTCAAGGCATACATCTATTTTTTTGTTGTTATCATGTGTAAATGTTGTGTTATATCTCAAGCTTAAAACAAGGTAATCTAATTACATATGACTAGGATAGAAAAATGCCAACATCGTGAAAAGTTGATTAAATGTCAAGGCACTATATCCCACCTATTCACATTATATTATATACTAATATATTAGTATAGAATAGGTATTACCTAGTATATAGTTAATACTAAGATAATATTACTAGTATATATTATATTAGTATATTAGTATATAATAATATACTAATAGTACCTATATTGATATTATATAGGAATATTATACAAATACCTATAATATTATATATTATTATACCTACAATAGGATATACTATAGGTAATAGGGTATACCTATAATATAGTATATAGGAGATATATCCCCTATAGTATACTATATATATATATATATATATATATATAGGATATATTATGGGTAGTATAAGGATACTAGGGTATTAATATATAGGGATATATAGTATCCCTTACAGGTATTATTTACTAATAATACTATATTAAATATATATCAGATATATGTGTGTGTGTGTGTGGGGGGGGGGGATATATGTATATATTAATATATATCCTATAATATTATATATACTATATTAGTGTACTATATCCTAGGATTAATTATGATACTATTACTTTATAGTATCATAGTATTATAATATAATGGATAACCATATATTGGTTTCACTATTAGTCATATTCCCTATTCAATATGAATGACAAAAGACTAAATTCAAAAATTAAATTCCCAATGTTAAATTATGGATAAGCTGCAAAAATCTTTAGTTAAAGACAAACTAATATACACTAAAATCCAAAACTAAAAAGAATAAAAGATAAGATATAAGAGAATACCAAAAATAGTATCTTGTTTTTGGGCTTTCTAAAAAATACAATAAAGCTTCTAATAAGTAGAACTATGTTGAAAATACATTAGATGTTTCGACGAACGGCAATGAAGTATAAAATCCACAAAGTGAATTTTAACCCAAGGTTGAAAAGAAATATATATAAATAAAATTATCGCATCATAATATTAATAATATCCTATATTAAGCTCTTTGGCATCTTAGTATATTAAGTGATATATAGTATATATAAGAGATATCCTAGGGATATAGGTATATGGGGATATCCTATATACCCCTCATAATACTAATATACCCTATATCTTATAATATATATATATATATATAAATATAAATATAAATATAATTTAAAGATTAAATCCTTCCACTAGTGCACCATCAGGTAAATTAAAAAAAAAAAAAAAAACCAATTTATAAAAATTAATTTCATTAAATTCGAAAGTTATAGAAAAAAATTAAACTAAAAAATTATAAATTTTGATTTTCACTCTTTGTTTTAGGTTTATTAATTTTGTTCTATTAATTTTTCCTCGACCATCCTTAACCTAATGGACCATTAGATGAATTAAGAAATATTGTTTATAAAATACAATTTTTTAAAATTTGAAAAAATAAGATAACATATATAGTGTGGAATTGTGAATTTTTATTTTAGAAGTGTCAAATCCTTCTAATTTACATAATTGTATTTTAAATATAGGAATTATAATTTTAAAAGTGTACATGTCATTCAAAAAAAAATTATTGAATATTGAATAATTCTCTAAAATATTCACTTTTTCATTCCAAAAGTGTGAATTTCAACTATAAAGTTATAGTTTTGTATTCTAAAAATTCAAAATTCTATTACAATTGATGAGGCTTACGATTGAAAATAAAATAGAATTGTATGTCATTGTTATTGTTATTATTTATACTCGTATATTATTATAATATATGATACTATGTTATCCCTATATCATTACCTATATGATACTATATTAGTATTATGGTAATATATAATTATATTGCTATTAGGATAGTATGATTAGTAATATATACTATATTATATTAATTATTATACTTATAGGTGATAGTATTATGTTATGGGATTAAGGGGATAATATTATATATTAATATTATATTCTATATCATTATTATAAATATCAGTTTAATAATATATAATAGGGTTATTAAAGTAATAATTTAAAAAAATTACATTTGTTCTTGAAATTATTTTTTCAAATTCTAGTGAAAAAGTATATTTAATCTATAAGTTAGACTCAGCCTTAAAAAATATTTATTTTACTTTTAGTTATTTCAGATCATTAAAAATACATTTCTAGTTTAGAACAATCTTCACTTAAAATAGTAGGATTTTATACATAAGATGTTCTCTTTCAAGTCTCTCTTTTAAAAGCTATGTCCAAATTTCAAAAAAATGAGAAATTCTATTGAGTGGAAAGTCACTTTATGATATCTTTTATAACAAAGGTAATAAAGTAAGAGTGATAGCTACCATTGGGATATATATGAGTTATGTGTGTGTGGTTTAGCGATCATTAGGTTACTATTTCAAATTTGTTGGAGTGAGTCGAAGGTGGGAGCCATATGTGGGGAATAAAAATTGTCCTATGGGACAACTAGTCTTGATCAACCCTCACCTACTTGTAGTGATAACATCTTGTAAGTGGGAAAATCATTTTTCTATTCAACAATAAGGTTGACATCTACTTACCCTTCACTTAGCTAGAAAAAAGGTGAAACTTAATAGCCATGATTTTGGAAACATTAAAATAAGGCGATAAAATCATTTTTCTATTCAGTATTAGGGATGACTCTTATTTAGGTTGGGCTTAGCTAGAAAAAAAAACCAAAAATAGTAGCCATGGGTAGGAAAACATCAAAATACTTTCATAATAAAAGGAACAATATAGTTGAGCATATCTTACAACATTTTAAGTGATTGTTCTGATTCTCTTTTCATTTTTTTTGAAGATATAGGTGCTACTAGAATGCTAATCTAGTTATACAAAACGAGTAAGGTTGTTTGAGGAAATATATATGAAGACTTTGTTCAAACTTATGAAGAGTTGGTTAGTTTAAAAATTTTGAAAAAGGTATTCAAGTTTACAAGACTTCGTGTAGAAGGGAAAGTTTCATATCTGTAACTTAGCTTTATCTAGCTGAGATTATTTTATGCGTAACATATTTATTGAATATATAATTAAGAAGTTATTCCGTGCATAACATATTTATTGAATATATAATTAAGAATTTTAGGAAGATGAAAAGTGAGAAAAAATTACAATTATTTATTTAAAATTTTATTTGTTTATTTCATGCATACCTTATTTATTTAATATATAACTAGCACAACCACATTAATAAATGTGGTTGATGAACGACGATACACATATCAATTATCAATAATATTAAGAATTAATGATATTATTAATAATATATATATTTTTTTTCTGTATAAAGACTATTCTCTGAAGATTGAAAAAGAAGAAAAATATTTACAGAGAGGTTTGAGCCTCTGAGGGGGCTATAGCTTGCCCTCTGTCAAAAAAACAGTTGTGATTAGCACATTTCCTTCTGTTTACAAAGATGAAAATCATAGACCTAAGACTAAATAGAGCCAAATAGGATCGACGCTTTAGTATGATCCACCCTATTACAAAATTCTGTTCTTTGCTGCTAATAAAAAAAAACTGGAAAGCCAAAATCATAACCTGGAGGATGAGAAAAACCATACTGATGATATTAGAAGCCATACCCCCTGAGAATTACACCCAAAAACCAGAAATCCTGAGATGACTTGTTGAGGCAGAAGTAGTTATGCCTGAGGTGGCGAGTCTGTGTCGCCTTCATTTGCCTTGTTGGGAGAGCTTACCCAATGAACCATCACGTTATCTTCAACTTTCGTCATGTTGCAGTCTGGAGGAGTCACCAGGTGCAGGATGCTGCCAGAGAATTGCGCCGGCGCACAGGCTATGATATTCTCTTGAGAAGAGTCTTGCTGATGGGGAGAATCTTCTTGTTGGCCTTCTTCCTGCAACGCAGCGGGATTATTGAGGACATCACCATCCAAGCTGCCCTGAGAGTCACTGGAACTTTGAGAAAGAGACTGATCCTTGGAGGTTTCAACAGAGCCTGTGAGCTCATCTTCTTCCTCCGAGAAGATGACAGTTATAATAGCTGAGATAGTCGGTTTATTACGCCTGCTTTTGAATTTGAACCGGGATGAGTGAAAAGAGTTGTTTAGGGAGGGTCCAGAGTGGTCTGATGGCGGAGAAGACGGCGAGGCAGAGGCTAACGGGGTAATACGTCGAGGTCCTGAACCACCACGACCCCTAGACCCTCCACGGGATCTTGAGTTACTACCCCGCCTGGGAATACCACGATGCCGGGCCATTGCAGAGTGGATTATCAAATTGAAGGTGCTGAAGGACTGAGGGAGAAAGGGAAGTGACTTGCCACAAATTAAAAGAAATCGAAGTGAACAGTCCTCCATTCTGAAGACCCCAAAGCAAAGCACACAGAGTATATAAACGACCACGAGAAATAACCCAGCACCGACTGAATGAACCCAATATCCAACCCAGACACTTTCAGCAAAGACCGAAACCAGAGACTTAAGACACCCGACGCATATAGGGAAGACTGACTGACGATACCAGACACCTTCGAAAAGAAACAAAACCAAATACCTGAAGCTGTTTAGAAGTGAGCGATTATGAAGCCATGGTGGCTTCCAGATGCTCTGTGCTACGCCAAAGTTCTGAGAACATAACCACCAGAGAGTATCACTACCTGAATAAACCGGAGCGACTCTGTCACTATCTGAAGAGACCCGAACAAATGAACCGTGAATTGTGTGCGCCATCCTGAAATCCTTTCCCTGCGTGCCTTGAACCCGAAGCTTCATAAATGCTAATTAATGTCCTGCCACGAACCGCCAAACCTACTCCAGATATTGCCAGATGCCGACGTCGCTTGCTCGAGCTTTAACATCTCATTAAGGCACCCGCATCCGGTTGTTGTTATTAATAATATTAATATAAATATATAAAAACATATTAATAATATTTAATATTATAATATTACTATTACATTAAATAATAATAATTAATAATAATAATAAATAAAAATAATAACAACAATTATATTAATAATCATTTAATAGATTATATTAATACTCATTTAATAAATTATTGTGAAATAAACATTTATAATAATTCAAACAACAATTTAAATGTGGTTGATAGGAAATTCAACTTTAAACACTCTACCAGAACACACTTATTAAACATTAGCCTCTTCCAAAACACACCAAGACCGATGAAAAAAGTTGCACCAATTGAAATCAACAAGATAATGATAATGACCATTAATGATTTCCAACCAATCCCTTCTCATATTTTTTTCATTTTTGCATAATGTTGAAAAGAACAAGATGATGAAATATGTAAACCATCTATTGATTTAACTCTTGATATAGTTGTAAAATTCAGAGGAATAATATTAAACCTAGGGGATAAATAATATAAACCCTAAAATAAACATGCTTGACCATGATTTGCGAGCATTGATTTTCATACTGAGATTATGTTTGTCACAATGTGATGTTGGGCCATGGTTGGTCATGGTTCATTTTCATATTGAGACAATATTTGGCACATTGTGACATTGGACCATCATTAACCATGGTTAACCATGATTGTAAACCCAAGTGATTCATATTAAACCATATAATTAATATTATAAACCTTATGAATAATATTATACCCTAGGAATGTGAACCAAATAAACCCAAGGGATTGCTATTATAAACTAGAGGGAATAATAAACCCAAGGGATTAATATTATAAAAAAGGTATATAAACCCTAAAAGGATTGATATTATAAACCCAAGGGATTAATACTAAAAACCCAAGGGATTAGAAACCCAATGGATTGATAATATAAATGGAAGGGAATAATATTAAGCCCAAGGGATTAATATTATAAACCCAAGGTATATAAACCCTAAGATAAATATTATAAACCCAAGGGAATAATAAACCAAAGGGAATAATATAAAACCCAAGGGATAAATATTATAAACCCAAGGTTTATAAACCTTAAGATAAATATTATAAACCCTTAAATAAATATTTGTCACAATGCGACGTTGGAATATGGTTGACCACGATAGATTTTCATATTGACACAACGTTTGTGACGATGCCACGTTCGAAAATTACACACCATCATTGACCATGGTTGACCTCCATATTGAGACAATATTTATCACTATGTGATGTTGGACCATGGTTGACCATGGATGACCATGGTTGTGATAATGTGGCATTGGACCAAGAGACTCTTTATCACAATGTGACCATGGTTGAGACAACATTTGTCACAATGCGACGTTGGAACATGCTTGACCATGCTTGATTTTCATATTGAGACAATGCTTGTCACAATGTGACATTGGTTGATTTTCATATTAAGAAAAATTTTATCACAATGTGATGTCGGACCATGGTTGACCTAAAGATTAATATTATAACCCCTATGAAGAATATTATACCCTAGGAATATAAAGCCTTAGATGAATAAACCTGATAAAATATTATTTATATATTTTTTTAATGAAGAAAATCAAAATATAGTGCAAAATCTTAGAAACAAATGAATAATATATAATGATTTTTCCAAAAATAAATTCATACACAATAAAATGAAACGAAATAAGAATTTGTAAATTCATTTACTATAATTTCATTTGAATATATTAAAATTTTTAAAAATGTATCATGTGAAACATTATTCATGGAATTTTAAATCTATAAATTTACAATGTTTTAATGTATGATATATTTCAAAAATTGATAATTAAATAAATAAAAACAAAAACCCAATTTTATATTTTTAGTTCATCTATTTTACTTATAATCAATTTACAATATAATGTATTTTAGATTTGAAAAATAAAAATACATTTCAAAACATCAACCATAATTTCTAAATTTCATAATTTATTAATCATGGAGGAACTTATCATGGAACTTATTTATATAAAAAATGTATTTCATAATTAAAATATTGCAATGTCATATTAAGTAAAATATTTCAATGTCAACTAATATGTACAATGAAAAGAAATAAATTTGCATGGTTAAAACATTTTTAAGCATTTCAAGTAACGTTATTATTTCTATTTGGGCTATATTTTTTTTGTCAATTTTACCTTTGAGATGCAAACACTTTTTCTTCTTGTACATTTTAAAAAATTTACACAAGGATAAATTATATAACTCTAAACACTTATTGAATGATTGCTAATAATTCATTCATGCTACTTTACTTGATTCTACACTAATCCTACATTGAAAACCTAGGATAGACCAAATTCATAGTTGAGATACTTTTATACTTTTGTATTTGAAAAGTAAAGAAATCTTCCATAGAACACTCCTTCAAATATTAACATCTAAACCACACTTAGTTACTAAATTTATAGTGGACACATGATTGATCTCGTGGAGATTCGTGGCATAAGTTGGTCAAAACTTGTAGTCCTCATTTGTGTGGCGACACATATTCCTCTTGAGAGTTAAGGTCTCGTAATTTGGCCTCCTGATCTAATATGAAATGTCCAAACCTCTCATAGAGGTTGTCCACGTTAAATTTTCCACTATCATACACCTGTGGCAGTGTACAAATATATGTATGTTGAGATACTGGTACAGAAGACAGGGAAGTAAGTTGTTGCCACGATTATAAGAAAATACCATGTTATATATGGTATGGAAAGCTTTGTTATTAGTCGAATAATACATTTCACTCCCAACTTGTAGCCCACATTCTTTTAGCACTGAAGTAGACAATATGATCTTCGAACACGTTGAGGGACATATTAATGCCAACATGAATGGAATTTATTTGCATCCTAGTGAAGATATAGGAAAATACCTTGGGATAAATATGCTTATATATAAATTAATTTTATAAATAATAATGAGGAACTTATCGTGTAGGAACTTATTAGAATTCGAATAATCTCAAATCCCTAGGAAATAGATAGTGGGGATACACATGGCACAAATGTATTTTTTTTTAATTTATTAAAATTAATGGATCATTATGCTAACTAAAATTTGCTTGTATATAAATTAATGTTATAAATAATAATGAGAAACTTATTAGAATTGGAATAATCTCAACATGGAGGAACTTATTATAATTGGAATAATCTCAAATCCCTAGGAAATTGGTGGGTGGGAGCCACATGGCATGAATCTAAGTTTTTAAATTTATTATAAGCATTGGACCATTTTGCTAAATAATTTTTTCTTAGATATAAATGAACGTTATAAATCATAATGAGTAACTTATTAGAATTGGAATAATCTCAACATGGAGGAACTTATTAGAATTGGATTAATCTCAAATCTCTAGGAAATTGGTGGGTGGGGAGCCACATGGCACGAATCTAATTTTTTAAATTTATTAAAAGTAATGGACCATTTTGCTAAATAAAATTTGCTTATATATAAATGAATGTTATAAATAATAATGAGGGACTTATTAGAATTTGAATAATATCAACATGGAGGAACTTATTAAAATTGAAATAATCTCAAATTCCTAGGAATTTGGTGGGTGGGGAGGCACTCACACGAATATAATTTTTTAAATTTATTAAAATTAAATGAAACCTAACAAACTCTGTTATACACTACAACCATTGATAAACATTAAGAAGAAGCATATGATGAGAATATTCCCCTAAGAATCAATCTAGGCCCTCAATTAAAAAAAAAGTCAACAAACCTCCTTCCATCTAAAGTTCATATATACACCTATTGGTGAATTAAGAAGTTAAAAAACATGACAAGTGAGAAAAAACTATTATTCTTTATCTAAAATTTAATTTGTGTTTAGGAGAAATTATAAGGATGGGTAATAAACTATACAAATTTTATTAATTTTATCTCATTTTCCACTTTTATTCTTTTATTTGATGGTTTTGGAAAAAAAAAATATTCAATTATTTTCTGAGTTCTTTTTTAATATATTGAAAATTATATTGTTTTAAATGATTAATACAATTAATATAATAATAATGATATTGTTTATTATTTTATGCAAGTTTGGTTGATGGTGAATAGGTGACCAGTTTAAATTCTTAAACTAATGATGAATGGGTGCATTATTGAAAAAGTTTTTATTTAATAAGTCATCGATTAATTTCTTAGATTAATAAAAAAATAGATACACTTTACAAGGTCTTCGATATAAATATTTTTTCTTTAAATGGTATTTACCGTAAATAATTTTTATAACATAATTCATTAGTCTCTAAAATGAAATACTATTCTCTAACCTTATCTTTAAAATTCCATACTAAAATAAAATACTTTTATTTTCATTAATAATATGTGTATTGTGTTAATCAACCTCCAAATACCATATTACGTATATCAACCTCCATTTATATTTCAGTACTAACGGGCATGGATGCATTCATAAAATTTGAAGCTTAGCTTTGTTCTATATGTTAAAGTCAGTGATCTCACCTTAGAACCCCAAGTATTTCTCAAGGCTAAAATTTCTTATAGATTAGGCAGAGAAAACTCCTTCTCTTGAAGTGGATGATCTTGTAGCAAACTTGGATTCTGCAAAGTATACATGGCATTCACTTATTTTCCGATTTAATGGATTTTGGTCTTTGGCATCTTTCTTTCAAGAGTGGGTGAATCAGAAATGGTCCTTGTTTATGAAATTGTATTTTTTCTTGAAGGGATTCTTTGTGGTATTTTCTAGAAATGTAGAGGTTGATTAGAAAGTGTTTTATTATGGTCTCTCATTTTTATATCCAACATTATGGATGGCACTGATTTAGGTTGAGCTTCGCTAGAAAGAAAACACAAATAATAGTCATGATCATGAAAATGTCAAAATAAGGTAAAACTACACATCTAATTGTATTTTTTCTTGAAAGGATTCTTTGTGGTATTTTCTAGAAATGTAGAGGTTGATTAGAAAGTGTTTGATTATGGTCTCTCATTTTTATATTCAACATTAGGGATGGCACTGATTTAGGTTGAGCTTAGCTAAAAATAAAACAAAAATAATAGTCAAGGTCATGAAAATGTCAAAATAAGATAAAACTACACATCCAAATTACATTGGTAGTTGAAAATATCTTACAACTTTTTGAGTGAACCCTAGTCATGATCACTTACACAGAGAAAAGTGATTGATTCTCTTTTCATTTATTTTATTTTTTGAAGTTTTAGGTGTTACTAGAATGGTAATTTAGTTATACAAAAGGAGTAAGGTTGTTTTAGGAAATGTATATGAAGACTTCATTCAAAATAATATTGTTTTAAATGATTAGTACAATTAATATAATAATAAGGATATTGTTTATTATTTTATGGAGTTTTGGATTGATGGTGAATGGGAGACTATTTTAAATTCTTGAATTGATGATGAATGGGTGCATTATTGAGGGAGACCTTCCTACGATAAATTTTGAATTAGTTTATTGGATTGATGGTCAATAGGTGCATTCTTAGATTGAGGGTGAATGAGTACAATAGAAAGTGAACCTTTGTTTAATAAGTCATGAATTAATTTCTTAGATTGATAACAAATAGGTACATAATTCATTAATCTTGATGAGAAAACTTAACTTTAAAGAGATTGATGTATTTTAACTTTTCTCCTACTGCTCCCCTTCCTCGTCCTCATCCTCCTCTTCCTCTTCCTCCTCCTCCTACTCCAAAAATTCATTGTATATTTTTTTTAAATCATTAGTAAGCATTTTGATTTCCCTTTATGTATTTTATTGTTATACATTGTAGTAACCTATGTTGTGCTATCAAGGTTACCTTTATCCTCATTCCCTATCATTGTCCACAACCATACATACACATATATTTATAAATTTAAATTTTTATACTTTAAACTTGAAAAATAATTTTATTTATTATATTATATTTTTAATTCTTATATTAATAATATATGTTATTATAATAACCCCCAATCGAGGTGTGGTAGGTACGAAGCGGTGATGGAAGTCGAGGTGGGACATAGAGCATGGGGCCTGAGGTGAGAACAAACACCCAACTGGCTCGAAGGGTAGAGATGTAAGTGGATGGTGTGAGGCTACGCACACAGGTGGGGCAGCAAGCAGTACAGGGCAGTGGGGCAGCAAGCAGTATAGGGCTAAGGCAGATATGGAAGAGGGCAGAGGTGAGAGATGGTGACCTAGTGTCAAGTGTGGGAGCAGGAAGTCAAGTGGCAATGCAGACAGGGTAATCCCATGGTAGGAGCATCTGGTGGTAAGAGTGGAGTTATGAAGCATTGGCTTATTTGGGCATGACCTAGGTTCGGAAGATTTATTTAGACAAACAAATCCCACAGCTGCCGACCCTCTCGACAACAGCCCGCGGAGCGCGGATTGAGGTCTCACCTGAGGTAGCAGGGGAGGGTGTTGGAACCAGGTTTCCGCACCCTAGGGATGTCTTGGTGTGGTCTGGAGGCTTCGCGCACCAGTTTATGGCTCCGCATTGCTCAGTTTTTGCACAAATCCAGATTGATTATATCTTTCTTATTAGCATGCTATTCTATTGGAGGATGCAGTTACAAATTAACAAGGTATTTAAGCAAACATTTAACCAACACAAATTCATGCATTAAAATGAACCCAAATTTACATTCATTCATAAAATAAGTAGAGTAAATTAAACAGATATTATGAAAGTCAGATTCGTGATAGCTCAGAAGTAACACAGAATTTCAGAAGAAACTTATCTGTATTTCCACTTATCCTCAATACATTTAGATCCACCCTGCATACTCAGTTGCAAGGGTCTGCGCACACAGCTGCGGACTTTCTAGGCCACTACACACATAGCTGCAAAGCTTCTACCTTCTACCCCAACCCTCAACTCCGACTTACTGATGCTTTCAGACTATCTTCTTCAAAACAACATTACATTTCATATTTGTCTAAAACTGAATTGCCTTTTCCTCATAGAGCCACACACTATTTATACCCTTCCTTGGCCAACGATCCTTGCGTGGGCCGAATCTATTTATATTTATTTACATTATTTTCAGGCGGACTACCCTTTGACTCAATCCTATTATACTTCACACTTCGCATACTTCGAAGTTTTTACAATAATTTAATCCTAATTTTTGGGCTTTCTACCCCAAAACTGTTATGTGGGACCTCCGCTACCCAACAATCCCACAACACAATTATCATGACTCGTCCCGAGTCACTCGCTGGTGCGGCTAGACACTCTACCTTGGCTTTCGTGGTTCGTCTCCCTTTGAGTGGCGCGCGTCGTCCTGCTACTCCCTCATTATCTCTTGAAACGCTTCATCCGGCTCCTGCTTCAGTGTTTCTACCACGTCTCGAAACCGATGGTGCTCATTTTGCTCTACTCGGTTAACACAGAGCACACCCTTACAGGATTTTACCGTGAGTGGGGGTGCCGCATATGGGACCTCCTAGTACCACCGCAGCCACTTTTGACCTTCGTATCTTTTCTTCGCACTACCTGCTACATCTTATGTTGCAATTTTTCAAGACCTTGGCTGTTGTCCGCAATATCCAAATCTTCGAGGGACATCAGAGATGACTTGTTAACTACATATATACCCGTGGTCGCCGTTTTTTCATCCTTTCGTTTTGTTGTCATATTGCGCCGGCCTGTCCCTAGGTGAGGCGATGGCATCCAAACCAATTCTGCTTTGTGTTCCCTATTTTCTGGTAAATCCCCTACCAATGATGATGTAGCCTGTGGGAAGCCCGTAGTGGTCAACCCCATACCCCTTAGAGAGTCCTGCTTCTCCATCTGCCAGATCACTACCATCGGGCACATGCCTTGTGCAGAGATAATGAATAGCTTCATATGTGTTTTCGAAGTGTAGGCTGCCCTTGGTGATTTATAAGCCATGTGAGTTTCAATTTCACTACTTACTGCCTGTTCTAGCGTGTCTAACCTACTTGTGTAAAATCTCGGGTAGCTCGTTTCATATCTAGCCCGTACTATTTCTCTTAATGGCCCGCTGCCCCCTCCCTTTTTCCATAATGCAACCATCTTGCCATGAATAGTGGTATCCACGGTAATCATTCCTTGTGTCAATGCATCTGTGTGATCCTTTTCATGCAACCACAATCCTTGTGTTTGGTCAAATGTACGTGCACCATAGTTCTCGTGCATTTGTCTCCCAGGCTGCTTTATCGTCCCACGCTCTCTTTCAACTGGGTGGAGTGTGTAGAGCTTTAGGCGACCGCCATTCACTCTTCCTAGGAAGGGGCCTCCATTAAGTTTAGCCAGCTGAACCGCGCCCCCATTAGTAACTTGTTTGATGACATAAGGTCTCAGTGAGTGCATGTAGAGTTTACCTAGGAAATTTTCAAACTTACTATCATAAAGCATGACTAGATAATTTTCTTTGAAGGTGTGTACCTTGATATGGTGATCATGCCATGCTTTCTTGCACTGTTTCTATATCTACTGATGGAATCCAACCAGAAAGTGTTCCTCCTCCAATTCTTCTAGCTGTGCGAGGCTTTCCTCCAATGTCCCATGGTCTGTTGTACCTGTGATTGTCGCGATTCGCAGACTAGGCACAATATATTCCATAGGCATAATGGCCTCCTTGCCATAGACTAAGCGCAATGGTGTCTGGCCTATCAACTTCTTGCATGTAGTTTGGTATACCCATAACACAACAGGGATGCGTAAGTCCCAGTCATTTCATTGCGCATTACAAACCTTGGTCAACACAGTCTCCAAAATTTTGTTGAAGGCTTCAACGGTCCCATTTGCCTGCGGATGGTAGCGCGTACTCTGTTGGTGATATATCTAGAATTCCTTAGTGAGTGCGCTTATTGTTTCATTCATAAAATGCATTCCCCTATCACTCATGAGAATTTTGGGGTAGCCAAACCTAATCAGTACGTTCTCAAACAAGAATTTTGTTGTTGTCATAGTCGCGCAATCCTTAACTGGTTATGCCTTAGCCCATTGAGTCAAATATTCGGTCACAGTGATGATATAGCACGTGCCCGTCTTTCCGCGTGGTTCAATAGGCCCAACAAAGTCGATCGCCCATTTCTCGAATGGATGTAGCGTCATTTGTGGTTGAAGGGACATTTCATCCCTCCATGATGGTTTTCCCATCTATTGACATACATCGCAGGCCTGACAGTATGCTTTCTAATATTGATGTAGAGTGGGCCACCATAATCCAGTGCGAAGAATCTTCTAGGTAGTGGCACGGCCCGCATAATGTCTGCCATCAACCCCTCCATGTGCTTCGGCCAGGATCTGTGCGCGCTTGAATTCTACTACATATCTACGCAATATTTCGTCATTGCCCATCTTGTAGAGGAGGCCTATAATTATGGTAAAATATGTTGCGCTTATCACTAATTCCTTCTTTTTCTAGACAGAATACCCCTGCGGCGCAGTGCACATAGTTAAAAAGTGGATAATATCTTCAAAGTGGCCATCCGCAATGCGCATGGCATATAATTGAGCATCTGGGAGTCCCTTTTCTAAATTTGTTGGTTCTTAGTTCGTGTCAATTCGAGACAGGTGATCCAGACCTGCATTCAGACGTCCTGGCTTTACAATAACCTCAAAGTCATATTCTTGAAACAACAATAACCATCGACAGATGCACCCCCCCAACACAGGCTTATTCACTAGGTACTTGAGCGCAGAGTGATCAGTATACATCTTAAAATGTCCTCTGAGCAGATAGTGATGGAACTTTTGGAGCGCATATACCATTTCCAATCCCTCCCGCTCAGTAATAGAGTAATTCTTTTCTACTTTAGAGAACCTATGACTTGCGAACACAATCAGGTGATCGATTCCCTCCGCTCCTTGTTGAGTGAGTACCGTACCCAACATAATACATGACACGTCAACATGTACACGAAATTCAACGTCCCACTTTGGAAAGACCAAGATAAGGGCAGATGCCATCTTTTCCTTAAGAGTTTCTAGGCTTTTGTTACATTCCTCGTTCCAGCAATACATAGCATCCTTCTTCAGTAATTGTTCCATTGGAGCTGTGATCTGGGCGTAGCTTTTTATAAACTTTCAGTAATAGCCCGTGTGCCGTAATGTAGCGCGTAGCTATTTTACACTTCAAGGTGCTTGTAGATTTAGTATGACAGCAATCTTTTCCAGATCCACCATCAGTACTTGCTTACAAACCACATGGCTCAGCAAGTTCTGGAAAGGGACGAGGAAAGTACACTTCTTTAGGTTGAGCGCAATCTGGTGCCGGAAGCAAGTATCCGACATCAATCGTAAACTTGCAACATGTTTCTTAACCAAGCCAAATACGGTCTAGTCATCCAGGTAGACTTCTAAGAAATTGTGGATAAATTCCTTGAACGCGGCTACCACAATACGGGAAAATATTGTCGATGCATTCTTTAGCCCAAAGGGCATTACCGTATACTGAAAACAACCCCATTCGATAGCAAATGTTGTCTTGCTCCAATCCTTTGGCATGATCTTGATCTGAGGATACCCAGAGAATCTGTCTGTGAAGGAGAATGCTTCTTGCCCGCCCAAATTTTCTACTACCTCATCTGTAAAGGGTGTTGGAAACGGATTGTTAACACACGCATCATTGAGCTTCCATAGATCAACGCAGATGCGGATCTCACACTTATGTTTCTTCTCCTACACGACCATAGGGCTTACCCAATCAAACTCCTCAACTGGTTCAATAATTCCTGCTACCAGCATATTGTCCAATTCTTCATGGACTTTTGCTTTTTATTTTGGATTCAATCGGTAGGGTCATTGTTTCAATGGCTTTGCATCTGGCTTTAAACATAGCTTCATCATTCCTAAGTCTCTTAGAATCCCTTTCAGCTCCGTAATTTTTGTAGGGAATATATCTCGGTATTCTCGAAGCAACTCGACGACCTTTTCCACCGTGGCATCGTCCCAGTAGTCCCCAAGCATAGCATACTTCGGTTCTTCCTTTTTTCTGATATTTACCTGATTTGTTTTCAATGGCACCGTGATGTCTGGGTCTTCTATCTTAGGGTCGCACACCTCACGACTCCCTATGGATTATGGTATATTAATGTTACGTGGGTCATCCTCATCATCTTCTACTTGTACAATGTAACATGCTAAGGCCTGGCTCAACTGTCACGACCAGTCTGACGGCATGTGTTCTTCTGGTTCCGGTGGTGTTTTGAATATGGTGGTTTTTACTATCTTTAGTGCATCGTCCATGGTATCCATCCATTGGTCTTCAAAGAGAAATGTCGATAGAAACCCTTCATGCAGGATATCCCACTCTCTGTTGCCATGTCGGAGCTCTGTTTCTGTATACCAGTTCCTTGGAATGAAATCCAGGGTATGATAAAATAAGTGCACCCATTCTGGTTGAGGCTCCGCACCATAAGCTTTGGCCCATCTAGTCAAGTGCAAGCACGGATCATCTAGTCCATCGTATTTCTCTGTTATTTGTAGCTCTGGCTTCCTAAACCTTATCTGTGTCATGCGCCTGCAACTTCACCAATTTTCGAAGGTCCCTTCATGGGTGTCCCACCAACGTGGCAGTGTCGCGCGCAATGTCCATTTTAGCACATCGAACCGTTGGTCTTCTGGTACCACGCTTTTAAATTTAACTAGGAATTCATCCACAACTATCAGCCCATCATACATCGACAACTCGCGGTTTTGAGCTTTGACACAATACAACAATTTCTTCATCATATTACAGCGTAACGTGGTTACACCGTTCACCCTGTTTCTCCATCACTAATCCTCTTCATCTGAATCATTAGTGCATGAGCTGGCGTAGCCTTGCGAGAGTCTCTGCTCCTCCTTCAACCTATTTGTAGTAATGTTGTAGATAAAATCCAATGCATTATTCTTTTATTTGTTGTGCATAGGTTATATCTAGCGCGGTCTATTTGTTGGATCTAGCGAAATGACTACACGGAGTGACTTCTTCTCAAATACCATCTTTCTCTGTTTGAGGTCAATAACCCCATTCATGTCAGTGGCCCATTCTATCCCTAGCAGTGCAGGGTATGGGCTACTTTCGTCCATGATTTCAATAACTTCTAAATCCATACAGGTACTTGCACCATTAATATCTACTGTAATTCCATGCAGTCTTCCCATGGGCAAGATCTTCTATTGATTGGCCATCCGCAATTGAATCGAGGACCATTGCAGTGCGGGCTTGCCCATACACTCCCAGGCTTGTTTAGGCAATATGTTTTCATCTGAACCTAGCTCTAGAATGACCTAATCCATCTCGTAGTCACTGATCTGCGTTGTTAACCACATCTCCCGACCCATTCGTGATGTGTGTCTTCCTAACTTCCGAACTATGTGAGGTTCACCCCATCCTACGTATCTATTAATCACTTCCTGTAACTCTTTAACCACCTTATTTTCGCGAAGTAGTTTTATGCATGTCTCTAAGAAGGTAGTCAACATCGAGGGATCCCTAGCTAGCTCAGGTTAATCCCTACTACCTCGAGTAGAGACGCCCGTGAAGCTTTTCCTAGCTTCCATCTTATTCTCCCCATTGACTGCTCATGTGGCTGCATCGCTCCACACTACCATGTTTATCGTGGGTTCATTGTCGTGTGGTTTAGATCTCATCATCTGCATGTCTTACATTGTTGTAGGAGGCACTGCCTTCTTATCGCAAATCTACGCTATCAGCATGGGGCAATCTAGCAACTCATGACCGAATTACTCATAATAAGGACATGATATTCAGGTTGGATTGGTACAATCCCACGCATAATGTCCTAGTCCTCTCAATTGTAATAGATTAGCTTCTCGCAACCCCTTCCAAATCCCATTCCGCCCCATCCTTGACCCCGTCCTGGGAACCCACCACGCGCCATTACCATGGCTGGATCCTAACCTCACACCTCTGTCTGCATTCTGTAGGCAGGTGCCTGGTCCGTCAACATTCGATAGCTATGGCAATCTCTTTCTTCATGATCCACCGATCTACAAAAGTTGCAAAGGAGTTGTTGTGGGGTCTGGTTGTATTTTGACAATAGATGACAGTTATCAGTGTTGTGCTTTCCTCCTACCTAACAGATTGTGCACTAGAGCGGGGCGATCGCACTGAGCCTTTCCTGTGCCTCTGGTTGCAATGATGTCGGTCCCCCCATGACCACAAAAGTCATCGAGACCAGATAGTGATCTCTATTGTGTCCCTGGCTCCTGCACTTTATACACCATACTTCCTCCCAAAATTCCAAACGTAGTGTCTATTCCTGTTTTAACTTCTGTATTTCCAAACACAAATTTTGGACCTGCACTTGGATTTGTTGAACTCCCAACCCTGGGTCTTGTACCGAGGTTTCGTGCAACTGCATTGCTGCCTCCAGCGCTTCCGCTTGGGTTGAGATTTTTTGTTGTGACAAAGTCGTCTTCAAATATGGCATTAGTGATGTGATGAACCAAGTGCGGTGTTATGCATCTGTCAGGGTCATGTTGGCCTCGCGAATGGTGCTTTTCAACCTCTGATCCAAGTCCCACAGGGTCTCACCAGGCATCATTGTGATTTCTTTGAATCCTACATCCGACTACGCTTCTGACTTTCACCAGCTAAATTCCTTTGTTAATTCAGTATGGATGTCTATTATCCCCACTGTTGGGTTGATGCTTGAATACTTCATGTACCATGTTAGCGCTTGATAGTGTAGTGCACTGACTAAAATGGCCTACTTGATATTATAATCTGCGACTTACTACACGTTGCATACCTATTGTTACACAATAATTTGTCACCGTTGGTCACCGTCCCTATCGCCCCGTTTCAATACATTGGAGGACGCATCCCGGGACCTGTGAGCGGTGACATAACCCAAAAACACTTGCATTATGCTCCCCTGAGTATGTACTTCATGTTCCCTGAAGACACCTTCTGCAAATTATCCCTGAAAAGTGCTCTTTTTCCATTGGCGTAGGTCCACAGTATCTTACCCGCGCCAATAACTGAGATCCTCAAAAGAGGGCGCGACCACTGGCGCTCTGTCACAGACCAACACCTGCGCCAGCCCAGTTTAGTAATGATTTTTGCCAAAAGCACGCCCATATGATTTTTTCCCTTCAGATCACGAAGCCTTTTGAGGGAAAAATCCAGTGGATAGAGTTCGAGAGTCATCATCTATCCTTGACAACTATCCACAGTAGCTTTTCCGAGATAATGCCAATCCACAATGGGTGTCCTGGTTCATTGAATCTTTCTACCTTCTCCATCTATAAATATTTGTCCTCATGCATTGGACAAGCTAGTGCTAGTTGTTGAGTTCTTGAGTTCTTGGGGGAATGCTAGTTGTGGTTATCATGAGTGATAATGAAGCATAGAGAGGTTATGCTGTCAGAGAGGAGATACATTGCAAGGCACATATAGTTGCTCGCCCAGCCGGAGGAGAGGTTCAACGTTAGAACCTTGGTTGTAACTTTTCCTTTTTATTATTAATTAATGAGCGACTGTTATTATAGTTCCAATCTCATTGTCTATCATGGTGATGTGTGATTTATTTCCTTTTTGCTTGAAATATAGTTGTGCCTTGGTGGATTTTATGTTGGTATCTGTTTCTTCCTTTGCGTGTGTAGGTGTCCGCTTATGATCTGCTGGAGCGAGGGAGTGGGAACATCAACTCTGCTTCGACCATAGCGTTGGATTCCAGGTTGGTCTTCTTGATTCACCTTTGATGCATAACTAGGAACTTGCGTGGCAGCGTGGTTTGATTGTGGCTGGTTCTGTTTTAGACTAGTGGGATCGCCTCTGTCCGCAGAGGGGATTTACCTATCCTACAATTTGGCGACTCCACTGGGGAGAAGCTATTTGGAGTTTGTCTTGCATGTTAATTTTCTCTTGCTTGCTTGAGTGAATGAGCTTCCTGGGTCAGTTCTGAGTTTATTCTTTACTGGTTAATCCATCTGAGCACTGTCAGCCCGACCTGAGGTCGTGTTATTTATTTTTCTAGCCGGCAAGCTTGATTGGCGCGGTTATTACTCTGACAGTCGCGCCAGTTGGCGCATGCTGCTCAAAAGCAACTCGCGCCAATCCTTTGGTAGCGCAAGTTGCAGGCTGACAGTCGCGCCAGCTCTGTAAATTTTGCCTGTGTGTGGGTGGAAAGCTCTTTCAGCCTCTTTTTATATTTCTTACAGCCTTTGGAAGTGTGTTTAACCTCTGCTTGACTGGTTTTAACCTTTATCCTGCAGTTGTTTGCTTTTTTCTATTGATTTTCGTCTCAGCCCTAGAACATCTAGTGACTTTGCATGTCTAGCCTTCTGTGGGAAGTTTCGGTCTCTTGATTATCTAGTCAACTTGTTGGTTGTGTTCCGCACCTATCCAGTGATTTGTTAAAGCTTGATCTTCTATGCTCTGAGTGATTCACTTCTAGCCTCTTTGGATTTTACTTGACTTCATTCGAACTTAGATTACATGGTTCATTGAAAGTCTTTGTGTTTTTCCTTGCTTGCATAGTTCATTTTGGTGTTTCAGAATTGGTTCTATTTCATTGAGTAAACTTGGATTGTGCATATCTCTTAAGATTTGTGTAAATGCATCATGCCATCTTAAAGGAAAGAAAAACAAAATATCTTTTGCATCATATTAGTTAGCGTTTATTGTTATTTGTTGCTATTAAAAAGAAAAAGAAAAAATTTCATTTCTTGTTATTAGCTGCATTAGGATCTTTGTTGTTTGTTGAGTGATCATTTCGTTTGTGTAAAGATCTCAACCCTCCTGTAGATAGAATTCATCGAATCAAATGATATAGTTTTGGCATATAGTTTGCATTTAAGAAGTTTTTGAGATATCACATACGGTAGGACCAAAAAACTGAAACATAATCGAAGATAAACTTTGAAAATAAACTCAATGAACATAACAACGCATTGGAACATAACGCAAATACTCTAGAGGTCTAGGTTAGAGACGTGTTCCGGCGTCTTTAAACCTGCTAGTTTATCGTCGAGTGGTTGGGTGATTCCTCCACGGTGAAACGATAGGTGCCAATACGGACTGAGCTCCCACGTACCGTCGCATATATACGGGAGACCCCACTAGGCTATTATCCTTTATCCATAGGAAGCCGAGTCTGCCGCCTTACAAGCCGTAATGCACTAAACACAGAATTCGGGAAGATTGACTGCAGTACGGGAAGTCCTTGGTTTTCATCTGATTGCCGAGGTGTATAAGCAGTTTTACGGATTGTTTGGTAAACCTTTTACCTAGAGTCTCCAGAGTAGTCACTTTTGATCCTTTTCGGACTCCCTAAAAGAAAAGGTGCCTGTGAGCGTCTTGTCACTTCGTGCTCATTAAACATTCGAAGGAGACTAGAGTCATCTTTTATCCTTTTCTCGACTCTTAAAAAATGAAAAGGTTAAGTTCAGTGTCTTAAAATTTATTGGACACGATAACATCTACCCAATTATATTTTGATTGCGTTAGCTTGAGTAGGATTATTTCTCGTTCGATGGCAGCCTTCCCGGCGCCCACCGGCCAAAATATTCCTCCTGATTGGAACCCTCGTCCATTTCCTCCTGTTGGAAATGTCGGTGTTCAGTATATCCCAACATTGTCTTTGCCTGGGTTGACCATTGGTTTACCTGTATGGTTGTTTTCAAACTCGGTGGTCTCGAGTGTGATAACTCCTGTTCCGCCACCACCTCCTCCCCCCGAACAACACCATGTTGATTCTAAGGTGGACCCCTCCCCTTCTTCGCCTATTGCTGCGTCCTCATCTTCTACTTCGCCTGGTGAAACCTTGGATTTTAGTAACCAGGTGGCTAAGAAGAAGAAGAAGAAGACCAAAAAGAAGAAGTCTCCTAAGAGAAAGGTCGCATCTACCACGAAAATATCTGAAGTAGAACCACCTTCTACTTCTCCGCGGAAGGCTAAGTCTCCTTGTCGATTATGCAAGGAGGACCATTTTCTTTCTGATTGTCCTGGTATTCCCAGGATCCTAGATATATGGTCCCGTGACCCAGCTTGCCCCTTGTCGTCGCCGATCGACGATACCTTATCCGTTAGTAAGAGAAAAGGGAAGGTTCGTTTCCCTTGTCGACTTTGTGAAGGTAATCATCTCCTTCGCCTTTGTCCACTTATGGATGAAGCCTCCCGTCTTTTGGAAAGTCTGTCAGCTCCCTTACCCCAACTACCCGCTGGATATCAGCGTCTTTTTGCAACTGCAGATCATCTCTCTGCTAACCAAGTGATCAAGCATGATTCCTCTTTGGTCCAGCCTTCTCTTCCTGAACCTAACTGTGCTCCACCGGTTCCAGACCAGTCCCTGGTCGGAACAAGTGTTGATTTACATTCATCATCTATGCACCACTTTATCATCAAGGATGAACCACCCGAGTCCAAACCAAACGAAAGTCCAAAGTTCCAGATTACAGTTGACCCGGTCTTTCAAAAGGTCCAGCTTACAAGTGACCCGGTTTTGCCTACACAAGTTCCATCCTTAGATGATCTTACATCTGAATCCAAACCAGACAACAGTCAAAAGGTCCAGCTTACAAGTGACCCGGTTTTGCCTTCAGAAGTTCCATCCTTAGATGATCTTACATCTGAATCCAAACCAGACAAAAGTCAAAAGGTCCAGCTTACAAGTGACCCGGTTTTGCCTTCAGAAATTCCCTCCTCAGATGATATTATCACTGCAAAGAATGAAGACTCCACCGTCCAAATTCTATTCATCAACATAGACTCTAATGATCAAGTGAGCATCCCTCTCATTCCTTCGCAACAGGAAGAAAGTCCACCAGAATCATATCCGGCCGTTTATCCAGTCCCACCTCCAAGCAACCTAGTTGTTTCCTTCAATTGGGATCAACTAGTCAATCCTCGGTTACCAGCCTCCATACCATTTCGAATTATAGTCCAAGTCTACCGAATGGTTATGGCCGGTACAATTATTGATGAGGTATCTCCTATGATTATCCTTTCTTCAACAGCTTGGGAAGCACTTGGTTCTCCACTGCTTCTGCCTGAGATGAGAAACCTTACAGGTTTCCATCGAGAAATCACTCGACCTTTAGGAATTCTTCCCAATGTGCCTATCACATTAGAAGGGAAGATTGTTCAAATGGGTGTCATGGTAGTCCAAGGTCCGTTAGATTACAATTTACTCCTTGGACGAGACTATATTTATCGCATACGTGCAATTGTGTCCTCACTCTTCAGAGTGATGTGTTTTCCGCACGAAGGAAGGACGATCAGGATCGTAGACCAACTTTCGTTCCCCGGTTCACACTTCACATATAGTCATCTACCATTCCTAAATGGTCTTATTTCCACCGGAAATGCCTCAACATCCACCCCGTCATTCTGATGACGGCAGCTGACCCGGGCGCGTGACTGAGGCCCGGGGGGCATGCATCCTCCTTCAAAATCGAGTCTTTCCAAGTAAACCTTCATTCCATCCACTCCGTGAATGCCATGAAGCTTGGGGGGCATGTACCTCGATTTGCATTATCATGCTGGGGGCATGCAAAAATTTAATAAGCATAGTTTTTCGTTTCAAGCTTGCGTAAAAATGAAATTGAATCCAAGCAAAGTTCTCCATGGTTCAAGCTTGTGTAAAAATGAACCCATACCTGATTTACATCCCGTGATTGCCTTTTATCTGCTAAATTCTGCTAGATGAGCCTTGGTTTTTTCATTCCATCGCCACCATCTCTTTGGTCGATCATATGCTTTCACCTGGTTGTTTATCCTTTCCTGAGGAACCGTAGCGATGAGTGGTTTTATTAGCCAGCCTCTTGACCTTTACATGTTTTGAGCAAGTTCCACCATTACCGGAACCAGTTGCTACCCTTTATACCACTCGTTCCTTCGGGACGAGTCGCCTTTACGGTCTTTTCTGACTCGTAAAATATGAAAATATTGCCGAGTATTTTTCCTTTTTGACTTGTTAAAGAAAATAAATGGTGGTCTGCTTTCATCTCTTTTCTGACCATTTAAAGAGGAAAAGATTGCCGAGTCGCTCCCCTTGACTCGTTAAATGTTAATAAGGGGCGGTCGTTTTAAGTTCTTTTTGTCGACCGTTAAAACATAAAAAGATTACCAGGTTTTTGTCGTTCCAAACTCGTTAATGGTTCCGAAACGACGTGGTTTTGACCATTTTTTTACTTTTTCAGGTTGAAATCACTAATTATGAAAAGTACTCCTCGATCATAATGATCGGGCGGTTCTTTCGGGTATTATTTTATACTTTTTTCGGGCCCGAGAGACACAACTTTACGAAAAAGGACACCCCTAGAGTTTTCTTTTCTGCTGTCTTTTCAAACTCTCTAAACATGAAAAGACGCCGAGTTCTTCCTTTGTCAGACTCGTTAAAACTTGATGACATCGGATTTTGTCACACCGCAAGCATATGCTATCCCCATCAAGATTGTTAAAAATAACTGGGGTACTCGCCAGAAATGGTGGGGGGAAAAGAAAATTTTTGAACCATAATTATTACCGTGACGGCAGTATGTCGCTCTTGAACATGGCACTTTTCTGCTTTCGTGTCCAGGGTGGGGATACCTCATCTCATATCTTTCACTTGCTTCCATGGACTTGGGTACCTTATTTGACCTCTCATCTACTCATTGCCTCGTCATCATGACCTTTGATACATTGATGTCAAATACTACCGATTCCATTAATGTGCCGCCGATATGTTCAAGAGAAGTTGACCTCTGCAAAGAAATAACCTCCCTCTGATAGTTCGTACAATCTTGATTCACAACACTATCTCTCTGTCTCATGTCGATGATGTGGGAAACATTATGGCCCACCTTCGATCAAGATCAATTCCTGTCGACTTCAACTCATTATCCAGGAAGTTGATCTAGAGACTCCTTTCCGATGCCTTGGAGCCTGCATGCCTCAATGGCAGGTTCTTCGTGTTCGACGTGAGGTTTTCATCATTGGCCTCCGATCGAATGATTCTACGGGTGTTCGACTTCAGATCATTCATTCACACGCCGTAGATTGTACCTATAGTACCTTGAGGGCCATTGTCATTATTGGTGGTACCTCTCGCGTCTGTTAACAGTTTCCACTATTGACTGGTAATCAGACGATGTTCATGCATGTTCGACTTCAGCTCATATATTCACATGCTTGAACTTGTACTCTTGTTCGGATCGAGATGGAGCGCAAGACCCTGGATTGTGTTTGTTGTAATCCAGGCGTGATTCTTAATACTTGGCTCATTCACTGGATGGATGCGACCATACCTGAGTCAATTCATTGATCCTAACCAGATGGCTGCGTCCATACTATGGATCTAGATTATTTATGTACTCTCTTATGGATGGCTGCGACCATACCACGTACATCATGTAATTGAAATATCAGTCATGTCTCTTAACACAGGTCCTCAGCGGCAGCTCTATATATGTGTTCTTGTGTGTTCTTGTAAAGCATTTCACCCCTCTCTCTACCTCTCGGACTTCATGCTTTAGGGGGCATCTGTTACACAGTAATTTGTCACCGTTGGTCACCGTCCCTATCGCCCCGTTTCCATACATTGGAGGACACATCCCGGGACCTGTGAGCAGTGACATAACCCAAAAACACTTGCATTATGCTCCCCTGAGTATGTACTTCATGTTCCCTGAAGACACCTTCTGCAAATTATCCCTGAAAAGTGCTCTTTTTCCATTGGCGCAGGTCCACAGTATCTTACCCGCGCCAATAACTGAAATCCTCAAAAGAGGGCGCGACCACTGGCGCTCTGTCACAGACCAACACCCACGCCAGCCCAGTTTAGTAATGATTTTTGCCAAAAGCATGCCCATATGATTTTTTCCCTTCAGATCACGAAGCCTTTTGAGGGAAAAATCCAGTGGATAGAGTTCGAGAGTCATCATCTATCCTTGACAACTATCCACAGTAGCTTTTCCGAGATAATGCCAATCCACAATGGGTGTCCTGGTTCATCGAATCTTTCTACCTTCTCCATCTATAAATATTTGTCCTCATGCATTGGACAAGCTAGTGCTAGTTGTTGAGTTCTTGAGTTCTTGGGGGAATGCTAGTTGTGGTTATCATGAGTGATAATGAAGCATAGAGAGGTTATGCTGCCGGAGAGGAGATAAATTGCAAGACACATATAGTTGCTCGCCCAGCCGGAGGAGAGGTTTAACGTCAGAACCTTGGTTGTAACTTTTCCTTTTTATTATTAATTAATGAGCGATTGTTATTATAGTTCCAATTTCATTGTCTGTCATGGTGATGTGTGATTTATTTCCTTTCTGACTGAAATATAGTTGTGCCTTGGTGGATTTTATGTTGGTATCTGTTTCTTCCTTTGCGTGTGCAGGTGTCCGCTTATGATCTGCTGGAGCGAGGGAGCGGGAACATCAACTCTGCTTCGGCCATAGCGTTGGATTCCAGGTTGGTCTTCTTGATTCACCTTTGATGCATAACTAGGAACTTGCGTGGCAGCGTGGTTTGATTGTGGCTAGTTCTGTTTTAGACTAGTGGGATCGCCTCTGTCCGCAGAGGGGATTTACCTATCCTACACCTATGTTAGCATGAACCAAAAATGTTTCGGGTCTTTGCCTCCTGCTCCTTTAAACACTGGTAACTGAATCGTGTTCACTATAGTTACCCTTACTCTACTACCATCCCTGATCCTTTTGATTTTCTAATGTTCTTTTCTATAGATTCTGTTGTTTCACACTAGACACCCATTATGCAGATCCCAGTCCCAGCAACAAAACCATTTGTTGACTTATTTGAGCCTGACCCAAAGTTAGAAGAGTTATTTAGCCAAACAAATCCTGCAACTACCAGCCCCCTCGACAATAGCCCGCGCAGCACGGACTGAGGTCTCACCCGAGGTAGCAAGGGAGGGTGCTGGAACTAGGTTTCCGCACCCTAGGGATGTCTTGCTATGGTCTGGAGGCTTCACGCACCGATTTACAGCTCCGCGTTGCTTGGTATTCACATAGATCTAGATTGATTATATCTTTCTTATTAGCGTGCTATTCTATTGGAGGATGTGTTTAAAAATTAACAAGGTCTTTAAGCAAACATTTAACCAACACAACTGATTCACACATTAAAATGAACCCAGATTTACATTCATTCATATAATAAGTAGAGTAAATTAAACAGATATTATGAAAGTCATATTTGCAATAGCTCAAAAGGAACACAGAATTTCAAAAGAAACTTATCTTTATTTCCACTTATTGTCAATACATTCAGATCCTCCCTGTGCGCTCAGCTGCAGGGGTCCGCGCACATAGCTGTGGACTTTCCAGGCTTCTGCGCACGTAGCAACAGAGCCTCTACCTTCTATCACAACCCTGAACTCGGACTTACCGATGCTTTCAGACTAACTTAAATTCAAAACCCCATTACATTTCATATTTTTCTAAAACCGAACTACCTTTGCCTCATAGAGTTGTGCTCTATTTATACCCTTCCTTGGCCCGCAATCCTTGTGTGGGCCGACTCTATTTATATTTCTTTACATTATTTTCGAGTGGACTACCCTTTGACTTAATCTTATTATACTTCGCACTCCGCATACTTCGGAGTTTTTACAATAATTTAATCCTACTTTTTAGGCTTTCTACCCCAAAACCGTTACGTGGGACCTCCACTACCCAACATGAAGGAAAATTATGGCAATGTCATGGAAACCCCATCTCGAGCAAACCGAATGAGGGAATGGGCAGCAGAAGGAGGATGAAGGAATGTGGAGAGTCCTTCGGATCGCAGGCGAGGTAGATGGACAAAGAAACAAAAAGGTAAGACAGTTAGAAGAGGAGGCATTTGCATGTAGAGTGCGAAGGTAAGACATGTTGCGGAAGGTGGTGGAAGTGGGTTAAAAGACGTCGAGCTGCAACCAGGTTTCATCAGCAAGATTTTGTATGTTATCTCAGCTCCCATTCTAAATTTCCTAGAAAAAATGATTTTTACAGAGGATTATTGGTTAACGGTTATGGTAACTCAAGGCGCAACAATAGTAGAGACATGTTTCTTTCGAGGCTCTAGCACATTAACCTGGAGTTATTTTTTCTAGAATGCCATCGGGGAGAGGGGGTTCAAGGACTTTATCATGGATCTTTGGGTAGATAGGTCCTGAGGGATGGTGGCCCACTAGGACGTCCTTTGGGGTTTTCATAATGGAGGTAGAAAGAAATCTGTCGCCCCAGTATGGTGCAGTCCGTGGCGTGGGAAGGAAGGAGTTGTAGTCATTGGTGTGGGGTGAGTCACCTTCTTTGACCTTGCAAAAAAGTTGTGAATTGTCCAACTCAAGCCGATCCCAGACCTGGTTGAAGGTTGCGGGTTCAAAGGTAGTATCAGGGGTAGAAACTGAGATAGGGAAACAACGATGAGAAAATCCTAGTCCTGCCCCTCTAATGGGACGCAAAATAGGAATACCTGCATAATTATTCATACTGAGAATCTTTATCCCATCTGTTGGGGTGGGGATAAGCAGGGGGGAAGAAACTTGAATAGGGAGGAGAAATAGAGAGACCCCGTGGGAATTGGGAAACTAGGTTCTTCAAAATTCAACAAAGTACCACTGTAATGAAGTGGAGGACAGAAGCCTCATTTTCCCTGAGGAAGGGGGGAATTCAAGTGTTAAAGAGGGCTACTACAATTCTCCAAGTCAAGAGCAATTGGAAAAGCTCAGGCCGGAGAAGCCTATTTTTACTCTGTTCAAAATAATTTAGACTTATAAGGAATTTTCACTGGTTTATGTTTTATGTAATATAATTACCAGAGCACAGTGAATCCCGGAGTTTCAGAACTCATATAGCACTCCAACCTAGGAATAGATGAGTCACCGAGAACAGTTGAGCTTCCCAAGAAAAGAGGTGTTAAGCTAGAAGGAGAATGAGATGGAAAAGGAAGAAAAAGAAGCAGGAAAGAGAGGAAATAGAGGAATGGGAAAGGCAGGAAAAAAGACGAAAGGGTTGGAAGTAACCTCCAGTAAAGGACCAAGTAAAAGAGGAAGGAAGACTGGGAAAGAGAATATGCAAAACCTGATAAATGCATACATGGCTGGCAAACCACCGGGGGTAAAAGCAAAAATATCCGAGTGGGAGAGGGAAAATATCTAAGTGGGAGAGGGAGCTCAATGATAGTATAGAAAATTAGGAGATCGAGGCTGAATAATGGGAAACCATGGTTAAAGACCTTAGGAATACCAAAGGATGTCAAACACTATTCCTGACAACAATTCAACAGTACTGGGTCATGAAGAATATCCTGGCCCGAGTAATGACAACATATAAGGAGTGAGAGGAAACGGAGGAGGCTAGACCAGCTGAGCCTAGTATGAAGGATCTGCATAGGGATATTTTATCTATCCATATGCAATTGTACCAAAACAACCTCACGGTGAAAAGGATTGAACAAAGCATATAGGGCACCAATTTGGGAGGAATGTTGAACAAGACTATTAAAGACTGTATTCAGATTGTTGTCTAACATACTACCATGCATATAGTTGAAGTCGAGGAAGCACAAAGTGTGTGGAACCTGTAGTGCATTAGCAGGAACAATAATGTGTATGAGGAGAAGTAGGATGATGTAGAAGACCCTAATAATTTTTCCCATCACGCAGAATCCCTTCGTTGGAAGTAGAATTCTCATGCTCACTACTCAAAGGAGACTCTATAGGGGATGCCAACGTTGTTCCTACAATTGTGTCTATATAGATTTGAATAATTCTATATAGATTTGAATAATTGAATTGCATATTCTATATATAAGAATGAGAACAAGATTTGCAGTTTTAGGCACATTGTCCACTGACCCACGAGTTCATTATGAAAATAAATTCAAGTGCGATAGAACCCTTTTGATATTTTTTGGCATGTGGAGCAGGTATAACGAGATTCCACTTGACTATAGTCATGTTTATGATAAAAAATCCAGAAAGTCCGTTGGTATTTCGCGTGATATGTATTGATGGTTCTTTTTCCTCTGTGAATGACAGCGTTACTTTGAATCGAGTTTCGTTCAACAAATAAATTTTTAAAATTTTAAGATTTTATTAATTCCATTTGTGAACACCACTTGCATATAAAAATTTACTTGATTTTGTTTTCTTAAAGGCGTAGTTCAACAAACAAACCAGGTAATTTACTGGATCCTTTTTCAATAATCCAATATCATTTTTCTTTTTCTTTTTTATTGGGTATTTTTTTTTATAGGGTTTATCTTTTATTAGGTTAAGGCTATTATTACTAGTAAGTATCCTACATATCTAATTAAAATACAAAAGGATAATTATTGTTAAGGTTAATATACCTATACCATTAGGGATACATATTATTATTATATAAGTTATAATATAATATACCCTATATATTAGTATATAGGGATATATATTAATAATATGGTATATATTATAGATATTATAATACTTTATATAGTATATAATATATATTAATATATTATATATTATATTAATAATTGGATCATAGTATAGTTATTACAGGTATATTAATTATATCTAATAGATACTAATAACATAGTTTAATGGTACTATGTTAGAGTAATTAGTCTCTATCCAAATTTTAGATCCTTTAGAAAAAGTTTTCCAAACCTTTTTTAGGAAATTTTAGTGACAATAACTAGAGCATAGGAATCACACACAAAGCATGTTGATAGGTCCTTGGGAATGTAGAGGGAAAGCAAGTTATTCATGAAGCACTCAAAATGTATTTTTGAGGCTCTTGGGTTTCAATACAAAATTTATGATGGTGTATGCATTAATCCTAAGAAAGTGGTACAGCTATGTAACACTTTCCCTATCTTGAAAAATTACAAAATTATGTGAGTTCTTAGGAATTACAAATGCCTAACTATGGTAAGAAAATCCTCTTATTTGCACCATACCAAACCCACAAGTTAGACAGTTAACATGGTGGCCCTGGGTCTTTTTTATTGGGTTTGAACTATAGAAGCTTCATTTAGGTCATCGTGTCCTAATTTACTCCCTTCACTAGGATATAGGCTCTAACATGTATTATTATTGTGTAAATTTTGCATTTATTGAACTATAATTCATATATACCCTATAAAATTCATGTGTGGTTATTTTAGTACTAGATCACAAAACTTGATAATATGAATGTTGAAAGAGAGATTGGGTATCTTTCCTAACTACAATGAATTACGTAAGAGTACTAGATGGTTTTCAGAACTTCTCGATGGTGTTGATATGAAAACTAAAGGCATTGAGATCTAACTTTGGTGTTCAAAACCTCCTAATCACACGCATATCCCCCTAAATGGAAGACATCCTTTAAAAATCACCCACGAGATATTTTAGGGGCTTATTCATGGGTAATAAGCCAAATAACTTTTATACATTGTCTCGGGAACTCATTTTCCTCCTTTTTCTACGTTATTGTCCCTAATACCCATTTGTATTTGGAAAAACATACCAATGGGTAGAGTCTATTTTGGTTTATTTCCCCTGACAACCTCAATATAATAGACAAAAATAGACTCTACCCTCTAACTAACCTCATCATAATAATGCACCCAAGAAATACAATTGGAATCATATTATACCTCATAAGCTAATGGGACTATATTCATAGGGACTTTTTATAATAAGAAAAATGGTAAAAAAATGACAATTGTGTGAACTACAAAAATGGCAACAACTGTTTTACACAGAAAAACTTTTAGATATAGAAATAAACAATAAAAATTCCCAAAAAATGTAAACTATGTTTGCTAAGTAGTATATATTTAGTATACAAACTATGAAAGCACATATAAAATAAAATACAAACTTTTAAAACCCATATAAAATCAATAAATAAGAATGCAAATTTGGAGAGAAAATAGAAACTATGAAAACTCATATAAAAGGAATAAATCAGAACCCAAGATTTGAAACTCCAAACGTTCACGTATCCATCGATTTCAAAAATTCTGAAGCATGAAGTCTAATTTAAATAACTATATGGAGACAAAGAGATTTTCGTTGAGTTAGTGATTGCTAAAGTTTGTAGTCGATATTGTTCTTTTCTCCAATAATTGTTGTCTATGTTAATTTGCCAATAGCCCCACCACTATTAATTTATTCTGTTATTACTAGAATATTAATATTATATATATGGTACTAGTACATTATATTCTAATAATCCCCTACAGTATTATATTATATATTATTATATATACCCTCTAATATAGGTATCCCTATTAATATTAGTTATAGTACCCCTATCTAATAGTATATCCACTATATACTAATACTATTATTAGGGTATATAATATAGTATGTGGGATATTATAGGGTGGGTGTATTATACCATAGTTAGTAATATTATATTGGATTACTAATATTGATGAATAAATCATTTCTATACTGGGCCTTATAGAATTTGAGAATGATAGTGTATTGTTAATCATTGAATTTAACAACACCACACTTTATCAATATGTGATGGCCTTAATGCAAATGATTGTGACAAAAGGGGAATAATAATAGGGTATATGAGGGAGTAGAAAGGGAAAAACTTACACTTTTGATAGTAGTAAAGGCCTTAAAATGAAGGCCCAGTGTCTCCCCAACACCTGACACTTTTCAAGTCCTTATGCAATCTTGGGTGAATAACTAAATTTAATTCCAAAAAGGTTCCTCAAAATAGATGGAAACTATGTTGCCAACACCTCCCCTAATTATCATAATACAAGGGTATATTCACATATCTCATCTTACTTGTTTCTTTAATCTGGTTTATTACATTTATAATATTTGTAAACCTAATTTACATTTTAGATCTACGGGTTATGGAACACTACACATAATAAGTGATAGGGTATATCCCTATATGGGATTATACTATACCTATATATTAGTATCCCTATATACCTAGGGTATATATTATCCTATAATATCCTATGGGGTAATATATTATATAGGATACCCTAATATAATAATATTATTATATCCCCATATATGTATATATATAGGGTACCCTAATATTAAAAGATATTAGTATAGATACCCTAATACCTATATATATCCCCTATACTATATATATATATATATATATATATATATATATATATCCCTATTATACTATAATAGGGGTATCTTAATAGTATCCTATATTATAAGGGATATATATATTAATAATGATATATAGAGATACGCTTAAGAGGGATAAAGGGATACTAGTATATATAGGGTATACCCTATATAATGATTAGGATAAGGATAATAATACATTATATATTAATAATATATTATTATATATATAATATTATAGGGTATCTTATTATACAAATTTTCAATACATTGTAATGACTGAGTGTGCATTATTTATCTACAATTATTTACAAACTGCAATCACATGGTATGCTACACTTTGTTTTGACACCTAGATAGAAAATTTGCATATAGTGTCATAGATTTTTTTGAAGCAATGGTTAAGAATAGAGAAGTAGGATGATGCAGAAGAGCCTAATAATTTCCCCAGTCACACAGAATCCCTTCGTTGGAAGTAGAATTCTCATGGTCACTGAACAAAGAAGACTCTGCAGGGGATGCCAACGACGTTGTTCCTGAAATTCTGTATATATAGATTTGAATAATTGATTTTGATATTCTGTATATAAGAATGAGAGCACGAAAAACTAACCCTCCAGTTCATTATGAAAGTCAATTCAAGTCTAATACAAACCTTGCTGATATTTTTTGGCACGTGGAGCGGATATAACGGGATTCCACTTGACCACAGTCATGTTTAAAATAAAAATTCCAAAAAGCCTGCTAGTATTTCGCGGGATATGTATTCACGGTTCTTCCTCCTCTGTGAATTCCAACGTTACTTTGACTCGAGTTTCGTTCAAGAGATAAATTTTTAAAAATTTAAGATTTTATTAATTACGTTATTGAACACCACGTGTTTAAGATACAAACTTAGTTGATTTTGTTTTCTTAAAGGCGTAGTTCAACCAACAAACCAGGTAATTTATTGGATTTTTTTCAATAATCTAATATCATCTTTCTTTTTCTTTTCTTTTTTATTGAGTATGTTTTTTTCTTTATTTTTGATTGGGTTTATTATTTATTAGGATAAGGTTATTATTACAAGTATCTGACATATCTAATTACTATACAAAAAGATAATTGTTTTTAAGATTAATATACGTATACCATTACGGATACCTATTATATAATTATTACTATATAAGTTATAATATAATATACTTTATATATTAGTATATAGGGATATAATATGGATATATATTAATGATATGCTATATATTATAGATATTATAACACCTTATATGTATATTAATTTATATACTAATATATAATATATTATATATATAATTAGATCATATTATAATATATAGTTATTTAGATATATTAATTATATCTAATAGATACTAATATTATAGTTTGATGGTATTATGTTGGGTCTTTATAATACTAGTGATTACCCCATTACTATTGTGATTGTACCCCTTATTAATATTATTGTGCCCCTATTATCCCCATATTGTTATTACTGTGCCCCATAGAATTCCTCTATTATTATTTTTGTGGCTTTATATTATTATTATTAGGTCGGCTAGGTTATATTGTGACTCCTTAGACTCCTATATATAGAAAGGAGGTTTTGTCATTTGTATTATTCAAGAATTGTTCATTTATGTAATGTAAAGGAGGTTTCCCCCTCGAAGAGGCTGAATTCTAAGGCGTTGATCTATCTTTTCTATCTTTTCCTTGAGCTGATTTCATAACATTTGGTATCAGAGCTTGGATTCTAAGTTTTCGCTACTCCAAATAGGTCATTGTGGCATTTTCGATATAACTTTTTTTCTGCAATGTTTCAGAAGTTGAAAAAAACCCATTTGAGAAGAAATCGCGCTGAACCTTGGGTCCGAATTTCAGAGCTTTTCGCACTATATTTGCGGAGATATGATCTAAGGAAGTTGGTCTTTTTGCAGACTCCTGAATTACATTCCAAACAGGTGACCTGGGGAAAATCATCATAACTTTCTCTCTGGGGATCGGATTGAAATTTTGTAAGAAGGTACAGAAAGAGGACGGACGGTAGTTTCTTATACGCATTTTTCAGATCCAAAGGTCGAAACAGTGACTCGTGGCACGTCGTACAAGTTTGCTCTACTGAACTAGTCTATAATCAAGTCACTGTGGGAGATTTCGCATAACTCTTCCTTGGAGAATCCAATTTGGGTCAGACTTGTGGCATTGGAAAGAGGACACAGAGGGCTACTACAGATCACAAATTTAGAACTAGATGATCGGAAAGTACAGAGATACATCAGAGGCAATATCGAGCTCCTATAAAGTGAAAAAAGGTGTGTAGATTTTCTTAAATTTTTGCTTAAGCTTGGTTTGAAAATTTATTTTGAAGGAATTCAAAGGGCATAGTAGAGCATTATTATCGGTAACTGATGCCCCGAGGAAAGAAAATGCAAACACCTAGTAAGGAACCTGAAAGCTCTAGCATGACTCATGAAGAAGAGGAAGAAATGCAACATGATATATCAAAATTACAAGACCAAGTGCAACAACTGTCCCTTGCAAAAAAAGGAACAAAATCTAAGATGGATGGTTTAAAGAAAGATGTAGAAGCTAAGATGGATGGTTTAAAGAAAGGTGTAGAAGCTAAGATGGACTGTTTAAAGAAAGGCGTAGAAGCTAAGATAATTGACATGGAATCTAAGATGGATGATTTGAAGATAGATTTGAAGACAAGCATGGAAGATTTGAAGACAGATTTGAAGATAGATTTAACAAAGTTTCTACAAGAAATGTTTACTAATGGTGAAAGGGTAGTAAAGGAAACTCATGATGAGAACAAAAGAAATGTTAATCATGATTCCATAGACTCTAATGTTGGATCAAAGACCCACCATATTCCAAAAATCGATATGAGGAAGTTTGATGGCAAGGATCCCGCAACATGGATATTACAGATGGAGCAATTTTTCGATCTCAATAATGTGCAAAACACACAAAAGGTACGTATTGCAACTTTATATTTGGAACCAAATCAGTTTGTATGGTATCAATGGCTTTTCTCTCGTAAACAATTTATCACTTGGGCAATTTTTACGGAAGAATTGATAGCACATTATGAGGATACAAAAAGCAACACTTTTTTTAGCCAATTGATAAGTCTCAAACAAAAGGGTTCAATAATGGAGCACATTGAGGAGTTCCAAAAATTGAACATAAGGGTAAAAAATATTCCAGAGGAGCATAGGATTGATGTGTTCATAGGGTCTTTAAAGGATAATATCCAACATGATGTTCGCCTTTGGGAACCTGATTCATTAGAGAAGGCATTCAGGTTAGCAAGAAAAATGGAAAGCAAAATTATGGCAACCAGGAAGCATACCACTCACAACTATAAAGATGGAAGTGTTGTTGCCCCTAGTCTTCCACAACCTATAAGGTTGACACCACAACAATTGGAAGAAAAAAAAGCAAAAGGGCTTTGTTACAATTGTGATAGCAAATACACTAAAGGTCATAAGTGTGCTGAGAAGAAATTATTCTACATAGATTGTGAAGAGGAAGAAGAAAAGGAGCAAGAAAGGTCAAAAGAAGAGGATATACTCCAGGAACAAAGCCTAGATGAAGAACAAATAAATCCGACCATATCTTGTAATGCATTGGCGGGAATTACCACTCCTCAAACCATCAAGATAGAAGGACAAATCAAGAAGAAAAAGGTAATAGTGTTGATTGATTCAGGAAGCACCCACAATTTTATTCATTGTAAGGTAGCAAAAGAATTGAATTGCTTCCTATATCCAGCACCAGAGTGTCAAGTGATGATTGCAAATGGAGGAACAATAAATTTCTGGAAAGTGCCATAATATCAAGCTATCCATGGGAGAATATGTATTGACTAGCCCAATGCTTTCCATTCCAATGGGAGGTGCTGATGTTGTACTAGGAGTCCAATGGCTACAATCCTTGGGTACAATAGCTTTTAATTTTCAAGAACTTTTCATCAAATTTTCTACGGAAGGAAAGGAAGTTGAATTAAGGGGTATTGCAGGGAAACCAGGAAAGATAATCAGCTCTAATGGTATGACAAAGCTTCTAAAAAGGGAACAAAGAGGTGTAATTGCACAATTATGTTCGCTAGATGTTTCCACATTGGAATCATCTATTTCTCCAGATCTCCAAAAAGTCCTGGACAATCATTCCAAGGTATTTGAGACTCCCAAAGGTCTCCCACCTATGCGTGATCATGATCATGCTATTCATCTGATTCCAGGAAGTGTTCCTCCAAACATCAGGCCGTACAGATATCCCTATGCCCAAAAGAGTGAAATTGAACGTATGGTTGCAGAAATGCTAGAGGCTGGTATAATTCAACCGAGTCAAAGTTCTTTCTCTGCTCCAGTAGTATTGGTGCACAAGAAGGATGGATCATGGCGCATGTGTCCGGATTATAGGGAGCTCAACAAGCTCACTATTAAAGATAAGTTTCCCATTCCTGTCATTGATGAATTACTGGATGAATTGCATGGATCAATTTACTTCACCAAGTTGGATCTTCGTTCAGGATATCATCAAATCAGAATGAAGATTGAAGACATTCCGAAAACAACATTTAGAACTCATGAGGGTCATTATGAATTTTTGGTCATGCCTTTTGGCCTTACCAATGCACCTTCAACATTTCAAGGTTTGATGAATTCAATTTTCAAACCATTCCTTAGAAAATTTGTGTTAGTATTTTTTGATGATATACTAATCTACAGCAAGTCTTGGAAGGATCATGTTGAACATGTTGACAGGGTGCTACAACTATTGGAGGAGAAACAATTATATGCAAAAAGATCCAAATGTTTCTTTGGAGTCCAGAGGTGGAATATTTGGGTCATATTGTATCTCATGAAGGAGTTAAGGTAGACCCTAGCAAAATTAAAGCCATTAAGGAATGGAAAATCCCCACATCCATAAAGCATCTGCGAGGATTTCTTGGGTTGACAGGGTATTATCGCAAGTTTGTTAAGAATTATGGGAGAATAGCAGCACCTCTAACAACATTATTGAAGAAAGATGCATTTTCATGGACTCCGGAAGCAACAAAGGCCTTTGAACATCTTAAAGAGGCAATGTGCCAAGCACCGGTCTTAGCTACACCGGACTTCACAAAAACCTTTATTGTGGAATGTGATGCTTCAGGAAATGGAATTGGTGCTGTTCTAATGCAAGATGAAAGACCCATTGCTTTTGAAAGTCGTCCAATCAAGGGAAAGTTTTTAACAAAGCTATTTATGAGAAGGAAATGTTGGCAATACTCCATGCACTTAAGAAATGGCGACCCTACCTAATGGGAAGACACTTCAAGGTAAAAACGGATCATGATAGCCTTAAATACTTTTTAGAACAAAGATTATCCTCTGAAGAGCAACAAAAGTGGGTCACAAAGATGTTGGGTTATGACTTTGAAATCATCTACAAAAAAGGGAAGCAAAATGTGGTGGCAGATGCACTCTCAAGAAAGGATGAGGATGTGGAAGCATTGTTGTGCGCCATTTCTATTATCCAACCAGATTGGATAAACGAAGCAAGGGAGGAATGGAAGAATGACGAAGAAGTGTGGGCACTTATTCGAAAGTTACAACAAGATTCCAGTAAGTCTGATACATTTAGCTGGAAAAATGATTCGTTATGGTACAAAGATCGCTTATACCTCTGTAAGAATTCCCAGCTAAAACAAAAGATTCTTATGGAATTGCACACTTCTCCCTTAGGAGGGCACTCAGGATTTTTAAAAACTTACCACAGGGTTAAGAAGGAATTTTTTTGGGATGGCCTTAAATCAGATATTCAAAAGTTTGTGGCGGAATGTTTGGTTTGCCAACAAAATAAAGTTGAAACAATTAAGACACCGGGTCTATTACAACCTTTATCCATTCCAAGCCAACGTTGGGAGGAGGTTTCAATGGATTTTATCACAGGTTTACCCAAGTCTGAGGGAAAGAGTGTCATCATGGTGGTAGTTGACAGACTTACCAAGTATGCACACTTTTGTGCATTATCACATCCATTTAAAGCCAGTACAGTTTCTACTGCATTTATGGAAACAATTCAAAAGCTACATGGAAACCCAAAGATTATTGTAAGTGACAGAGATCCCATTTTCACTGGAAATTTTTGGACAAATTATTTTCTTGTCTTGGTACTCAGTTAGCTCATAGCTCATCTTATCATCCTCAATCTGATGGGCAAACTGAGATAGTAAACAAATGTTTGGAAGGATATCTTCGTTGCTTTGTATCTGATAAACAGACACAATGGGTCAAATGGTTGCCTCTGGCTGAATGGTGGTATAACACTTCCTTCCATACAGCAACAAAAATGACCCCATTTATGGCACTTTATGGGTATCAACCACCATCCATCACATCATATTTAAGAGAAAATTCTAAGGTTCAGGCAGTGGAACATCACATCGAACATCAACAACAAGTCCTCCAACTCTTAAAGGATAACCTCGTGTTGGCACAGAATAGAATGAAACAACAGGCAGATCAACATCGCAGTGAAAGAAGTTTTGATGTAGGTGATTGGGTATTCCTACGGCTACAACCATATAAGCAAATGTCCCTCAAGCAAGCTAAGAAGGATAATAAATTATCACCAAAGTATTATGGTCCATACAAGGTGTTGCAAAAGATTGGTACTATGGCATACAAATTGGAGCTTCCTGCAGCTTCTCGATTGCACCCAGTTTTCCATGTTTCATGTTTAAAGAAGGTTATAGGTGACAAGCTCCCAGTTCAAACAATATTGCCAGAACTTGACGAGGAAGGAAAAATTATATTGGAACCAGAAGCAGTCACAGAAACAAGAACTCGACAGCTACGAAATCGATCAATTTCAGAGTATCTTATCAAGTGGAAGAACTTATCCGCTGAAGATTCCACATGGGAGGATGAGAATTTTATACAGAAGTATCCAGAACTACTCAAGCGTTGAGGACAACACTTTTTTGAAGGAGAGGGGCATGTTGGGTCCCTATAATACTAGTGATTACCCCATTACTATTGTAGTTATACCCCTTATTTATATTGTTGTGCCCCTATTACCCCCATATTGTTATTTCTGTGCCCCATAGAATCCCTCTATTGTTATTTTTGTGGCTTTATATTATTATTGTTAGGTCGGCTGGATTATATTGTGACTCCTTAGACTCCTATATATAGAAAGGAGGTTTTGTCATTTGTATCATCCAAGAATTGTTCATTTATGTAATGTAAAGGAGGTTGCCCCCTCGAAGAGGCTGAATTCTAAGGCGTTGATCTATCTTTTCTATCTTTTTCTTGAGCTGGTTTCATAACATATTAGGGTGCAATAATTAGTCTCCATCCAATCTTTAGATCTTTTAGAAAAAGTTTTCCAAATCTTTCTTAGGAAATGTTAGTGACAATAACTAGAGCATACGAATCACACACAAAGCATGTTGATAGGTCCTTGTGAATGTAGACAAAAAACAAGTTATTCATGAAGCTCTCAAAAATGTACTTTTGAGGCTCTTGAGTTTCAATACAAATGTTATGATGGTGTATGCATTAATCCCAAGAAATTCGTAGCTATCTAACAACTTCCCTATCTTGAAAAATGACAAACTTATGTGAATTATTAGGAATTACAAGTCCATAGTCTACAAAGCCTAACTATGGTAAGAAAAGCCTCCTATCTGCACCATATCTAACCCAAACGTTAGACAGTTAACATGGTGGCGTTGGGTCTTTTTAATCGGGCTCAAGCTATAGGATCTTCATCTAGGTCATGTTGTCCTAATTTACTCCCCTTACTAGGATATAGGCTCTAACACATATTATTATTGTGTAAATTTTACATTTATTGAACTAAAATTCAAATATACCATATAAAATTCATGTGTGGTTATTTTAGTACTAAATCACAAAACTCAATATTGTGAATATTGAAAGAGATATTGGGTATCATTCCTACCTATAATCAATTACCTAAGTGTACTATATGGTTTTCAAAACTTCCCAATGGTGTTGATATGAAAACTAAAGGCATTGAGATCTAACTATGGTGCTCAAAACCTCGTAATCGCACACATAAATGGAAGACATCCTTTAAAAAGGATCCATGAGATAGTTTAGGGGGTTATTCATGGGTAATTCACCAAATAACATTCATACATGGTCTCGGGATCTTATTTTCCTCTATTTCCTACGTTATTGTCCCTAATACCCATTTGTATTTGGAAAAACATACCAATGGGTAGAGTCTATTTTGGTTTATTTCCCTTGACTAACCTCATTATAACAAGCAAAAATAGACTCTACCCTCCGACTAACCTCATCATAAGAATGCACATAAGAAATACAAATGGAATCATGTTGTACCTCTTAAGCCAATGGGGCTATATTCATATGGAGTTTTGGAATAAGAAAAATGGGAAAATTTTGATAATTGTGTGAACTACAAAAATGGCAACAACTGATTTACATAGAAAAAAATTTAGATATAGAAATAAACAACAAAAATTCCCAGAAGATGTAAACTATGTTTTCTAAGTAGTATAGACTTAGTATACAAACTATGAAAGAACATATAAAAGAAAATACAAACTACGAAAACCCATATAAAAGCAATAAATAAGAACACAAGATTTGGAGAGAAAATACAAACTATGAAAACTCATATAAAAACAATAAATCAGTACCCAAGATTTGAAACTCCAGACATCCACGTATCCATCAATTTTAAAAACTCCCTAATTATCATAATACAAGGGTATATTTCACATATCTCATCTTACTTGTCTCTTTAATCTAGTTTATTACATTTATAATATTTGTAAACCTAATTTACATTTTAGGTCTATGGGTTATGGAACACTACACATAATAAGAGATAGGGTATACCCCTATATGAGATTATACTATACCCTATATATTAGTATCCCTATATACCTAGGGTATATATTATCCTATAATATCCTAGGCGATAATATATTATATAGGATACCCTAATATAATAATATTATTACATCCCCATATATATATAACCTTAATATTAGAGGATATTAGTATAGATACCCTAAGATATATATATATATATATATATATATATATATATATATATATATATATATATATATATATATCCCTATTATACTATAATGGGGGTATCCTAAAAGTATCTTGTATTATAAGGGATATATATATTAATAATAATATATAGGGATACCCTTAATAGGGATAAGGAGATACTAGTATATATAGGGTATACCCTATATAATGATTAGGATGATGGTAATAATACATTATATATTAATGATATATTATTATATATGTAATATTATACGGTATCATATTATACAATTTTCTAATACATTTTAATGATTGAGTGTGCATTATTTATCTACAATTATGTACAAGTTGCAATCACATGGTAGGTTACACTGTGTTTTGAAGCCTAGGTGGGAAATTTGTATATGGTGTCATAGATTTTTTGTGTTTCAAGTTAAATAAATGTTAAGTTTAGGGTTTTAGAGGTAGATTTTGGAGGTAATGTCACTTAACAGGTTGGCTAGGGGATGATTTATCTGAAGTAATTAAACAATATAATTACAAATGTAGATATCTCCATTCATTCCTTCGCATGCCTAAGTTTTACCCACAATCTTTAGGGTTGAATGGATCTTATATTTTGGTTCCAAAATGCTAAGTACAATAATAAGACACAACCCCCCACCTATATTTTTCATAAAATCATGGGAACCCTTCTACTTTGGCTTTAGATAATGCCATTCTTTATGGCATTTTGGGTAACTTTTGATTTCTTTGGTCTTTATTGCTTGACATTGGGAGTTTTTTAAGGGGACAATCATATCTTGGTTGTTGTGATTATCACCTTGTTAACTACTATATACTAGTATATAATATAATAATATATATCTCACTTATATTATTATATCCCTAATAAGGTATATATACCTAACAAGATACTATATATCCCTATATAATATTATTAGTATATATTATATTATATATATTACTATATTATTATACCTATAGTATATATAATAGTATATCCATAATATTAACGGTTATAATTAAAGTGGGTATACTATTAATTATAATTGACTATTAGACTATTATATCCCCTATTAGTATAATATATTTAATTATCTAGTATCAATATCTCTATATGTATCTACAATTCTATTACTCTGTAATGGAAATATAAAGGATAAGTAAATTGGAATAGTGTGAGAAAATTAGATAAAAAGAAAAAGCTTCCTTTTACTTGGTCAAAATAGCTTGCTAAATTTATTATTATTTTTATTTTTAAAAATGTGTTGGTTATAATAAAATTGTTTGCTATGAAAAAATATATACTAAAAAGGGGTATATATATATATATATATATATATATATATATATATATATATACCCTATTATAAGGATATTAGTATTTATTTTTGTTCATGTATTGATCAAAAGCACTTGAAATAATGCAACATCATTTCCTTCATGTGGCGTGGTTATAACATAGCCCCATAGCTTACTAGTGGTTAGGTTTGACTACCTCCTCTCTCAAATAGAGATATAATATGTAATATTCTAGATATTTCTTCATCCTAATCATGTAGTTATCTCCTTTTGCATGAGTAATGGGGAAAATGTGATGTCCTCTCGTATTACGGAAGTGAAAATAGGAAGGTTAACTTCTGAGTGGCATAAATTTTGCATACGAACACTGATTGACACAATTCTTACATCATTGAAAATATCTTTGTGTGTAGAATATGAACAAAAGTGATTCACTAAAGAAACAAATTTTTAACCCTAATAAATGTTATTTGATCTCTCAATATTCTCTTGCAAAGTTTCATATCCTAATTTTCCATGTTCGGTCCATCTGGTAAAAATGGTCATGTCAGATAATTCCTCCACTTTTTCCACTCTAAAACAATCGAGATGGATGAAAAAAATATAATGATCCAATATGGATTAATAGAAAATTTAACGCACCTCCATAGGTGGACTGATACCGCTCAATTCTAATAACATTATTGTTCTTTATTTTGTGTGTGGGACTGTCTTCTATGTGATGTATAAATTCTCTGGAAGTGGATCAAAAGATAAAGGAAGATTTTCATGGTCAAGGGATCTAAGCGATTAGGAGGTTGCATTGTTTTTTACTACTAGTTTCATTGATGGGAAAAATTGGATAGGCGACATACCATCTCGCCTTCAGAGAGCTACCAATCTAGTTCATCTAGTATTCCCTTATATATAAATATTTATTGTACTAACTAATATATAATATTGTCCATGATAATATATCATTATATATACCCTGCAGCCCATATTAAACGCTTATATTATATACTCAGCATAATATAACTATAGTCAAATGACAGGGTCATTTTTACTAGTAGGGCCCATTTTCGCAAATTGGGGTATGAAACCTTCTAAGAGAATTTTGTGGCATTAAAATAAATTTTTTGGGTTAAACATTTATCACTAAATCATGCATTTTCATGTGTTATTCTACACATAGAGACATTTATAACAATGCAAGAATTGCCTCAACTAGAGTCCATATGAAAAAGTTGTGTCACTCAGAATTTGACCTTCCTATATTAACCACCATAAGTCAAGAGGATGGCATGCCAACCTCAATTATTCATGGAAAATGGGATAGCCACATGTTCATGGTGAAGAATACTCTAGAAGAGTCAATATGGTAACTCTAGTTAAATTTTGAAGGAGTTAGACCTAACCACTGGTAGGCTATAAAAGTATGCTATAATTCAGGCACTAAGAGGAAAATGAGTTATGCTCTATTGCAATTCATTTTTTTGCATGGTTGAGGAAGCATATGAGAGTGGATAGGCAGAGAAACAAAAGAGAGAATTTTTGCATTGTAGAAGCCCACGTGCCATAGACATCACTTCTTTGTACTTTGTTACCTGTAACATTTGTTTCAATCGATTTTGTAAGACATTTCACATGTAGAAAATCAACTCTGTTTACCACAGTTAATATCATAACTTGATATACACTACTACTATTTGAGTAACTATGGTTTATATTTCCCTCCATCTAACAATGATTCCTCATGTTCATTGTATTTGAAGAAATGCATGTTCACCCACTGCATTCTTCCAATGCCTTTGTGTTCTTATGAACACTTTCTTCCTGCAGTTTCCCTACCATTAGTCACAATAAGTCAAACTAGCACATTTGACTAATCAATATGTATAAAGTATGATATCACGTTAGCTTCAAAATATCATATTACTAAGATAATTTATTAAGAACAAAGAATAGACTAATATATAATAGATATAGTATATTATCTTACTATATATTATAATATAGGGATATAGTAATATAACTATATTACCCTATAAGATATTATATATATTAGCTAATAGAGGGATACTAATACCGAGGATCTTATATTTATTGGATATAAGATATATTATGGATTATAAATGCTTTTCAAACAACATTCTGAAACAAGGAGATCATATCTTCTTGATCATTAAAATTTTGTTGTGTGATCACCAACTCACTCTCTACATCATTCAAACAATATTCCACATTCTATTTCTCCAATTGCATGATACTATTCATAGAACCCTGAAATTTTGTTACAACATAATTGAATGTTCACATCATCTGTTGCATCTTAGTTTCAAACTCATATACTTCGTCACCATGTTGTTGTGCAGAGTTTAGCAGTTGTTATACAATGTTCTCAACATTTTCCAAATAGTCATTCATATAAACATCTTCAAGTCCCTCACTATGTCATTGCCTCCCCACCGAAAGCTAGCCATAGGTGTCCATGAACCTATCACATGCACCAAGAATACCCAAACCAACCAATTTCCACCTTGCTATCATCTCAATTGTTACCAAAATATACTCTAAACCTACCTATAATAGTAGCACGAGTTGATAGTAAAGAATATGTTGGCTAAATATTAATTATTATCTTCTGGGCTCTGGGTAGATTAATAGAATAGATTGAAAGTAATAATACTAGCCATATAGACCAAACCATTCTCTTAGAAAAAATAGGGAAGGAAATGCATATTGAAGATAGAGTACTGAAATGAAAAACCAAACTAACAACATTTGAAATAGATTAATTCAAAGGAATATTGAAGATGAAATAGTGAAATGAAAACATAACTAATAGAATTTGAAGTAGATTAATTCAATTTTGAACAATCTATGCTTACAAGTGATTAAATATCTTGTTCTAGTCAAAGTATATTGTATCACTAAAATCCCACTTCAATGCTTGAAATATTTTGTATCCATCATTAACTATATCTTAGTATGGTATTGTAATTGATATTATTTCCATTGAAATATTAGTGAGGATTTGTAGAAACAAGTAGGTAGGAAGCAAAGAAAATTTCTTATCTAAATTGAGTCACATTTAATTTAAGGTGGGTGCCAAGCTCCCCCAATTGCTTCCATTTTGATTCACTTTGAGATTCTATTGTTATTTTCTACATATCATAGAAATTATAACAACACAACAAATAACTAGCTAAAGGTGCTCAATAAGTAAATAATAAATAAACAATAGTGTGCTTGGTTTTCAAGGAAAACTTGTACGCTCTTTAAAGTAGTAGAAATTCACATTGGTATATTGTTGTGAATGCATATTAAGGTTAGGTAGTGTTCATTTGAAATACATTTATTGTCGGAATCAATGTTGTCTTAAAAAAAAAAAAATTGAGGATGAAAAGTTGAGAAAAAAGGTTGGATATTTAGAGAATACAAAAACAAGAGGGCTACTTGATATCTAGGAAATATGAATCTGAAAATACAACAATTTAGCTAAATATTACACATTATAGAATATTCACTTGATAAATGTATTTAGTGGCCCAAGAAATCTGAATTTGAGAATTTTCCTGAAGATTTAATCACGAACTAAACTAGAAAATGTAAATTGTAAATCTTGACAATCAATATTTATAAAAAATTACCACCAATTTAAAGTTACCCAACAATGTGTTTAGCAATATTCGTCAATAACCCTAAATCAATTATAGGATAATGGATTATTATATAATTATAATATTATTAATCCTATGTATTATCCTATAATATATAATATATAGGGATACCCTATATATTATATATACCCTATACCCTATTATATTATACCTAGATTAGTATATTGTTACCCTAATCCCTATTATTACCCTAGGTATCCCTAATACAACCTCCCTATACTTGTTTCCTCAACCTTTTTTCAAGTGTCTTAGTTGTTGTCGTTCAGTGGGTGTTTCATTCTCTAGTGTGTGGCACATGGCTTCCAGGCTGTTGTTCCTGGTGTCTATGTTTTGTTTCATTTGTTATCAAATCTTCTAAAATTATGCTTCCATGGCAGCACTATTGGTGGCATTGTTCCATTTTCTTCAATTTTTTATGTCGGGGTTTTTACCCGTATTGTAATTTTTGTATGCTTTATTTTTGGATTTTGATAGATGCACTCTTGGGGCCTTCTAAGGGTTCTTCTATGTAGGCATTTGTGCTTAGTTTTTTTTCAATCTTGTCAAAGCATCTCTAGGCTTTTCCTACCAGTCAAACTATCTTCCAACAATATTATGTTCTTTTCAGTCATAGTACCTTCCAACGCTTCGAGATTGTTGAGTGGAGTCCCATTGTTTAGACTATAATTGGTGTTCATTGAGGGATTTATTTGAGGGGCTTTTTCCCCCAGTATCTTGATAGCAATCATATGTCATTTGGGGTTATTCTGACACATACGATATATACACAATAATGTAAACATTTATTTATTTTAATAGAAAGTTATTGTTGTTTTTCTTCTAATAATAAAAAACATATATTATAACCTACACAATAACAATATGACATGTTTTACCTATTAAATAGAATAAATACCTACATTTAAAACAAGAATTCCTAAGGAAACATATATTATAACCTGCACAATAACCAGGCAACAAGTTTTACCTATTAAATAGCATAAATACATGTATTTAAAACAATCATTCCCAATGAAACATATTTGTCAAGATTGGAAAATTGCGTAGGCGTAGATTTCATCACGTGAATTTTTGTTTTTTTTATGTGGGAAGAGATTCTTACTAGATATTAAAATGACTAGATATAATTATTATCATTACATATTATTTTTCTTTTCTTTTCTTTTTTCACTTCTAGTTCACAGATACCCGGGTCAATGGGTAGCCGCTACATCCAGGGTTGTTCAACACTGAGTGGATGCACCCGAAGGCATCAACACCCATCGGCCTATTTACTGACCTAACCCCAAGATCTTTTGGGATTCGACCCTGTGACCTCCCAAGGCACTTGATTTGACCGAGCTAACTCTTGGGGATTTATCATTACATATTATATCCCAGTACTATAATATATTATTACTACAATTATAGTATTAGTATCTATCTTGTATTATATCATTATATAGTAATATATTATATATTAATATTACTAGTAATAATAATACTAGTGTATTTACTATCATAATATTATAATCCCCTGGTATCAACTAATTTGGATTTGGGTTAAACAATAATGAATGCACCCACATGATACAAAAATAAATATTGAGAATCAATAATATTGTAGCTAAAAGAATTTGTAGCTTATATTTCCCTTCTTTTAGAATGCCACATTATACTTCATGAAGAACACATAACAACCAAAAAGGTACTTTAATTGAAGTGAGAACTACTATGACACCGTAGGCTAAGCTCCACTGGTAGCGAAATCGTAGAAAATATCGCCATTATTATAAAATACACAAGACGAACCAAATATCACTTCTTTGATGATTAACAAAGACCTCTTAAAACCTAGGATCTTATATGCCCATTAAGAGTTGGAGAAGAATATGGGAAAATTTCATTATTCCTACCATTAAATAAACATAATGAATAATCAATTTGTATTTACTGAAAAGAAAGAAATTATCATTCATGTGAAACATGTTCAACACATATCTTATCCTTGGAGGTGTGTGAGGGTAATCATCCCTGAACTTGAGCACTAGCTTGAACATGCGTACAAGAAGTAGACAAGAAGTCTAAGTTTGGGGAAATACCCACTGCCATCCCATGGAGTGTCGCGAGGCATGCAAACAATTATGGACATAGGTACTTAATAATTATATTAAGCTATTATTCGTATATTAGCTAATATACTAGTATTAATATTTATATAATATTGTGTATTATATATAATAATAAATATATTATATTATTACTATTATATAATATATAATTATCCATTATAAGTAATACTTAATATGTGCATTAATGCGATTATCGAAAAAAAACCTAACCTTACAAAATCAAATCCATATTAGGATTCAATCCAACAGTTATAACACAAATACATTCAATTCATAAACACTCATATTGATTTCAATCTTCAAAAGAGTGATTCCATTCATCGAAATTCCTGCATGCTTATTGTGTAATAAGTATGGCATGCAATTTCCAAAGTAACTACTTTTTCAATTATTCATTTCATAATTCACACAGAAATAGAGACCATCATCACAATACAAATATGTGGACAATGATGTATGATAAACGTAGAAGTGTTTTTAATATGTTTTTCATAATAAATTTCTTACATGCAGAAATTCATCACCTCCTCTTTGACACTCTAAAACTAAGAATGTGCTTCTCTTCATCAAGAATATTGAGGTGCTCTAATGCTATACTCAACTGGGATCCCCGATAGGAATTTTACCTCCCTCACACATCTAATCTTAAAATATTTTAATTGACAAACCCATCTGATGTTAACATATACTAATTGACAAAATCAAGAAAGATAAGAAAGTTGGTGGAAAAGGCCTCAATAAAAATCTCTATTCTCACATTATGTATTCATTTTCCAATGATACAAATATGTAATATAATTATGAAACAAATTCAATTTCTTTCACCTTGACACTTCAAAAATAGATAAAGTAGAAATATTTAGAAACAAATTTAGGATAAAAACTAGAATTATTTACAAACAAATTTAGGATAAAAATGATATCCCAAGATGTGAAATACATTAAAGTGCATCATGATTGTATATGAATAAGAGGCTGAGAATCAGTTATAAGAGAAAAGTTTGAAAAAAATAAATTGCTACTTGGTCTCACTAAGATCCTTTTGAATTAAAGAGACCAAATGTTAAACACCTAATCCTTGTGAATTTGGTGAATATTTTGTAAATACGGGAAATTTTAAACATTAAAATAGAAGGAAACATTAAACTTGGAAATTGAAAACATAAAATATGTTATAATTAATTAATTATATACCTAGCTAATAGAAAATAAAGTTACTCCCATATTGTCCCGAGGCAGCTCAATTGGTTAATCCTAAAAAGTGAAATTATTGAAACTTGAAAAACTGAAGTTCAAATCCTCTTTTTTCTATAAAAAAAACTAATATAAAAAAATATCAATTAAACAATAAAACGCCGCAACCCCGTATCTAATAATTCTCTACATGATAGTTATCACAATGGACATATCGATGGTGTGTGAACCAATGAATCTGACATTGGATAAATAAATGCAAACAAAATTTAGGAGGCTTCACTCATTTTCAAAGTTCGGGATACATAATTCATTTCTTGAATATGCATGCACTCTTGATAAATTCGTGAGGTTATTATCACATATAACACTTCATGTGAAGCTAAATCTTACAATAAACAATCTATACAAGAATTTTCTAGTGGATGTGTGTTCTTCACTAAATGAATTGATATATAATGACTAATAATTGAATGATTGCATTAATATTTACCTCTAAGATTGCGCAATTTCCACTGCTAGGTTGGGATACTGACTGTCAAAACTGTACAAGGCATAGTCCAAGCTTTCAAGAGGCTAACTAACTTCTAGAATCACACAATGAACAATCCAGCCTCGCATACTTGGGACTGAAATTGTGCAACAAGGGCATGAAAACCCACAAAACTACATTGCATATTTTTTCCAGCCAACTAGGTACTACCTCCCAAAATTGCGCAGAGCAATCCTGAGGTTCAATCCTGGCCAGTTTTGCACATTTTCAGGGAGGAAGGAAAAGCCTTCATTATTAGGGTTGTGCATTGCTGGCTGGGCAAGGCAAAGTCTGGGCCAAGGTAGCCTAGACCCGCCAACGGACGACTGAAAACATGAGAAGGTTTAAATGCATGGCGAGACCGACTGCAAGCAAGAGTGAAAGATCATGCATGAAAAAAGTGAGTGTAAGATTCAGAAAGCAAGAAAGCGAGCATGTGTGTGAAGCAAGTCATCGAAACGACAACCGTTACTGCAGAAACAGTGTCATGCATATGACAACGATGAGATGCAAAGGAAAACTGAAACAATGCTTCTGCAAGCTAACATACATCAAAATGACAACAAGCATTCATAGAAACTAGGAAGACATCACCCACACAAGCTGAAATACAAAAAGCGCCAGAAAAGAAGCAAAAGACATGAAAAGTGGACTCACCCTAAAAAGCTGAGTACTCGTGATATACTATTAGATATCTAGTTATATTTATAATATTATCCTATAATATTATTAGATACTATTAGGGATATATTATTATGTTATATATCCATATAAACTATTATAATATACACTAATTATAATATATATAATAATACCTAGGATCCTATTATCCTTATAATAGGATAATAGTATATATTACCCTAATATTAGGATAATATATATAGTATATACTAATCATAATCATATATATATATATATATATATATATATATATATATATATATATAGATAGGGATATAATAGGGATCCTCTATATATTATTGATTGATAAGGATATAATATATTAGTGATATATATTAGCATCACTATATAATAGGATACCCTAGGGTATCCCCTATAATATATACCCCTAATATATTATTGTATCCCTAGGATATTATTAATACTATATCCCCTGTATATTATCTTAATAATATAGTATACTATAATATATATCTTAGCTTAAGTATATTAACTATTAATTAATATAATAATAATTAATTCTATTAATATAAGTAATAATAAAGGGTCCCCTAATAATCAAGTTTAATTCAATGAATGCTAAGACACCATGTATTTTATATCCTGAATTCCAAAGGGTCTACCTTAGCACATTTATTTCTTAGGCATAAGGCACTTCTTGAATGTTGTGTTCATTTAGGTTCCACTGATATATTTTCTCTCCCTTCTTATCAACATTGTCATAGCTTAGGTTGTTTGGAAACAGACGATCCTCAAGGCATACGTCAATGTTTTTGTTGTTATCATGTGTAAATGGTGTGTTAACTCTCAAACTTAAAACAAGGTAATTTAATTACATATGACTAGGATAGAAAAATGGCAGCATCGTGAAAAGTTGATTAAGTGTCAAGGCACTGTATCCCACCTATTCACAATATATTCTATCCTAATATATTAGTATAGAATAGGCATTACCTAGTATATAGTTAATACTAGGATAATATTACTAGTATATATTATATTATATCTTATAGCTAGTAATTAAGTATATTATCTATATACTTATTAATATAGGGTATATATAATGGGATATTAATATACTATATATTATATTAATATATAATACTATACTAATAGTGCCTATATAGATATTATATAGGAATATTATACTAATACCTATAATATTATATATTACCATACCTACAATAGGATATACTATAGGTAATAGGGTATAATTATAATATAGGATATATATCCTTATAGTATACCCTATAAAATATATCTAAATAGACATATATTAGGATATATTACGGGTAGTATAAGGATACTAGGGTATTAATATATAAGGATATATAGTATCCCTCATAGGTATTATATACTAATAATACTATATTAAGCCTATACTATATATATATATATATATATGATAGTATACTATATCCTAGGATTAATTATGATACTATTACTATATAGTATCATAGTACTATAACATAATGGATAACCATATATTAGTTCCACTATCATTCATATTCCATATTCAGTATGAATGACAAAAGACTGTATTCAAAAATTAAATTCTTGATGTTAAATTATGAATAAGTTGCAAAAATATTTAGTTAAAGAGAAACTAATATACACTAAAATCCAAAACTAAAAACAATAAAATATAAGATAGAAAGAATGCAAAAAATAGTATCTTGTTATTGGGATTTCTGAAAAATACAAGAGAGTTTTTCATAAGCCGAACTGGGTTGAAAATGCATTAGAAGTTTCAACAAGTGGCAACGAAGTATAAAATCCTCAAAGTGAATTCTAACTCAAGGTTGAAAATAAGTATATAAATAAGATTTTGGCATCCTAATACTAATAATATCCTATATTAGGCTCTTTTGCATCTGAGTATATTAAGGGATATATACTATATAAGGGATATCCCAGGGATATAAGTATATGGAGATATCCTATATACCCCTATATATATATAATTTCTCCCTATTTTTAGAGGTTAAATTTTATAAAAATTAAAAAAAACTATTTATAAAAATAAATTTCATTAAATTTGAAAAATTATAGAAACAATTAGACTTAAAAAAACTATAAATTTTGATTTCCACAATTAATTTTGTTCTATTAATTTTCCTCCGCATCCTTAGCTTAATGGACCATTAGATGAATTAAGAAGTATGGTTTATAAAATACAATTTTATTAAATTTGAAACAATAAAATAACATATATATAGTGTGGAATTGTGATTTTTTATTTTAGAAATGTCAAATTCTTCTAATTTACATAATTTTTTTCTAAATATACAATTTATAATCTTAAAATGTGTACGTTTCATTCAAAAAATTATTGAATATTGAATAATTCCAACCTAAAATATTTACTTTTTCGTTCCAAAAGTGTGAATTTCAATTCTAAAGATATGGTTTTGTATTCAAAAGAATTCAAAATTCTATTACAATTTTAATGTTGTAAATTTCCATCCCATGAATATCATTTTATTTCATGGATGTAGAATGAAGTTTACAATTGAAAGTAAAGTAGAATCGTATGTTGCTTGGATGCATAGGTTTAACATTTTTAAAATTATAAAAATATACTCTTATATAGATATAGTTATATACTAATATTAATATTAATATATAATATTATAATTAATACATATATATAGGGATAATATATAATAGGATACCCTATATAAATATATTAGTATACTCTAAAATTCATACTAGTATACTATTATAATATAAGATAGTATGTTATCCCTACATTATTATCTATATTAGTATTATTATAATATATAATTATATTGCTATTAAAACAGTATGATTATTAATATATTATATTATATTATATTATCTTTAATATAGGAGATAGTATTATGTTATGGGATTAAGGGGATAATTTCATATAATAGTATTATATTGTATATCATTATTATAAATATGAATTTAATAATCTAGAATAAGGTTATTAAAGTAATGATTTTAAAAAACAAAAAAATCACATTTTTTCTTGAAATTATTTTGCTAAATTTTAGTGAAAAAATATATTTAATTTGTAAATTAGACTAAACCTACAAAAAATATTTACTTTACTTTTAGTTATTTCAGATTATTAAAAATGCATAGTATAAAACAATCTTCTCTTAAAATAGTAGAATTTTATACATAATATGTTATCTTTCAAGTCTCTCTTTTAAAAACTATGTCCAAATTTAAAAAAAATGAGAAATTCTATTGAGTGGAAAGTCTCTTTATGATATCTTTTATAACAAAGTTAATAAAGTAATAGTGATGCCTACATTGGGATATAGATGACTTATGTGTGTCGGGTTCAGTAATCATTAGGTTACTAGTTCAAATTTGATGGAGAGGAGTCGAGGGTGGGAGCCACATGTGGGGAATAAAAATTGTCCTATGGAACATCTAGTCTTGATAAACCCTCACATACTTGTAGTGATAGCATCTTGTAAGTGGGAAAATCATTTTTCTATTCAACATTAAGGTTGACCTCCACTTAGGCTTCACTTAGCTAGACAAAAGGACAAAATTAATAGCCATGATTTTGAAAACCTTAAAATAATGTGATAAAATTATTTTTCTATTTAGCATTAGGGATGAATCTTATTTAGGTTGGCCTTGGCTAGAAAAAAAAAAAAACAAAATAGTAGCCATGGTCATGAAAATGTCAAAATAAGGTAAAACTATGCATTCAAAATAATTTCATAATAAAAGGAACAATATAGTTGAGCATATCTTACAACATTTTGAGTGAACCCTAGTTATTATCACTTAGTCAACGAAAAGTGATTGTTTGGTTTCTCTTTTTGTGTCTTTTTTTTTAAGACATAGGTGTTACTAGAATACTAATCTAGTTATACAAAATGAGTAAGGCTATTTGAGAAAATATATATGAAGACTTTTTTTAAACTTATGAAGATTTGGTTAGTTTAAAAAGTTTGAAAAAGGTATTCAAGTTTACAAGACTTCGCAGAGAAGGGAAAGATTCATATCTATAACTTAGCTTTATCTAAATGACATTATTCCGTGCGTAAAACATTTCTTGAATATATAATTAAGAAGTTTAGGACGATGAAAAGTGAGAAAAAAATTACTATTATTTATTTAAAATTTTATTTGTTTATTTCATGCATAACTTATTTATTTAATATATAACTAGCACAACCACATTAATAAATGTGGTTGATAAAAGGTGGTACACATATCAATTATCAATAATATTAAGAATTAATGTTATTATCAATAATATTAATATTAATATAAAAACCATATTAATAATAATTAATATTATATTATTACTATTATATTAAATATTAATAATAATAAATAAAGATAACAAAAACAATTATATTAATAATCATTTAATAAATTATATTAATACTCATTTAATAAAAATCAAACGACAATTTAAATGTGGTTGATAGGAAATTCGACTTTAAATACTCTACCATAACACACTTATTGATTTCTAGCCTCTTACAAAATACATCGAGATTGATGACAAAAGATGCACCAATTGAAATCAACAAGATAACGATAATGATCATTCATACTTTCCAACCAATACCCTCTCGCATTATTTTTCATTTTTTCATAATGTTGAAAAGAAAAGGGTGGTGAAATATGCAAACCATATATTGATTTAACTCTTGATATAGTTGTAAATTTCAAAGAAATAATATTAAATCCATGGGATAAATGATATATACCTTAAAATAAACATGCTTGACCATGATTTTCCATCATTTATTTTCATACTGAGATGATGTTTGTCACAATGTGATGTTGGACCATGGTTGACCATGGTTCATTTTCATATTGTGACAACCTTTGGCACATTGTGACATTCGACCATCATTGACCATGGATAACCATGATTGTAAACCCAAGCAATTTATATTAAACCCTAGGATTAATATTATAAACCTTATGAATAATATTATACCCTAGGAATATGAACCAAATAAACCCAAGGGATTGATATTATAAACCGAAGGGAATAATAAACCCAAAGGATTAATTCTAAAACCCAAAGGTATATAAACCCAAGGGATTAATATTATAAATCTAAGGTATATAAACCCTACGATAAATATTATAACCCAAGAGAATAATAAACCCAAGGGATAAATATTATAAATATTGGTGGGAGGGGGCAAACGAATCTAATTTTTTAACTTTAATAAAAGTAATGGACAATTTTGCTAAATAAAATTTTCTTATATATAAATGAATGTTATAAATAATAGTGAGGAACTTATTAGAATTGGAATAATCTCAACATGGAGGAACTTATTATAACTGGATTAATCTCAAATCCATAGGAAATTGCTAGTTGAGGAGCCACATGGTAAGAATCTAGTTTTTTTAATGTATTAAAAGTAATGGACCATTTTGGTAAATAAATTTTTCTTATATATAAATGAATTTTATAAATAATAATGAGGAACTTATTAGAATTGAAATAATCTCAAATCCCTAGAAAGTTGGTGGGTGGGGAGGCAAATATAATTTAATAAATTTATTAAAAGTCAATGCAACCTAACAAACTCTGTAATACACTACAAAGATTGATAAAAATTAAGAAGAAGCATATGATGAGCATATTCCCTTGAGAATCAATCTAGGCCCTCAATTAAAAAAAAAGGTCAACAAACCTCCTTTCATCTAAAGTTCATATATATAGGCCTATAGGTGAATTAAGAAGTTAAAAAAGATGAGAAGTGAGAAAAACTATTATTCTTTATCTAAAATTTAATTTGTGTAGGATAAAGTATAAGGATGGGTAATAAAGTATACAATTTTTATTAATTCTATCTCAACGTCCACTTTTATTTGATGGTTTTGGGAAAAAAATATTCAATTATTTTCTGATATTTTTTTTACTATATTGAAAATTATATTGTTTTCAATGATTAGCACAATTAATATAATAATAAGAATATTGTTTATTATTTTATGTAATTTTTGTTAATAGTGAATGGGTGATCACTTTAAATTTTTAAATTGATGATGAATGGGTGCATTATTGAGAGAATTTGTATTTGATAATTTTTTAAAATAATAGCCAATAAATACACTTTAAACAATCTTTGATATAACTATTTTTTTCTTTAAATAGTATTTTCTATAAATAATTTCTATAATTAGTCTTTAAAATGACTATCTTTAAAATAAAACACTATTCTCTAACCTTATCTTTAAAATTCCATACTAAAATAAACCACTTTTCTTTTCTTTAACAATATGTGTATTGCGTTAATCAACCTCCAAATATTATATTACATATATCAACCTCCAATCATATTTCAGTAATTATGGGCATGGATGCATTCGTAGAATGTGAAGCGTAGCTTTGTTTTATATGTTAAAGTCAGGGATTTAACCTCAAAAACTCAAGTATCTCTCAAGGCTAACATTTGTTACGGATTAGGCAGAGAAAACTCCCTTGAAGTGGATGATCGTGTAGCAAAATTTGATTTTGTAAATTATACATGGCTCCGGCTTATTTTCTTATTTAATGGATTTTGCGCTTTGTATCGGAATTAGTTCGTGTTTATGAAATTGTATTTTTCCTTGAAAGGATTTTTTTTTTTTTGGTATTTTCTAGAAATGTAGAGGCTCATTAGAAAAAACTAGATTATGGTCTCTCTTCTCATTTTATATTCAACATTAGGGATGGCTCTGATTTAGGTTGAATTTAGCTAAAGAAAATAGCCAGGGTCATGAAAATGTCAAAATAAGGTAAAACTACACATCCAAATTACTTTGGTAGTTGAACATTGATGTAAGAGCATCCAGCTAAGAGCACCATGACTGGGTGTTGGTCTCTGCCAAGGTGGAAAGATCTATCAGTATTTGGTTTTCTTTATGTTTAATTGGTTAAAGCAAAATGTAGAGACTTGTTTCTTTTAATTTCATTATTAGTTAGGGAAACCTAGGAACAGTATAGTTAGTTAGGGTCATTGCCAACATTGTTTGTCTTTTATTGAGTAATTCATCTTATAATTGTTTCTTTCATTTAAGAACAAAAAAAAACACATCTATATCAATTGTAAATCCTGCAGTGCAAGAAGACCCGAATAAGTTAACAATTATGTAACTGAGAAAAGAAACAACTGAAGTGTAAGTGTGCACAGTTTAGGTAGTTGTAGGCAAACAGTACTAAAACTAAATGTAAATCATTCTGAAGGGGTTCAATGAGAGGAGAACAGTAATATAATATAGCAGCAGATGTTGTTCAAAAAACCTTGAATCTAAATCCATCTATAACAAGCAATCTATCCATTTCGTTTTTATTTCTATTAAATACTGAGTGTGACAAATTAAACAACAAGATGCATTCCTGTGTTTTTCTAGCAAACTTCTCCTAACAGGCAGAGACAGAGTTGTCAATATTTGAATGATGAACAGAAAGCAGATTATACTAAGGAACAAGGCAACAGAACCCAGCAATCAACACTAGTTCCAGAATCATGACACATATAACCACAGAAGCAGAAAGCAAACAGGACACAAATTCAGTGGAAATTCTCCACGACAGAGGTAGCCATTGTAACCAATATTTTTTTTATTTCCGTTACATAAAAATTAATGTTGGCACACAGTAACAAATAACAGTCCTCAAAAGTTTAAGACCAACAACTAGAAACTAGAACGACTTCCTGAGTGACAAACAGCAAAGTTAGGGTTCAAGACCCTATAGAACTATAGTGTTGCCGAGAAGAACAATAAAACTAATTAAAACCTATAGCCGAGACCATTGAATGCAAAATAGCAATCAGAGGAGCCAACCCTCTCATTTGCTAACCTATTGGCAAACTATATCAATAAGCAGAGAGGAAAGACTACAAATGGAGAATTCATAGTAGAGAACGACCCTAGCCATTCCACTGAAGGAGTTAGAGCCATGACTCGATCTGGAGCCAAACCCAACCTGCAACAAAAACAACAGAGGCAAGTCAATGAATGCTTACGAGAAACGAGAGTGTAAAGCAATAGCAGACAATGGAGGTGAAAGTGTTGGTTGCCCTTACCGAAGGATAGTTAGCGCCGGTGGCTCAAGCTCGAACCTAGGTCGTGAACACAAAAGGGAGCCCTGCTCACAAGGAGAAACCAACCTTAGCACCACCGAAAAGTTGAGAAAATAACCATAGCAAGGAGGAGAGGACATACCTTGTTGAAAATCGGTTGAAACCAAGCCCAGGGTCCATTGTGAATGTGACCTGGAAACCAAGAACATCGATAGCAAGTTAATCCAAAATGAAACCACAGTGAACAGTATAAAGATAGTTAAAAACAACAGAGACAACAGCGTCCATAGAGCAGAGTGTTAGCCATGCAAAAGAAACCACAACCAAAAGCAGACAAGGCACCATTACAGAGCAAGACACCATTGCATGCAAACCCTCTTCGCAGACTAGACCCTCACTGTAATCTCTTTGTGGAGCAAGAAACAAAAATGGTCGAATGCCAAAAGCCAAGGGTTTTGCTAACTTCAATGAGTGGGAAACAATAACTAAAGCGAGTACAACTAACCCATCGCCATTAAGAACTGCCATAAATGCCTCCAACAAATATCCATAAATATCTATTGAATAGAGTTTAATCATAAGTGTAATGATCCTGAATTGTCATTAATCACACATTGTTAATTACAACGCTGGAGTGGTATTATTAGTAATTATAAACCAAAGTACCTGCTGCTCCCATCATAGTGGTATCAGAGCGGGATTTAGAGTTTTCCCTCAGAAATGGAAGTTGGAAGGAAAGGACATGGAAGAGGTGCTTGAAGAGCAACAGACGAAGGATTGCGGGAGGAAATCAGGATCCTTACTGCCCATTTGGATGCGGTTGAAGCAGGAAGGAGAAGGGATCCAGAGGTAGGAGATGACAACAAAGAAGAAGCCATAGTGACAACAGGTGGATCAGATGAAGAAGGGCCAGAAATGAGATTATTGAGGTCGGTCCTATTGGCAAGTAGTAAGCCTAAACCAGAAATTCCAAATTATGATGGCAGCGTGTCCACAGAAGTTCTATTGGACTAGATCAGTGAACTGGACAAATATTTCGAGTGTGAAGAGGTCAGTGAAGATTGGAGAGTTAAGTTCACTGCAAAAAAGCTAAAGGGACACACAGCCCTATGGTGGGACAGTCTCCAAGCGGAGAGAAGGAGGATGAACAAGTTGCCGATAAAGAAATGGTCAAGGATGGTGGCCAAGTTGAAAGGCAGGTTTCTGCCCAAGGATTACCAAATTGCACTGCATCGACAAGTGTATAATTTGAAACAAAAAGGGATGACAGTAAGAGAGTACACTGAAGAATTCTACTGGGTAAATTTGAGAGCTGGTTATATAAAGGACACCCCGGAGAAAACAACCGGGTATGTAAATGGTTTGAGATTAGAAATATTAGATGAAATCAACATTCTTTCCCCGAAAAATATAGAAGAAGCATACTAGATTGCTACAAAGGTAGAGGAGAAGATGACTAGAAAACAAAATGCTAGGAGAGGATGGGGAACTGGCAGAGGAAGAGGATAGTCTTATGGCAGAGGGCGAACTGCCAGCAATAGTGAAGAAGGCAATAGTTCCAAAACTTCTGGGACAACAGAAAAAGGTGACAGCAGTAGAGGTGGTAGGCCATATCAGCGAGGAAGAGGAAATGGCCGAGGTAGAGGAGCTAACAATCAGTGCTACAGGTGTCATAAGTGGGGGCATAGATCTTTTGAGTGCCCTGAAGCGGAACAAGCTGGACAGATAGGTGCGTATGTCACATAGTCGGTGGAAGTGGAGGCACCTCCCCAAGAAGCAGAAAATGTGCCGGAAATGGGTGAAGCCTTAGTTTTGAACAAAGTGTTGCTGAAACCAGCCAAAGAAATCGTTGAACAAACTCAAAGGAAAGCATTGTTCCGGACAGTTTGTAAATCACATGGAAAATGTTGCAAGCTGATTATCAACAGTGGGAGCACGGATAATTTGGTTGCCACGGAGATGGTAGAGAAGTTGGGGTTGAAGTGGCTGAAGCACCCCACTCCTTACAAGGTATCATGGCTGTAAAAGGGCCATCAACTATTGGTGGATGAGCAATGCAAAGTGGAGTTCCATATCGGCAGATATAAGGATAAGGTCATTTGTGATATAATGTCGATGGATGTATGTCATATACTGCTAGGCAGACCATGGCAGTATGACAGGAAGGTAGTACATGACGGGAAGACAAACTGCTCTAAGTTTGTCAAAGATGGGATCAAGCACACACTTATGCTCATCAAAGAAGAAGAGACAATGGAAACAAGTGGGATGAGAGTGTTATTAATGGGTGGAAAACAATTTTTGAGGCAAATTGAAGACAGTGAAGTAAGTTAAATGCTGTTGTAAGAAGAGAAAAGATGGTGTTGTTACACACAAAGGTGTCAGATTTACCTGTGGAAATTCAGCAGATGCTGCAGGAATTCAGCGATATAGTAGTGGATGACTTACCAGATAAATTGCCTCCCAAGAGAAGTATAAGTCATCAAATTGACTTTATACCCGGAGCAAGTCTACCGAATAAGGAAGTGTATTGGATGAGCCCTAAAGACAATGAGGAGAATAGAAAACATGTGCAGGAATTGCTAGATAAAGGGCTGATAAGGGAAATTTTAAGTCGCTGCGCAGTTCTAACAGTTCTCGCTCCCAAGAAAGGAGGAGAATGGTGAATGTGCAGGGATTCGAGGGCCATAAACAAGATTACGATTCGGTATAGATTTCCACTACCACGGATGGACGACATGATGGATTGCTTGAGCGGGGCAGCATACTTCTCAAAAATTGATTTAAAGAGTGGGTATCATTAGATTCGAATCAGGGAAGGGGATGAGTGGAAGACAGCCTTCAAAACCAATGAAGGACTATATGAGTGGCTGGTAAAGCCATTCGGACTAAGTAATGCACCCAGTACTTTTATGCGACTGATGAATGAAATGCTGAAAGAATTCATTGGAAAGTTCGTAATAGTGTACCTGGATGATATATTAATTTTCAGCAAGACAGGGGAGGAACACTTTCGACATGTTCAAAGTGTGCTAGAAAAATTGCAACAGAATAAGATGCTGATAAATCTAAAAAAATTCACTTTTCTGCAAAAAAAGTTGGTTTATCTGGGTTTCGTGATTGCATAAAACGAGTTGAAGATGGACCCAGAAAAGATTGCAACAATTGTCAACTGGCCATCCCCAAAAAGTGTATTTGAGGTATGTAGTTTTCATGGGCTGGAAAGTTTTTACTGTAAATTTATAAGAAATTTCAGTGAAATCTATGCGCCTATGTTGGACACTATAAAGAAGGAAAGTCATCCTTTTCGTTAGACCAAGGGAACAGAAAGGAGTTTTCAGCTATTGAAGAGGAAGATCACAAAAAGACCGATCCTGAGATTGCCAGATTTTAAAAAGCTTTTTTAGGTTCGTTGTGATGCAAGTGGTACAACCATTGGAGCTGTACTTAGCCAAGAAGACAAACCCATTGTGTTTTTCAGTGAGAAGTTGAATGAAAGCAGGTAGAAGTATTCATCCTAGGACAAGGAATTCTATGCTGTCATCCAAGCATTGAAGCATTGGAGACACTATTTGCTAGGGAATGAGTTTGTTTTATTCTCGAATAATTCTACACTGCAATATGTGATACAACAACACAAATTGAATCACAAGCATGCTAAATGGGTTGAATATTTGCAAAGTTTCACCTTTGTGTTGAAACACATTAGCGGGCAGGCCAATAAGGTGGTGGATGCATTGAGCAGAAGAGCTTGCTTCTGCAGGAGAGTACGATACAAGTGCTGGGCTTTGAGCATTTGAAATACTTGTATCAAACTGACACGTATTTCAAAGAGGTTTATGAAGCCTGTCAAAATCCTTTGCTGAGAAACGATAGTTCTTGGTTGAACTATAACTTGCAGGAGAAGCTATTTTTTAAAGGGGGACAGTTATGCTGTTATGAAACAAGCTCATGAAAAGATAGAAAAGATAGATCAACGCCTTAGAATTCAGCCTCTTCGAGGGGGCAACCTCCTTTACATTACATAAATGAACAATTCTTGGATGATATAAATGACAAAACCTCCTTTCTATATATAGGAGTCTAAGGAGTCACAATATAATCCAGCCGACCTAACAATAATAATATAAAGCCACAAAAATAACAATAGAGGGATTCTATGGGGCACAGAAATAACAATATGGGGGTAATAGGGGCACAACAATATAAATAAGGGTTATAACTACAATAGTAATGGGGTAATCACTAGTATTATAGGGACCCAACATGCCCCTCTCCTTCAAAAAAGTGTTGTCCTCAACGCTTGAGTAGTTCTGGATACTTCTGCATAAAATTCTCATCCTCCCATGTGGAATCTTCAGCGGATAAGTTCTTCCACTTGATAAGATACTCTGAAATTGATCGATTTCGTAGCTGTCGAGTTCTTGTTTCTGTGACTGCTTCCGGTTCCAATATAATTTTTCCTTCCTCGTCAAGTTCTGGCAATATTGTTTGAATTGGGAGCTTGTCACCTATAACCTTCTTTAAACATGAAACATGGAAAACTGGGTGCAATCGAGAAGCTGCAGGAAGCTCCAATTTGTATGCCATAGTACCAATCTTTTGCAACACCTTGTACGGACCATAATACTTTGGTGATAATTTATTATCCTTCTTAGCTTGCTTTAGGGACATTTGCTTATATGGTTGTAGCCGTAGGAATACCCAATCACCTACATCAAAACTTCTTTCACTGCGATGTTGATCTGCCTGTTGTTTCATTCTATTTTGTGCCAACACGAGGTTATCCTTTAAGAGTTGGAGGACTTGTTGTTGATGTTCGATGTGATGTTCCACTGCTTGAACCTTAGAATTTTCTCTTAAATATGATGTGATGGATGGTGGTTGATACCCATAAAGTGCCATAAATGGGGTCATTTTTGTTGCTGTATGGAAGGAAGTGTTATACCACCATTCAGCCAGAGGCAACCATTTGACCCATTGTGTCTGTTTATCAGATACAAAGCAACGAAGATATCCTTCCAAACATTTGTTTACTATCTCAGTTTGCCCATCAGATTGAGGATGATAAGATGAGCTATGAGCTAACTGAGTACCAAGACAAGAAAATAATTCTGTCCAAAAATTTCCAGTGAAAATGGGATCTCTGTCACTTACAATAATCTTTGGGTTTCCATGTAGCTTTTGAACTGTTTCCATAAATGCAGTAGAAACTGTACTGGCTTTAAATGGATGTGATAATGCACAAAAGTGTGCATACTTGGTAAGTCTGTCAACTACCACCATGATGACACTCTTTCCCTCAGACTTGGGTAAACCTGTGATAAAATCCATTGAAACCTCCTCCCAACGTTGGCTTGGAATGGATAAAGGTTGTAATAGACCCGGTGTCTTAATTGTTTCAACTTTATTTTGCTGGCAAACCAAACATTCCGCCACAAACTTTTGAATATCTGATTTAAGGCCATCCCAAAAAAATTCCTTCTTAACCCTGTGGTAAGTTTTTAAAAATCCTGAGTGCCCTCCTAAGGGAGAAGTGTGCAATTCCATAAGAATCTTTTGTTTTAGCTGGGAATTCTTACAGAGGTATAAGCGATCTTTGTACCATAACGAATCATTTTGCCAGCTAAATGTATCAGAAGTACTGGAATCTTGTTGTAGCTTTCGAATAAGTGCCCACACTTCTTCGTCATTCTTCCATTCCTCCCTTGCTTCGTTTATCCAATCTGGTTGGATAATAGAAATGGCACACAACAATGCTTCCACATCCTCATCCTTTCTTGAGAGTGCATCTGCCACCACATTTTGCTTCCCTTTTTTGTAGATGATTTCAAAGTCATAACCCAACATCTTTGTGACCCACTTTTGTTGCTCTTCAGAGGATAATCTTTGTTCTAAAAAGTATTTAAGGCTATCATGATCCGTTTTTACCTTGAAGTGTCTTCCCATTAGGTAGGGTCGCCATTTCTTAAGTGCATGGAGTATTGCCAACATTTCCTTCTCATAAATAGCTTTGCTTAAAAACTTTCCCTTGATTGGACGACTTTCAAAAGCAATGGGTCTTTCATCTTGCATTAGAACAGCACCAATTCCATTTCCTGAAGCATCACATTCCACAATAAAGGTTTTTGTGAAGTCCGGTGTAGCTAAGACCGGTGCTTGGCACATTGCCTCTTTAAGATGTTCAAAGGCCTTTGTTGCTTCTTGAGTCCATGAAAATGAATCCTCTGTTAAGTTCATTAAGGCCTTTGTTGCTGTTCTTAGCTGACCAAATCTTCAATAATTCTGTCATATTGCAGGTGCTGCTATTCTCCCATAATTCTTTACAAACTTGCGATAATACCCTGTCAACCCAAGAAATCCTCGCAGATGCTTTATGGATGTGGGGATTTTCCATTCCTTAATGGCTTTAATTTTGCTAGGGTCTACCTTAACTCCTTCATGAGATACAATATGACCCAAATATTCCACCTCCTGGACTCCAAAGAAACATTTGGATCTTTTTGCATATAATTGTTTCTCCTCCAATAGTTGTAGCACCCTGTCAACATGTTCAACATGATCCTTCCAAGACTTGTTGTAGATTAGTATATCATCAAAAAATACTAACACAAATTTTCTAAGGAATGGTTTGAAAATTGAATTCATCAAACCTTGAAATGTTGAAGGTGCATTGGTAAGGCCAAAAGGCATGACCAAAAATTCATAATGACCCTCATGAGTTCTAAATGCCGTTTTCGGAATGTCTTCAATCTTCATTCTGATTTGATGATATCCCGAACGAAGATCCAACTTGGTGAAGTAAATTGATCCATGCAATTCATCCAGTAATTCATCAATGACAGGAATGGGGAACTTATCTTTAATAGTGAGCTTGTTGAGCTCCCTATAATCCGGACACATGCGCCATGATCCATCCTTCTTGTGCACCAATACTACTGGAGCTGAGAAAGAACTTTGACTCGGTTGAATTATACCAGCCTCTAGCATTTCTGCAACCATACGTTCAATTTCACTTTTTTGGACATAGGGATATCTGTACGGCCTGATGTTTGGAGGAACACTTCCTGGAATCAGATGAATAGCATGATCATGATCACGCATAGGTGGGAGACCTTTTGGAGTCTCAAATACCTTGGAATGATTGTCCAGGACTTTTTGGAGATCTGGAGAAATAGATGATTCCAATGTGGAAACATCTAGCGAACATAATTGTGCAATTACACCTCTTTGCTCCTTTTTTAGAAGCTTTGTCATGCCATTAGAGCTGATTATCTTTCCTGGTTTCCCTGCAATACCCCTTAATTCAACTTCCTTTCCTTCCGTAGAAAATTTGATGAAAAGTTCTTGAAAATTAAAAGCTATTGTACCCAAGGATTGTAGCCATTGGACTCCTAGTACAACATCAGCACCTCCCATTGGAATGGAAAGCATTGGGCTAGTCAATACATATTCTCCCATGGATAGCTTGATATTATGGCACTTTCCAGAGCAATTTATTGTTCCTCCATTTGCAATCATCACTTGACACTCTGGTGCTGGATATAGGAAGCAATTCAATTCTTTTGCTACCCTACAATGAATAAAATTGTGGGTGCTTCCTGAATCAATCAACACTATTACCTTTTTCTTCTTGATTTGTCCTTCTATCTTGATGGTTTGAGGAGTGGTAATTCCCGCCAATGCATTACAAGATATGGTCGGATTTATTTTTTCTTCATCTAGGCTTTGTTCCTGGAGTATATCTTCTTCTTTTGACCTTTCTTGCTCCTTTTCTTCTTCCTCTTCACAATCTATGTAGAATAATTTCTTCTCAGCACACTTATGACCTTTAGTGTATTTGCTATCACAACTGTAACAAAGCCCTTTTGCTCTTTTTTCTTCCAATTGTTGTGGTGTCAACCTTATAGGTTGTGGAAGACTAGGGGCAACAACACTTCCGTCTTTATAGTTGTGAGTGGTATGCTTCCTGGTTGCCATAATTTTGCTTTCCATTTTTCTTGCTAACCTGAATGCCTTCTCTAATGAATCAGGTTCCCAAAGGCGAACATCATGTTGGATATTATCCTTTAAAGACCCTATGAACACATCAATCCTATGCTCCTCTGGAATATCTTTTACCCTTATGTTCAATTTTTGGAACTCCTCAATGTGCTCCATTACTGAACCCTTTTGTTTGAGACTTATCAATTGGCTAAAAAAAGTGTTGCTTTTTGTATCTCATAATGTGCTATCAATTCTTCCGTAAAAATTGCCCAAGTGATAAATTGTTTACGAGAGCAAAGCCATTGATACCATACAAACTGATTTGGTTCCAAATATACAGTTGCCATACGTACCTTTTGTGCGTTTTGCACATTATTGAGATCGAAGAATTGCTCCATCTGTAATATCCATGTGGCGGGATCCTTGCCATCAAACTTCCTCATATCGATTTTTGGAATATGGTGATTCTTCGATCCAACATTAGCATCTATGGAATCATGATTAACATTTCTTTTGTTCTCATCATGAGTTTCCTTTACTACCTTTTCACCATTAGTGACCCTTTCTTGTAGCAACTTCTTCAATTCTTCCATGTCTGTCTTCAAATCTATCTTCAAATCATCCATCTTAGCTTCATGCCCTTTATCTTAGATTCCACGCCATTTATCTTAGATTCCACGCCACTTATCTTAGCTTCTGTTAGCTTTTGTGAGCGTGACATTTGTTGCACTTGTTCTTGTAATTTTGATATATCATGTAGCATTTCTTCCTCTTCTTCATGAGTCATGCTAGAGCTTTCAGGTTCCTTACTAGGTGTTTGCATTTTCTTTCCTCGGGGCATCAGTTACCGATAATAATGCTTTACTATGCCCTTTGAATTCCGTTAAACCAAGCTTACACAAAAATTTAAAAAAAAACTACACACCTTTTTTCACTTTATAGAAGCCTGATATTGAATCTGATGTATCTCTGTAATTTCAGATCATCCAGTTCTGAAATTCCTACCTGTAGTAGCCTTCTGTGTCCTCTTTCCAATGCCACAAGTCTGAGCCAAATTGGATTCTCCAAGGAAGAGTTATGTGAAATCTCCCACAGTGACTTGCTTTTAGACTGGTTCAGTAGAGCGAACTTGTACGACGTGCCACGAGTCACTGTTTCAACCTTTGAATCTGAAACACACATACAAGAAACTACAGTCCGTCCTCTTTCTGTACCTTCTTACGAAATTTCAATCCGATCCCCAGAGAGAAAGTTATGACGATTTTCCCCAGGTCACCTGTTTTGAATGTAATTCAGGAGTCTGCAAAAAGACCAACTTCCTCAGATCATATCTCCGCAAATATCGGGCAAAAAGCTCTGAAATTCGGACCCAAGGTTCAGCGCGATTTCTTCTCAAATGGGTTTTTTTTACGACTTCTGAAACGTCACAAAAAAAAAGTTATAGCGAAAATGCCACGATGACCTGTTTGGAGCAGCGAAACCCTAGAATCCAAAGCTCTGATACCAAATGTTATGAAACCAGCTCAAGAAAAGATAGAAAAGATAGATCAACGCCTTAGAATTCAGCCTCTTCGAGGGGGCAACCTCCTTTACATTACATAAATGAACAATTCTTGGATGATACAAATGACAAAACCTCCTTTCTATATATAGGAGTCTAAGGAGTCACAATATAATCCAGCCGACCTAACAATAATAATATAAAGCCACAAAAATAACAATAGAGGGTTTCTATGGGGCACAGAAATAACAATATGGGGGTATTAGGGGCACAACAATATAAATAAGGGGTATAACTACAATAGTAATGGGGTAATCACTAGTATTATAGGGACCCAACATATGCATTCTTGACTATTCAATGGGAGAGAATATCATTTGGGAGAAGCACAGTGGAGGTCTAGCCAGACATTTTGGCATAGACAAGACATTAGAGTAGCTCAACCATTTTTATTTTTGGCCAAGAATGTGAAGGGATGTGTAGAGATTTTTGACTAGATGTAAAGTGTGTCAGTGGGCGAAAGGACACAATCAGAATACGAGGCTCTACACGCCATTGTCCATTCCAAGTAGACCATGGGGCTTAGTCAGCTTGGACTTCGTCTTGGGTCTACCAATGATGCGGCGGGGTTATGATTTGGTGATGGTAGTAGTAGACTAGTTTTCAAATATGGCACATTTAATCCCTTGTAGAAAAACCAACGATGCCACTCACGTGGCCCACTTGTTCTTTACAGAGATCGTTAAGCTACACGGTCTACCTAAGTCCATTCTCTATGACATGGATGTGAAGTTTACAGGGAACTTTTGGCGCACCTTGCGGAAGAAGATGGACACGCAGTTAAGTTTCAGCTCTTCTTATCACCCTCAGACCGATAGATAAACAGAGGTGGTAAACAGGAGTCTAGGAAATTTGCTACGAAGTTTGATCGGTGAAAATTCGCGAACGTGGGATGGGGTGCTTGCCCAAGCGGAGTTCGCTTATAATGACTCGCCCAACCGCAGCACAGGTTATAGTCCTTTTTAGATCTTATATGGCATGCATCCTCACGGAGTGCATGAAGTGCGAGATCTAGGACAGTAGGAAATATGGAGTGTTGATGGGGAAGATTTCACTAAAGTGATGAATGATTTACACGAGCAAGTGAAAATAAAATTGTAGGACAACAGTCGAAAATATAAGCAGCGAGCAGATTTGAAACGAAGAGAGGTGTATTTTAATGTGGGGGATGAAGTCCTCACGCATTTGCACAAGGAGCGTTTTCCTAGAGGCGCATATAACAAGCTGAAGTACAAAAAGATAGGCCCCTGCAAAGTTCTCTGGAAATTTTCAGCGAATGCTTATGAAATATAGCTGCCACCAGGAATAGACATCTCGCCCATGTTTAATGTCGCAGACATGTTTCCATTCACTGTTGATCCAGAGGAAAATAGTATAGCACGGCCTACACGGGACACACAGGATTGAAGTGAGACTTGGATGAGACAAATGCCTTATGTTCAGCCCCTTGAGATCGAGAGGATCCTCGACACTCAGGTGGCCAAGCGAAATTGGCGGAAAGAATATCTGCAATATCTAGTCAAGTGGAAGAACCATCCTATTGAGGACAATTCGTGGCTTAACCCCAGACAGATAGAGCAGGCGGGTTATTCAGTCGACAAGCTCATGGACCGGAGTCATGAATTCTTCTTACCCTCGGAGCCTGATGCAGGAGCATCCAGCTAAGGGCACCATGGCTAGGTGTTGGTCTCCGCTAAGGTGGAAAGGTTTATCAGTATTTGGTTTTTCTTTATGTTTAATTGGTCAAAGCATAATGTAGAGACTTGTTTCTTTTAATTTCATTATTAGTTAGGGAAACCTAGGAACAGTATAGTTAGTTAGGGTCATTGCCAACATTGTGTATCTTTTATTGAGTAATTCACCTTATAACTGTTTCTTTCATTTAAGAACAAAAAAAACACATCTATATCAATTGTAAATCTTGCAGTGCAAGAAGACCCGAATAAGTTAATAATTATGTAACTGAAAATAAATAAATACATAAATAAATAAACAACAACAACAACAACTGAAGCGTAACTGTGGAAAAACAGTATAAAAACTAAATGTAAATCATTATGAAGGGGTTCGACGAGAAGAGAACAGTAATATAATATAACAGCAAATGTTGTTAAAAAAACCCTGAATCTGAATCCATCTTTAACAAGCAATCTATCCATTTCATTTTTCTTTCTATTAAATACTGAGTGTGACAAATTAAACAACGAGATGCATTCCTGTGTTTTTCTACCAAACTTCTCCTAACAGGCAGAGACAGAGTTGTCAATATTCGAACAATGAATAGAAAGCAGATTATACCAAGGAACAAGGCAACGGAACCCAGCAATCAACACCAATTCCAGAATCACAGTGCATACAACCACGGAAGCAAAAAACAAACAAGACGCGAATTCAGTGGAAATTCTCCACGACAGAGGTAGCCATTTTAATCAATATTTTTTTTATTTCCATTACATAAAAATTAATGCTGGCACATAGTAACAAATAACAGTCCTCAAAAGTATAAGACCAGAAACTAGAGACCAGAACGACTTCCTCAGTGACAAAGAGCAAAGTTAGGGTTCGAGACCTTGTAGAACTATAGTGTTGCTGAGAAGAACAATAAACTAATTACAAGCTGTAGCCAAGGCCATTTAATGCAAAATAGCAGTCAAAGGAGCCAACCCTCTCATCTGCTAACCTATTGGCAAACTATACTAATAAGCAGAGAGGAAAGACTACAAATGTAGAATTCATAGGAGAGAACGACACTACCCATTCCACTGACGGAGTCCGAGCCACAACTCGATCCGAAGCCAAACCCAACCTGCAACAAAACCAACAGAGGCAAGTCAGTGAACTCTTACGAGAAACAAGAGTGTAAAGCAATAGTAGATAGTGGAGGCGAAAGTGTTGATTTCCCTTACCGAAGGATAGTTAGCGTCGGTGGCTCAAGCTCAAACCTGGGTCGTGAACACAAAAGGGAGCCCTGCTCACAATCGAGCCATAGACACAACATCCACACTGTCCTCTCCCATAAACAATTATGAATTAATCGATGAGATCCAGATTTGGTGGATGCCACACTACGTTCTTGTAAAAGGAAGGTAAGAGAAGGACCTCCAGCCAAAGGAGACAACGAAGGGTCACGCCGTTAGCTATGTAATCCAGTAGGGACTTAACATAATTTCTTTTGGCAACATTCGTTCACATTATTTCTTCATTGACAGATTGCTTCTCGCTGGCTTTCTTTTAGGATTTGCAAACCCATAGGGATAGACAAAATAAACATAATCCTTAAACTCGAGCCTAAGTTAAAGATGAATGTTGCTTGAAGCCATTGACTGGTAGAAGAGGTGAGGACTCACTTGCTGGCGGGTTGGGAAGGACGACGCTTCTTCTTGGGTTTTGGACGATGAGTCCAATGGATTCGATTCTCCCTTCCCTAATTCCATAAAACCCCTTAGTAATAAGTAGTCAACATTCCAAGAAACAAGGGAAATTTGTCCCCGACATTTTTATGATTACAAAAAAAATTACCTTCTATTTCCAACGTTTTGCTCTGAACTTGAACATTTCAAGAAACAAGGGAAATTTGTCCATAAACAATTTCGACATTTGATTGCTCTGTGTCCTACAATGGAGAGGACATTTCCCATTATTTAGTGTTTTCCTTAGGGACAAATAGTTCCGTGATTATTTTTTTTCAAGTAGCATTTTACCTTTCAATTATCTTTCAAACATACATGTTTCACTTCTTTGTTTAGATTTTCATTTATATAGACGATATTCTCTGTTATTTTTAGCTATTCTTAGACGACGAAAAAATTAGTTATCGATTTAAACCATCGTACTGCTCCTAAAAATGAACCTGCATATTACTCCTCATAATAATAATAATAATAATAAAAATAAATAAATATTATGAACTATTTTATGGGCTATTTATGTGTTGTATGTGAACGATTTTATAAGTATTTTAATTTTGATATTTATGCATGATTTGGATGGATTATATATTATATTATTTTTTAATTTATTATATATTGTATTTTTTGGTGAGAATAATTGTGTATGGTTGTTAATAAATAAAGGTTAATTTATTATTATTATTATTATTTAAAATAAATTATTTCATTTAAAATGAGATAGTCTAAAAAGACAGATTTTCACTCGTTAAATATCTCCCAAAAAAAAAAAACTCTTAAAACAACAAAAATAATATTAAAACAATGCTCTTGATCCATATAAGATTTCAAGTTATTTGGTTTTGAATTACGATTCAATTTAAACTAATTTATTTTTATTTAAATAAATATTTTAAAAAAAACACAAAATTAACTTGCATTTAAATTTTGATTGGGAATAAAAGCACAGCGGAAAGAAAATAGGAAATGGTTTTTTTTCATGAAAATGGATTTAGTAAAATTAGTTGTCATAGCCAAGCATAAAACAAATATTTTGAGGAGACTTACCAGATAAAGAAAGGATATTTGAACTTAGTCATTTTAAGTTACGACACGAAGAAAGTGAGTAAGCAGACAACTAATGCGACCACAACACAACCGTGCGTGATCAGCCCATGAAGCCCACACAGCAACCAGACTCCAAAAAGAGTCATCTCGCGATCATCTCATTAACCTCACACATCATCACTACACAATTATCCCAACTACAACGCGAAACGCACCATTAATGGGAGGAAAGTAGAGCACACCTATACGAGAAGCAACCCGCCCAGCACACCTAAAATTATGATTACTTTGCTTGAACTCTTTCTATTTGACCCGTTCATCTGCTTCCCTGGCGGATAAGCCCCCGGTGTAACAGCTGGCGACTGTGTGTGCCGCTTCGTTGGTGCAATAGCTGGCCCTTTTGCCGTGGATGGAGATGGAGGCAAAATCGAGTTAAAGAAAGGATACATTTCATAATGGGCATTGCAGCTTTTGCTCAAAACTGTAGCTCCTGCGCTTCCAGGAATTCTTGATAAAATAAAATTGATTGTGGTTAAGAGACATGTTTTGCATTGGATACTCGATATATCTCTCGTGCACTGCACCACACCGTAAATCCTTCGAGACAGGGAGTCTGTACTTGTTCCCGAAGCATATAACTTAGATCCAGACGCTGCTTCACCTGACAAATTGGTTAATAGGCTCTCAACAGCCGCGTTAAAAACATCGGGGGTGGACATATTACTTCGATTATAATTATACCATCCACCAGTAGACATTTGTCCGAAGAAATCATATTTTTCATAACGTAAGAAGTGTTGGGTATTTTTAAATGGAGAAAATACCAAAACCAAATAAAAATTCACCACAGAGCCAATGCTCTGTTTACTCTGTCCAAGATCTTTTGACAAGGAACCTCTTAAAACCAAAATGACTCAGATGACACCATTACACAGTCACAAAGCATTTCTATTAATTAAAAACAAACATTCTGTTACATATTTCTTCCTCTGTGCAAAGAGGGAATAAAAAAAACTTTGTTGCTCTCACAGATTTTCCACTGCTGTGGATATTACATAAATTGTCCTCTGTTCTTCAATGGCTAAAAAAAAAACATTACAGCCCCTGTTTCTTTTGGAAATCTCGCACTGCTGTGCACCAAAAAAAAATTACACGCAATGCTGTGCGCAGCCACCATACATACCACACACACAAAAAAAATTTACACTAAACTTCTACTCCACACTCATCTTACATAACACAGATATGAAAACATAAAAAAATATCGTATGCATGCCCATAACTATATTAAAGGGCTTCACCTAAATCTACATAAAATATATATAAAGAAAAACATATGGGATGTATGCCCATCACCAAAATTAAAGCCTCCACCTAAAAACTACGTAAAACATTAAAAACACTGAATTCCTATTTCCCTTCTCGGCGGTCAATGCAAAAGTCTTTCACTCCACGCAAGATGTGATTTGACGCAGGTGGAATGCACATTCAGGAAGTCGACAGCGGAGATCGCGCGCCCTGATCACTTGGCTGATCCAACGAGGTTCGCACACCAACCTCGCGCAAACAGAACGAACTTTAACGTCCGGGGAAAGCGGTTTTGGGCATCGTACAAGAGACGCGTGGCGGAGTGTGAATGTGTTCGAAGCCTCCGCTACGGATACCGCCTTCAGTGAATGGTGGTGCGGGGAGACCGGGTGGTTTTCCAAAAGACCACCGCGCGGCGTAAAATTACAATTTTAACACTCCCCTTTAATTTTAACAGCCGTGCGTTCGGTCATTCCCAAACACTTTCTCAAAAATTCGAAACTCGTCTAAACCAGTGGCTTTGTCAAGATGTCTGCAACCTGTTCTTGAGTCCTGCAATGTTCGAGGACAATTTCTCCATTGTTCACTAATTCTCTGATGTAGTGAAACCTTGTATCAATGTGTTTCGTTCTCTTATGAAACACTGAATTCTTTGACAAAGCAATAAGCGAGCTATTGTCACAAAAGACCACTGTTGCTTTTGCCTGCTCTTGGCCTAAGCTTCTCAACATCCTTCTCATCCATACTTCCTGACAAGCTGCTGCTGTCGCTGCCACATATTCTGCCTCTGCGGTAGATAATGCTACAATGGACTGCTTCTTAGAAGCCCATGAGACGGCTCCTGAACCCATATTAAAAACATAACCGGAGGTGCTCTTCTGATCATCTACACTTCCAGCCCAATCGCTATCTGTGTACCCAACCAAATCTGAATGTTCTGAGGCATGATATAGAATTCCAAACATTTTGGTACCTTTGACATACCTCAAAATTCTCTTTGCTGCCTGCCAATGTGCCTCCTTCGGCCTCTCCATGAACCTGGAAATTAAACTAACAGCATACATTAAATCAGGCCTAGTTGCTGTTAAATACATAAGGCTGCCCACAATGCTTTTGTATAGGCTAGGATCAAAATCCTTGCTGCTGTCCTCTCTGTTGAGCTTTAATCCCATCACTGTGGGAGTGATGGCTGCCTTGCATTCTTGCATGTTAAATCTGCCCAAAACTTGATTTACATATCTTGCTTGAGATATAAAAATTCCTTTTTCATTTTGATCTACTTCTATGCCTAAGAAGTATCTCAACAAACCCATGTCAGTCATTTCAAATTCATCCTTCATGACTGATTTAAAATTCTCAATAAGATAAATATCATTTCCAGTGAAAATAACATCATCTACATACAAGACAACAATTAAAATTTTACCATCCTTTTCCTTGATGTAGACTGTGGGTTCTCCTTCACATTTGTCAAATTCATTCTCCAAGAGATATGAATCTATCCTGCTGTACCATGCTCTTGGCGCTTGCTTCAGCCCATAAAGAGCTTTCTTCAATTTGCACACTTTGTGCTCTTCACCTTTCTTCTCATATCCGAGAGGCCGTTCAATGTACACCTCTTCTTTTAACACTCCATTTAGGAATGCTGATTTCACATCCATTTGGTAGACTTTCCATTTGTTTTGAGCTGCTATGGACAACACTGCTCTCACGGTTTCCATTCTTGCAACCGGTGCGAAAGTCTCCTCATAATCTCTCCCATACTGCTGCTTGTAGCCTTTGACAACCAGCCTTGCTTTATGCCTTTCAATCTTGCCTTCAGCATTGCTCTTGGTCTTGTAGACCCATTTCACACCAATGACTTCTTTGCCTTTTGGTAACTCAACCAAATCCCATGTTTTGTTTCTCTCTATGGCATTGATTTCCTCATCCATAGCTTCTATCCATTTCCTATCTTTAATTGCATCCTCGAAATGAATAGGATCATCAACATGACAATACAAGGCAAATAAGGAATTCATTCCTTCTTCATAAATTTCACTTAGATTTCTAAACTTCTTACCTCGTTCACTTGGTGTGCAAGTGCTTGAAGATGCACTTGAGTTTCCTCCTTGTGGTGTGCTTGGAGAAGCACTCTCATTGATCCTCAATGGTGTTCCTTGCAGTCCTTGTGTTGGTGCTGCTGTTTGGGGATTCATTTCAGCCACTTCCTCTTCATCTTCATCATGAGACAAACAGATTTTAATGTTCACTGTTTTCTCTATGCTTCCATCCCAAGCTTCCTCTTCAATGAATTGAACATCCCTGCTGACAAAGAACTTCTTGGTAGATGGGATATACAACTTGTAGGCTTTGGATTCCTCACTGTATCCAATGAAAATACATTTCTCTCCTTTGCTGTCCAACTTCCTCCTTAGCTAATCTGGAATGTGTGCATAGGCCACACACCCAAAAACTCTCATGTGGGTGACTCCTTGCTTTCTCCCACTCCATGTCTCTTCTAGCACTTTGTTCATGACTGCTTTTGTAGGACACCTGTTCAAAATATAAACTGCACAATGTACAGCTTCAGCCCAATACTCATTTGGCAAATGCTTTGCCTTCAACATGCTCCTTGCCATCTCCATGATGGTTCTGTTCTTCCTTTCAGCAACTCCATTTTGCTGTGGGGTGTACTGAGTTGTAAACTGTTTATGAATTCCATTTTCTCTACAAAACTTTAGGAATTCATTGGAGATATACTCACCTCCTCTATCAGTTCTCAAAACCTTAATGTGCAGCCCGCTTTGGTTCTCCACAAGTGCTTTGAAATTTTGGAATTTCTCAAACACTTCACTTTTGTTTTTAAGGAAATATATCCAAGTCTTTCTTGTAAAATCATCAATGAATGTTAAGAAATATAGGCTGCCTGCTAATGATGGAGCTTGCATTGGTCCACACAAATCTGAGTGGATAATCTCTAAGGGTGCCTTTGCCCTTATGCTCTTACCTGATGGAAAACTTTCTCTATGTTGTTTTCCCAATATGCAACCTTCACAAAGGCTGTCAGGCTTCTCTATCAATGGTAATCCTCTTACCATTCCTTTTCTTCTCAATAAGTTTATACCTCCAAAATTTAGATGCCCGAATCTCAAGTGCCATAACCAATTTTCATCCTTTGGCACGCTTTGGAAGGCCTCTTGGGTGACTGCTGCCATTTCCCTTTTGTTCTTCATGTCTGCCCTGATCTGAAGAGGGAACATCCTATTCCTTGTCATCTTCACTTCAGCAATGCATCTTTTGCTGGGTGGTATGTCCTTGATGGTGCACACATCATTTACAAAGTAAACATTGTAACCCTTTTGGATAAGTTGTCCAACACTCAATAGGTTACATCTCATTCCGGGGACATAGTAGACATCTGTTATGGTTTTCCTTTCTCCTTGTTTTGTAAATATTTTTACCTCCCCTTTTCCCATAACAGACACTTTACTATCAGTTCCTAGTGTGACCTCTGATTTCAAATTCTGATTTAAGGCTGAAAAGAGGGCTATATTCCCTGTCATATGGTTGCTACAACCTGAGTCTAAAAACCATATGTCCTCACTATGTGTTTCAGCCATGTTACAAGCTAACAGGACATTTTCTTGACTGTTGTTTTCTCTTGTAACATTTGCATTTTGTCTGATGTTCATATCATGCTGTTTCTTTCTACAATCACTAGCATAATGTCCATACTTTTTTCAATAATAGCATTGAACATTAGATTTATCATACCTTTGTCCTTGAGCCTGATATTGATCTCTTTGTTGGCTACTGCCTTGACCTTGGTTCTGATTTGGATTGCTGCCTCTTCCTTGTGCATTTGATGGGCTGTTCCTTCCACCTCTGTTCTGGCTTCTGCCTCTTCCTCTACGGTTTCCTCTTCCTTGACTTCTTCCTCTTCCAAAGGACATCTGGGTCTTGAAGGCTTGCTCAAGAGATGAGTTTTCATTCCTACTCAACCTCTGCTCATGAGTTATCAGTGATGCATGTAGCTCATCAACTGAATAGTTTGAGAGATCCTTTGTCTCTTCAATGGTGGTGACTATGGCATCAAACCTTGAAGGTAAGACCCTCAATATTTTCTCCACAATCCTTCTGTCTTCAATGGTTTCTCCATGAGTTCTCATTTGTGTGATTACACCAATCACATGAGTGAAGAATGAGTCAATGTTATCTGACTCCTTCATGTACAGATTCTCAAAATCCTTCCTCAGCAATTGTAGTTTTGCTGTCTTCACTCTCTCCATGCCTTGATAGGCTGTCTTAAGGGTTTCCCATGCTTCATTAGATGTCTTAGCTGCTGCTAACCTTGGAAACACACTCTGGTCTACTGCTAGATACAACAACATACGGGCTTTTGAATCCTTCTTCCTATTGCTCTTCAGCAAATCTCTCTCTGCTGGAGTTAATATATTAAACTCAGTTTCATCTGCTGTTTGTTCAAAACCTTCATCAACTATTTCCCATAAGTCTTGGGAGGCAAACAGGGTTGTCATAGTTATTGACCAGTAGTCATAGTTCTTCCCATTAAACTGTGGGAGCTGGGTGTTAAACAAACCCATACCAGTGCTTGTGCTAGCCATTCCTTGACTGTGTATTTTAAAAAAAACTGACTGTCTCTTCAATAACAAACAAGATAGCTATGAAGAATACCTGAATCCCTCGTTGTCTGAGTCTTCTGTCTGCCTGAGAAGTTTTGCTGCAGCTTCAAACCTTCTCCCTTCAGCTTCTTTAACTTCTTTAAAGACCCTGAGCCAGCTCTGATACCACTGTTGGGTATTTTTAAATGGAGAAAATACCAAAACCAAATAAAAATTCACCACAGAGCCAATGCTTTGTTTACTCTGTCCAATATCTTTTGACAGGAAACCTCTTAAAACCAAAATGACTCAGATGACACCATTACACAGTCACAAAGCATTTCTATTAATTAAAAACAAACATTCTGTTACATATTTCTTCCTCTGTGCAAAGAGGGAATAAAAAAAACTTTGCTGCTCTCACAGATTTTCCACTACTGTGGATATTACATAAATTGTCCTCTGTTCTTCAATGGCTAAAAACAAAACATTACAACCCCTGTTTCTTTTGGAAATCTCGCACTGCTGTGCACCAAAAAAAAATTACACGCACTGCTGTGCGCAGCCACCATACATACCACACACACAAAAAAAATTTACACTAAACTTCTACTCCACACTCATCTTACATAACACATATATGAAAACATAAAAAAATATCGTATGCATGCCCATAACTATATTAAAGGGCTTCACCTAAATCTACATAAAACATATATAAAGAAAAACATATGGGACGTATTCCCATCACCAAAATTAAAGCCTCCACCTAAAAACTACGTAAAACATTAAAAACATTGAATTCCCTTCTCGGCGGTCAATGCAAAAGTCTTTCACTCCACGCAAGATGTGATTTGATGCAGGTGGAATGCACATTCGGGAAATCGACGGCGGAGATCGCGCGCCCTGATCACTTGGCTGATCCAACGAGGTTCGCACACCAACCTCGCGCAAACAGAACGAACTTTAACGTCCGGGGAAAGCGGTTTTGGGCATCGTACAAGAGACGCGTGGTGGAGTGTGAATGTGTTCGGAGCCTCCGCTACGGATACCGCCTTCAGCGAATGGTGGTGCGGGGAGACCGGGTGGTTTTCCAAAAGACCACCGCGCGGCGTAAAATTACAATTTTAACAAGAAGCAGCCATCCAACAAAATTAAACCACCGCCGGTATTCCCACACTTGTGCCGAATTGTAGTGACTGCTCTATGGGAGCAGTTGCGGCACTGTTCGGCTGTTGTGTCCCTGGAACATTGTAGGAGGCCATATATTTGGCCATCCACACAAGTGTTAAAACCAGTTTGGGAGGTGTGTTGAACAAGACTATTAAAGACTGTATTCAGATTGCTGTCTAACGTACTACCGTGCGTATAGTTGAAGTCGAAGAAGCACACAGTGTGTGGAACCTGGAGTGCATCGGCAGGAAAAGCAATGAGTATGAGGAGAAGTAGGACGATGTAGAAGAGCCTAATAATTTGCCCCATCACGAAGAATACCTTCGTCGGAAGTAGAATTCTGGTGGTCACTGAACAAAGAAAGGAGACTCTGCAGGGGATGCCAACGTTGTTCCTGCAATTCTGTATATATAGATTTGAATAATTGATTTGCATATTCTATATATAAGAATGAGAACAAGCTTCGAAGTTTTAGGCACATTGTGAACCAAGGAAAAAAATAACCCACGAGAGTCAATTCATGTCCGATACGAACCTTTTTGATATTTTGTGGGGTGTGGAGCGGGTATAACGGGATTCCACTTGACCACATTCACGTTTAAGATAAAAAGGCCAAAAAGTCCGTTGGTATTTCGCGCTATATGTATTCATGGTTCTCTTTCCTTGAATGCCAGCGTTACTTTGACTTTGACTCCAGTTTGGTTCAACAAATAAAATTTTAAGATTTTATTGGTTCTCTTTCCCGTGTGAATGCCAGCGTTACTTTGACTTCGACTCCAGTTTGGTTCAACAAATAAAATTTTATAATTTTAAGATTTTATTAATTACGTTTGTGAACACCACTGGTGTATACAAACTTAGCTGATTTTGTTTTCTTAAAGGCGTAGTGCAACAAACAAACCAGGTAATTTATTGGATCTTTTTTCAATAATCCAAGATCATCTTTCTCTCTCTCTTTTTATATATATATATATATATATATATTTTATTAAGTTTATCTTTTTTTATAAAGCTAAGGTAGAGTTGAGATTTTTGTGATCCATGTCAAGATTAAGATAAGATAATTTTTCGGCTTAAATCACATAATGGTATATTTATTGACATGTTTCGAATCAACCAGTGTGGTTCATCATCAAGACAAATGCGTCTACAAATATACTATCAATGGTTCATCCTCAGGACAAATGCCTCAACAAATATACTATCATGTGATTTACGCCGAAAAATTCTCTTAAGATTAAGATTATTATTACTAGTGAGTATCTCACATATCTAATTACTATACAAAAAGATAATTACTCTTAGGGTTAATATACCTATCATTACGCATACTTATTATTACTATATAAGTTATAATATAATATACTTTGTATATTAATATATAGAGATATAATAGGGATATATATTAATGATGTGCTATATATTATAGATATTATAATACCTTATATAATATATTAATATATTATATATTATATATCATATTAATAATTGGATCATATTATATTATAATAATATATAGTTATTATCGGTATATTAATTATATCTAATAGATACTAATAATATAGCTTAATGGTATTAGGTTATAGTAATTAGTCTCCATCTGATTTTTAGATCCTTTAGAAAAAGTTTTCCAAACTTTTTCTAGGAAATTTTAGTGACAATAACTAGAGCATAGGAATTACACACAAAGCATGTTGATAGGTCCTTGCGAATGTAGAGGGAAAGAAACTTATTCATGAGGCACTCAAAATGTACTTTTGAGGCTCTTGAGTTTCAATACAAACTTTATGATGGTGTATGGGTTAATCCCAAGAAAGTTGTAGCTATGTAACACTTTCCCTATCTTGAAAAATGACAAACTTATGTGAATTCTTTGGAATTTCAAATCCATAGTCTACAAAGCCTAACTATGCTAAGAAAAGCCTCCTATCTGCACCATATCAAACCCAAAAGTTGGACAGTTAACATGGTGGCCCTGGGTCTTTTTTATTGGGCTTGAGTTATAGGAGCTTCATTTAGCCCATGTTGTCCTCATTTACTCCCCTTACTCATATACAGACTCTAACACCCATTATTATTGTGTAAATTTTGCATTTATTGAACTAAAATTCAAATATACCCTGTAAAATTCATGTGTAGTTATTTTAGTACTAGATCACAAAACTTGATATTGTGAATATTGAAAGAGAGATTGGGTATCTTTCCTAACTATAATCAATTACTTAAGTGTACTAGATGGTTTTCAGAACTTCCCAATAGTGTTGATATGAAACTAAAGGCATTGAGATCTAACTATGGTGCTCAAAACCTCCTAGTCGCACACATATCCCCCTAAATGGAAGAAATCCTTTAAAAAGGATCCACGAGATAGTTTAGGGGCTTCTTCATGGGTAATAAGCCAAATAACCTTTATACATGGTCTCAAGAACTTATTTTCCTCCATTTCATACTTTATTGTCCCTAATACCCATTTGTATTTTGAAAAACATACCAATGGGTAGAGTCTATTTTTGTTTATTTCCCCTTACTAACCTCATTATAACAGACAAAAATAAACTCTACCCTCTTACTAACCTCATCATAAGAATGCACACAGTAAATACAACTAGAATCATATTGTACCTCA